>OZ024726.1:28808666-29129302 GCA_964016875.1 Fallopia convolvulus | reverse complement strand
AAAGACGCAGGCTAAAACTCCACCAGAGACCGTTTCCTGATAAAAAACAAATCAGGTCTCCCATACCCGATCCGCCGACATCAATCCCGGTTGTTGTTTGTTGAAACACATAGGTTGTTGTTGTTGCCTCCGTTGATGTTACCGTTACTCGTCGATTCGCCGATCGACCGCCCTACTCCACCATAGAATCACGAATCGCCACCTCCTCATCCTCATCCCAAGAATCCTGAAGCCATTAACCCCAAAAACCGTCTTTGTGTGATTCTCCTTAGCAACAAACTTCTATCTAATCGAACTCAAACATCAATATGTAGAGAGAGAAAATAAAAGGGGTTACTTTCTTCGTTTGTGAAATTGAATTGATTCTCTCCTCTCATCGAATAGGGCCAGTAAGCCTGAAAAGAGACGCATTCAACAACAACTATGCAGAGGATAAATTGAAGAAGGCCTATTTAGGGTTTTACGAATGAATAGAGAGAGGACAGAAAGCTGAAAGAGGTTATGGAATTTAGGTTTACCTGTATTATTAGAATGTTACAAACACTGTGACCACACTAAGAAGACATGTGTCTAGGTCGGCACCTTCGACAGTTCGACACCGCCGTGAAAGTCGGCTGTGCCTACGCCACCGCCGCTACAGTTCTGTATTGCGAAGCCAAGAATAAGTTGCTGAATCTGATGTGAATCTCAAAATAAGAAGAAAAAGAACACGACAAACAACCCTAGAAAAGCAACATGAAAGAAAGAAGGGAGAGAAGAGAAGTAGTTTACGCTCGAATTGGGAGTTGAGATGAGCAGTTTCAGAGAGAGTGGGAGATAAATGCAGTTTCAGTTCAGAAATCGTGGCTGAATCTAGGAGAAAAGAAGAACTAAAACAAATTTTAAAAAATAGGCTTAAAATATTGGAACATGGCAGAAGGAGAAGGCTGGAAGCCTAATTGCTTTAATTAATTAGTATGATTTCTTTCTATATCCTTAAAAAAAATGTCCAACTTTCTAACTTAAACTTCTTAGCTAAGAAAATTTCTTAAAAATTTAAAAACTGTAATATTAAATACTTAGTTCTAGAACTACTATCCTTATAAACTTTCTTTATACGTTTTAAAAGACTTAAATAGTATAAGTGTTTCAACTTTTAAACTCGAAACATTTTCGTTAGAACTTTCTTGTAAACTTAACTCTTACCTTAGAAGAACTTATTAGTAAAATAAAAAAACTCTTTCTAAGTGACATGTTCAAAAGAAAAATCCTAGACTCCTTAATAGGACCAAGAAAATGAAAAGTCTTACAATAAACGTTTTATACGGAATCTTTATAAAGAAGGCCAAAACTTCCTTCCAATATCTTCGTCGCATAGAATAAAAGGATATTCTATATAAACGCCTTTCTCTCCTCTACAAAAATGGTACTCACTAGAAGTCCAGCCCGAATCAGGGACGAAACTAGAAAAGCCACTTTAGAGTTTGATGAGGCTTTTCTCAATTGCTGTTTTTGCCATATGGAAACTGCGAGGATAACCCCAGGCTAGTACTACGAGAAGAAATGCATGAAAATGCACCCAAGCTGAATCTCGAGTAGGGGAAACCCGAAGAAGAATACCTCGAGAAATGAGATGATAATTGACTCCATGACCAATCCAGACAAACTACAATGGTCTATCAAATGGATGAATGGGCTAATTGGACTCAAGGGGTGTTACACCGGTTCCCCCCATGGTTTCAGTTCCGGTTCCCCCCCCCCCCCGAGAACCGGTAAACCGGCGGTTCTAAAACCGGGAACTGGCGGTTTGGAACCGCCGGTTTTCGGGTTAACGGCTAGTTTTTTGAACGAATTCCGAAACCGCGATCTCGTCCTAAGACCCGCGGTCGCGGTTTTTTCAACCAAAAGTTCGGTTTTGAGCCAAAATCGAAACCGCAATATAAAGGAGGTAAGATTACCTTCGGCAACAACAATAAAGTTGTCATTTCAGGTATATATATGGTAAGATTTTCTGAGAAACTGACGGCAGATAATGTGAATTTGATTGACAATCTCAGTTGATGTTGCTAACTGTTTCTCAAATGTGTGCTAATGGAAAAATTCAAGTTTTTTTTTGATAAGCAAGGTTGTCAGGTGGTAGAAATTGACTCGAGGAAGATTCTTCTAAAAGGGGTGTGTGAAAACAATCTTTATAAAGTGGACCCTTGTTTTGAACCCGAGGAAAAATTGTGTCTCAAAACAGTTACAGATGTCGCCAACCTTTGGCATAAAAGGTTTGGCCATGCGAGCTTTCAACTCATTGACAAACTTCATAAGCAAGTGCTAGTCAGAGGACTTTCCAAAATTGATCCAAACAATTATGAAGTTTGTGAGACATGTGTAAGAGGTAAGCAAGTAAAGTCATCCTTCAAAGCCAAGAAAGAGGTAAGTACCACTAGGCCCTTAGAGCTCATTGATATAGATTTGTGTGGTCCCATGCGAGTCCAAAGTTGTGGAGGAAATAGCTAGCTATATATTTGTTATTGTCAATGACCTTTCACAGTATACTTGGACAATTTTTCTGTTGTCTAAAGATCAGATCTTTGAAGAATTTGAAGCATGGGTGAGAGTTTCTGAGAAAAAGCTCGGGGTATCTCTTGTGTCAATCAGGACAGATCATGGGACTGAATTTGACAACTCTGAGTTTCTGGTTTTCTGCAAGAAAAATGGCATAAGTCACAATTTCTCAGCGCCAAGAACTCGTCAACAAAATGGCGTAGTTGAGAAGAAGAATCGAGCTTTGGAGACCATGTCGCGGACACTACTTATCTCATGTGGTCTTCCAAGAAATTTCTTGGAATGCATCTTGGTATGTGATGAATCGAGCCATGCTTCGTCCACTTACGCACGTTTGGGTGCAAATGCTATGTTCATAACAATGGCAAGGACAGACTAGGAAAATTTGATCCAAGGAGTGATGTTGGCACTTTTGTAGGTTATTCTCCTCATAGCAAAGCCTACAAAATGTACAACAAGAGGACGAGGAAGATTGAAGAAAGTGTTGATGTAGTGTGTGATGAGAACACGATGGGTGGTTCGATGATTCAGGATCATGATAATGGTGATCAAGGATTCTATTTGGTTCAAGATGATCAACTTCCAGTTGCAACGACAGAAAAAGAACCAGAAGTCAGTAACAATGTTGGTGTCACTAACTTAGACAGGACATGGGGAAGTAAGCAAGGTCAAAGAACAAGTGACAATGAGTTAGATGATGATGAGAAGTCCCTTGAGAGAAACTCAAGTCCAGAAAATTCTGAAGAAGATTGAGAGAGAACACCTCAGACACATGACAGCGACTTCCACTATTCTAAAAATCCCTTCTAGGCCCCGCCTAGGCGCTGGAAGGTCCTAGCCCGCTAGCCGCACAGACCGCCTAGAAACCCGTCTAGGACCGCCTAGGCCGCCGTTCTGGCCGTCTAGGCGCTAGGCAGTCCCTCTTCTCCCAACGTTCGCCTAGCGTTTTTAGAACATTGATGACTTCACAAATCTACAATTCAGGAATTATCAACAGAAAAGTGCTCATCCTGTTTGATTTCTCAAAGGGTGTGCAAACCAGAACTTCTATGAATAATTTTTTTGCTTTCAATGCTTGCATATCTATGTTAGAGCCCAAAAATGTTAATAAGCTTTAAAATATTCGGACTAGGTCAGTGCATGCAAGAAGAACTTCATCAATTTGAAAGAAATAAGGTTTGTCACTTAGTCCCTAGGCGAAAGGGAAGAACTGTGATTGGAACACGATGGATATTGAGGAATAAGCTGGATGACGAAGGAAACATGGTCTGAAACAAAGCAAGGCTGGTAATTAAAGGATACAATCAGCAGGAGGGCATTGACTATGATGAGAGGTTTGCTCATGTAGCTCGTCTCGAGGCTATTTGATTGCTAATTTCCTACTCTGCTCATCATGGATTCAAACTTCAGCAAATGGATGTCAAGACTGCATTCTTGAATGGATATTTGAAGGAAGAAGTGTATGTTAAACATACTCCGGGTTTTGAGGATATCGCCCACTCTGATCATGTCTACAAACTGGACAAATCTCTTTATGGATTGAAGCAAGCACCGCATGCTTGGTATGATCGTTTGTCTCAGTTCTTGATTCAACATGGTTATGTTCGACGAGAAATAGACAAGACTCTATTTTTGCTAAAGGAAGGAGGTCATACACTTTTCATTCAAGTCTATGTCGACGACATCATCTTTGTTCAACAGATGATAAGCTAGTGAAAAAGTTCACCGACCTCATGACTAGTGAGTTTGAAATGAGTATGGTCGGTGAACTCAAGTTCTTTTTAGGACTTCAATTTGTTCAAAGTGAGGATGGGACAAGAGTTCATCAATAGAAATACCTTAGAGAATGTGTTAAGAAGTTTGGTCTTGAAAACTCTCGACCTTTCGACACTCCCATGTCACCGACTACCTCACTTGGAAAAGATGACAAGGATCCTGAAGTCAATGCTACAATGTACAAGGGTATGTGATTGGATCTTTTCTCTATCTTACTACGAGTAGACCTGATATTGTGTTTGGAGTATGCTTGTGTGGGAGATTTCAGGCTGATCTAAGAGAGTCCCACTTGAAGGATGTGAAAAGAATCATTTGATATCTCAAAGGGACTAACAATATGTGCTTATGGTATCCAAGAGGTTTCGACTTTGATCATATTGACTACACTGATGTAGATTTTGCTGGAAATCAAGTTGATAGAAAGACCACATCCGGGATGGCTCAATTTCTCGGACCTTGCCTTGTTTCATGGGGGTCTAGGAAGCAAAATTATGTTGCTCTTTCGATGGAAGAGGTTGAGTATATTGCGGTTGCAGCGTGTTGTTCTCAATTCTTGCGGATCAAGCAACAACTTTTTGACTATGGTGTGAAGTGTGGGTCATTGCCCATACTATGTGACAACACAAGTGCAATCAACATCTCAAAGAATTTGGTGCAACATTCAAAGACAAAGCGTATCAACATAAGGCACCACTTTCTTTGAGATTGTGTGGAAAAAGGCATGGTCATAATGGAATTTTGTAGAACAAGTGATCAAAGAGCATACATCTTCATAAAGGCCTTAAATCGTGAACCCTTTGAACAACTCTGCATGGAACTAGGTATGATCTCTCTTGAATGATCTATTTCCCTACATGAATTCCCTCAATGATTCGTTGAAATTTATTGCTTTTCATTTACATTTGAAGTCATGCTTTCATGGTATAAATCTTAGCATTTTTATAGACATCTTGTTTAGGAAACCCCATGCATTTGCCTTGTCGATGACTTCTACTACATTCGTTATGTGTACAACTTCTTTGAGCTCTTTATTCTAACCCAAAAGAATCAACCTGATGACCCTAACCCTCATTATAAGCTCAAATGACGGTTGATTCTAATACTTGTCCCTAACCTATCATGTTTGAGAGTCTCAATGAGCCTTTCTGAATTTCCCTTTGAAATCGGAGACTTATCATCACGATCGACAAATCCTCATACATAAAGTTTCATACTTGGTTTTCTTTGGCACTCCTTGTGCAATCCGAATGCCAAGTAAGTTCTTTTAGAGAAGGTCATGGATTGCGCTAAAGTCATTGACATATAAGGAAAACATGTTTTGGATTAAAGGTCGCCGACTTGAGCAGGGTCAGTGATGTGAGTTCGTCTACCAAGCCTTCTATCGAGGATTGGACCCTCGGTATTGCGCCAACCGGTGATGATGCTCTCAATGCCGAGCTACCTACTGACCCACGACACCTCATTATCGACCCACGGGCCATGGCACCTTGGTACCGAGTCCTACTCCGACGACACTCTTAGTGTCGAGGCCCCTACCGGGGGTGCGCCACTTGGTACCGTGCCTGCTGGGGAGCCTTTGCAAGCGGATCGGGGCATGCCGTTGCACACGCCGGATTCCGACCTTGGCGCGCCTTTGCCTTTGCTGGATGGTGCCTCTACTTCGACCACTTTTGATGGCACTTTGTCCCATAACTTGAGTGAAGATTCCAACCCTAATAACAAGTCCAATTTGCACAAAAAAGGGGAGTCTTCACTTAGACAAGTAACCAAGGCCGGTATCAGAGCCGCTAAGAAGCCAAGTCAAGGGTGACACGCCCTATCTTGGGCGCATCATGTGAGCCCGAGCTAAAGCAATGCTTGATCAAATACAAGAGGAGCTCATGGCTCATAAGTTTCCGAAGGTTTATAAAGATGAAGGTTGGAGTCTCCTTTTGACTCTTGGTTCCACAAGTGATTCTTTTTGTGGTTAAGGACAATTAGTTTGTTTATTGTTTTTATGGAGTGTGTTTTGTAATTTTCTTGGAAGTTGTTGCTGAATGAGTGAGGCGTGGGATTAGGGTTATTAAGGCTCGTTTTTGGCCTCCGTTCTCTCTTAGACTTTGAACCATGAACATGCTATCTTTCCTTTGTTTTTCAATCTAAATATCTTGCACTTTTCTTTATCAATCTTGTTGTTTGATTGTTGGTGGGTTATATTCGACGATCTCTCGACTATAGTTTGCTACTCTTGGCGTGTCATATGCAAGTGTGGCATCCATATCCTTCACGTTCCATCTTGACTCCTCTAATAGAGGATCTCGTTCTTCTTTCAAGGCGATCCCTTTGCACCACCATCTCCACCATTGATCCGGCATCAGTCAATGACTGTGAAAAATGGCACGTGCATAAGATCGTGGCTTAACATGATCTTTTGAAATTGGAAAGTTTTTTAAAAAGGAAGAAAGAGAAGATATGTGTGATTTGACAACTTCCTTTGAGATTGAAGTCTACTTCATAAATACTTCAACTGTCAAAGCCAAAAGGTACGCTCTCAAACTCTTTCTCTCTCTTGGTCCTTGCTCCCTCTCTCAAACCCCAAACCCTCAATTCCTTCAATGGCGTCCCCATCCAACAACCCCAACCGCTCTCTCTCCCCCACGTCCAAATGAAAGCCCAGAATTGGCATGAAGGAAGATTGCTCTCCTCTTTGTAGGTGATTTTCTTTGATCGATTATTGTCGGACAACCTTCTCCTTCAACCGCCCTTCAAACCGCCATGGAAAACCCCTCAAAAATCTCAACTCCACCAAAATCAACCTCTAACTCTCCCATTCCCTCCAAAAACCACCAAAATTCACAATCCCTTCCAAAAACCATCGAAACCCTAACCCTCTCGCCAGAGACTGGAACTCCGCGACAAACGACGCTACCAGCTGTAGTTCCAGAAACCGGTGAGGCCTCCGTACTTAAACCCAAGGAAGTAGAGAACGAGGGAGAGACATTTAACTCAAAATTTGGAGTCCATGGAGTTAGACAAAATCGGAACGGATGTGGGCTCTTTTGAGGAGAAGGAAGAAGAAAAAGGCTCAGAGGCCGATCTTCAGGGCATGCAAGGCCAAGATAAGGGAGAATATGCACAACGGCTATCTTAAGGAAACCAAAATGAGGATGTCAATGACTTGCAAATAGTCTTTGACAAGGTGGTTGTCTCTGATGTCGCCGACAAGACCTCTGAGAAGGAGACCTCGTCGAAGCAACCATTCGAATTTATGAAGAAGGTTCTCATTCTGACCCTCATGTTCACTCTGGGGTATCTAAAAAGGTTGATTCTGTTAAACGTAATTTGGAAAATGAACTGTTTCGAGATGAGTCTAAGTTGTTAGAAGATGAAGAAACTCCCTCCTCCCTCTTCTCGCCCTAAGACTAGACAGGCCATTGCTAAAGCTGCTGTTATGGCTTTAAAGGCTAAGAAAGCTAAAGGGTTGGCAACCCCTGATGTTGTGTCTAAAGACGGTGACTCTTCTATATCTGTGAAGGTCACAAGAAAGAAAAGAGGAAGATCACCACCTAAGTCTGGTGCAAGTATGGGTAAAAAGAAAAAGATTGGGAATGTGGTTGACATGTCATCTAGGGAGTTTACTAAGGATCAACTTTGGGGTGAAAACTTCCTTGTTGATTACAAACTGACCAAAGTCAATGACTGGTTAAAAGAACAAGGGTGGAATAATCTGATGCAAGGAGAGAGTGACTACAACCCTAGGATGATCAAGATCTTTTATGAGTCACTATAAATAGAGGATACTAGAAACATGACCTTAGGAACATACACTGTTGGCAAGAAGAAGTACTCTTTTACTAGAAAAGATGTGAGCGACATTCTGGAACTTTCCCATGAGGGATTTGCTGAGTACTACAAGGGATCGTGGCCTGATGGAGTCAATGACCTTGAGATCATCAAGTCAGTCACTGACAATGATGATACTCCCTTAAGTCCTTACTTAGTTAACAAGATGGGAATTGAGAAAAAAGGTCTTGTTCAACTTTGTGATCAGTAACCTGCTGCCAAGAGAACTTAAGATGAATGTTGCATATATCCAGGATTTGCTTGTCATGGATAAGGTTCTTAAAGGTGAAAAAGTGAATATGCTCAGATTGAAGATGCTGCACATGAGGCATGTGCTTGAAAGTCAAAAGCATGCTCTTCTCTTTAGTAATCAGATCTACATGCCCATGTCTAAACACAAGGTGTATGAGAATGGTGGTGAAGTCATCAACTCTAGGTTCTTAACTAAGGAGATGCTTAGAAAGTTTTGCTGGAATCTGGTGGATGGACAATGGGTCTCAAACAACATTGAGGTCAGTGACAAGGACCAACACGAGGCAGGAACTCAGTCTGCTCACGTGGTTGGTGAATTGAAAGAACTTGTTGAGAGAGTTTCTTGAAAAAAAAATTATAATCAAGACCCCGCTGTGTACAGTGGAGTCGGGTTCGTCCACGGGAGAGAGTCAGTATCAAGTTTTGTTCTTACTTAGGGTGCAAGCAATCAACAAAGTTAGGGTTTTTATCAAGAGAGAGAGAAAATCTAAGGTATTCGTATCCCACAACAATTATGCAATCCAAACGCTAATGTAACACATAGATCATGCTTTTATCACATAAAGTTGCTAACTTTCGTTAACTTAAGCAAGTAAATCAATCAACTTTCGCCAAATCAATAAACTTTACTATCTATCCCTTCTATTTCAACTAGGATTGATCTGCTTTCACATCAAAAATCCTAATTGACTATTCAGATCCAATGTTTCTGCTTTCGCTTCAACTATGAATGGAAATTCCTTATCAAATTTCGTTTCAAGGATTAAGAACAAGAGGATAGATTTATGGAATAAAAACAATCACAACATGATCAAAACCAAGCATACATAACCATTGTTGGGTTTAACCCCAACCTTAGAGAGAAAGGAACTACTCACAAATCATGATTAAAAAAATTTAAATTAATTAAAAATAAAGCATACAACCGAATCCAAAAGCAAACTTGTCTTCCAAGTCTCCAAACCTCATCCCTCTCTCTTCCTACTTCACTTCTCTCTACTCTAAACTAGGTTAATTGTGGGATAAGAAAACTAAAGCTAGACAAAGGTATATATAGAAAAGGCAAAGCTATCTATAAGGAAATAAATCTTCAAAAAGATATACCCCTTAAGGAAACAATCTAAAGGGATAAAATAACATTAAATTCGCCGACTTCGACTATCCCTACCGACACGGAGCACCTCAGTATTGACCCCGTTAGGGTCGGTAGGATTTCTTGAATTTCTCCGACTCTTCAGTTTTGCTGAACACCTCATTAGCAACCCTGCACACCTCGATAACGACCCCCTTCAATGTGTAATTTGGCTCGTAACCGGGATGTCTCCCTCGTTATTGGGGTCATTACACTCGTTGTTGCTTTGATTCTTCGTCCTTTGACACGGTAACAGATCTCTAAACTTCCTTCATGGCTTTAACTTGATATTCATCTCTTTCTTGAATACTTTCCTTCGGTGCTGCTCTTCTCCTTAAAATATGCTCCAAACAGCTCCAAAACCTACAAAAACACCACCAAAGCTTATGTAGACTCCATATCTTAAGAAAATATGAAAACCTACACAAACGACTCAAAACAAAAAACAAAATTAAAGAAAAAGACTCAAACACATTAAAAACACTCCCTAAAAACACAACTAAAAAGGTGGATATCAAAATATCCCATACTTAGACTTGCTTGTCCTCAAGCAATTAACAAGACATCAATCAAAACCATCAAAACATTCTTCAAGTCAATGCCCTTATAAAAAAGCAACATCAAAAGCACAAGTAGAACAAATAGACAAGTGAATCTAATGTCATCACACATATAGGCAACCTCAAGCAAAATCAACTAAAATTCAACCTCACAAGGGTATATGTGTTTCTCTCATCTCTCAAGTGTTTAGGCTTAGAATATCAACTCTCAACTCAATCCTAAATGCAAAAACTACATAGTCATTGTTACTTATATCACCAAACTTTCCACCAAAGATGTCAAAACACATAAAAATCATCAAGAGAACTTAGGCTCAATGAAAAACTTCATAGAAGCTTCCATTCGGCCGGGTTGTAACCGGGCTTGGTAATAACAATAAGGCGTGGAAACATTTTGGTTATGGGGTGCTAAAAATCCGGGAATATAGACTCCTAAAATCACATCTCACCAAAAACTTCTAAAACAAAACCAAACTCACTCAAACATTAAACACACTTAACACACCCTTCTTATACCACTAATCTTGCTTATAAATACTAAGGAAAATTTGTCTTATGCATTTTATTCTCTACTACTCATCTTTCTTTGTTTTTTTTCCTTTTTTTCCTGGGAAGCTCGGTACTGACCCTATATGGGGTCGGTACCAATTTCTGCTCTTTTCTCTTTCTCCCACTTGCTTTTTCTCTTACTTTCCTTTCCTCTTTTTTTTAACAAGTGCATTCAGGGAACCAAACTCCTTTTACATAACAAATTGCAAGATCTTTACTTTTACCCAACCCAAAATTACCCCACACTTGAACCAATATATCTCATTCAACAAAATTATCACAACAACCAATACTAAGTCCTAATCCCCGGATAGGGTCAAGCTTTCACTGTATAGGGAATATTTTGTGGAGCTACAAATAAAAGGGCTTTAAGGCTCAAATTGGCTTCAAAAACCAAGGATAATGATAAGGTAGATTGGGAATAATAGGGTTAATGAAAATAAGTTTTCCATCATTTGACATCACATGTAATGAACTATTATCTCATAAAGGTCTCAAGTAATAGATAACCATATTAATGACAAGAGATAATATGCATAAGGAGAGTAAATCACACAAGAAAATAAGAGGGATTCTTGATATTCTCCCTATAAGGCCAAAAACAACTCACAAGGTAGCAATTTTTGTTGGATTAAAGTCACTTCTACCTAAGATTATATGTGCTCAATTTCATCACAAGCTAAACATCCACATAAAAAACAACAACAACTTTTCAACATGATTCAGGCAAAGCTATCCAAACATGCCAAAGGAATTACATGATCAAGCAAGTCAAAGCATTATCATAGGACATCTAAGTGAAGCATTATTAATCCTAAAACACAAAAACACAAACAAAGACACAAAAGCTGAGTTTCCTTCCCCTCCCCCCCCCCCCCCATACTTAAACCAAACACTGTCCTCACTGTTTAAAACATAAAAAGAATAAAGAGGATAAAGAAAAAGAAACTCACAAAATAAAACTGAAGTTGCTTGAAACAATTGATCACTTGAGGAGTTTGATTTTTTCAGAATTACTGTAGGGATTGGTACCGATCCTGGTAGGGTCGTTACCGAACCTGATGCTTGTACATCAATTTTGCTTCTTCTGTTTAGCACTTCGTCTTCTTCTTTTTATACCTGAGTCACTTTATAAAAACATCTATCCCAACTACACTAATCTAACCTAAAAACAAGTCAAAAGAAAGCTAGCAAAAAGATCTAAGAAACTGAAAACTAAAAGCGGGTTGCCTCCCGTAAGCGCTATTTTTAACGTCGTTAGCCCGACGAACTTACCTTGGCTCTAAGGTGTCTTAAATCCAGCTTTGAAGGGATCATGAGAAACCCCATACTTAGCTGAAACAGCTTCAAAGCTTGTCTACATAGAATGTGGTCGTCTATCATCTATCAGTATGCTCGGTAATCCTACATTAGGGTTAGTAAAATCCGAAAACTAAGGGGGCTTCGACTCTTTCATAGCATTTAAAGTGGGAATAGATGTAGAAAAAGTAGAAGGAGGGTGTAAGGAGAAATCTTCATTAGAAAGTACAAAATTAAAGTAAGAAGACTCACCTTTGCATGTAAATGAGAAAGGGTCGTTACCGAGGGGTTGTGGGTCATTATCGACCTATCTAGGTCAGGAAGTGCATCGGTAACGGGCCTGATTTTGCCTCTAGCGTTGTGTTTTTTCTTCAGAGATGGGTCATTATCGACCTATGGGGGGTCGGTAGGCTCCTTGATAGGCATGTCCTCCTTGAATCTGCTCGTTTCTGGTCTCAAGAAAAGGTCGTTACCGACCCATGGTGGGTCGGTAGGCCCTTCGGTACTACATGTAGGAACCTCATTCATGGTAAGATTGAAGTGAAACTCGACCTTCTCTTCCCCAATATCGAATGTGAGGAGTCCCTTCCAAACATCTACTCGCACCACATGGTCTTCAGGCATGTCTAGAACAATGAATTCGTTTGGGACAAAGAATTTGCCCACTTGAACAGGGACATCCTCAACGACTCCAGTTGCTTTTACATAAGATCTGTCTGCCATGTATAGCCTCATATTGATTGGTTCTAGCGGTCCCATATTAGTTTTTGACTAGATAGAAAGGGGTATTAGACTGGCACTAGCTCCTAAATCACATAGCACATTGAAATGGTGAGTTCCAATACCAATCGTAATAGCAAACTTACCTAGATCACCTAGCTTTGGAGGGAGCTTTAAAGATCGGACCTCGTCAGTCAGCTCGGACATTGATCTCTTCCTTCTTAAAATTTCTTTCAAGAATTTTGTGTAAGCCGGCATTTCGCTTAGGGCCTCAACAAATGGAATGGAAATATTTAAGCTCTGAAGAACCTTTACAAAGTGCCTAAACTTTCCTTCCGTGACATCATTATCTTTATTGGTCGGGAAAGGAAGAGTCTTTGACGGACTTGGAGGTTTAAGAGGCTCGGATCGAGGCTCTACCGACTCGACAAGAGGGTCGGTCGGTGCAGGTGAAGGAACGATACCTAGGGTCGGTAATGACTTCGTGACTGGGAGAGGGGGTCGGTTTAGAAGACTTACCTGGTCTGGAAGGCTCGGTATCGACCTTTGTGGGGTCGGTAATGACCTATTGAGCCTCGGTATCGACCCTATTAGGGTTGGTAATGATATTCATGTTTTTAGTGTAGTTTTAGTGTGTTTTCTTAGTTTGTTTGGTTTAGTTTTAATAGTTTTAGGGTTAGTTTTGTGTGTTTTTGGATGAGTTTGCATATTTTGTGAAATGTATGGAAGCTACTCCGTTTTGTGTCTTTTTGTAGGTTTTGAGCAAGGAAGGAGCGCTTTTTGGAGCTGAATGGAGTACTATGGTGGAAGACGGAAGAGGATGAAGATAGAGAAGTCGAAGTCCAAGCTTTTAGAGTTGAAGAATTGAAGAAAACCAAATCCAGGCTCGTTAACGAGGTTGTGAAGGGTCGTTAACGAGGCTTAGAGATAGAATTTTTCGAGAGATCTTATGTCTACCGACTCTGTGCGGAAATCTATATTGTTAATTCTGTGTCGGTAGGGTTTTTAATGAGTTTTAGGGTTATTATATTTTATGTTTTATGTCTTGTTATCTTTCTAGATTTTCTTTCTATCTTTTTAGGGTTAGTTTCTATCTTTTAGGAAAGTTTTTATCTTCTAGCCTTATTATTAGATAGCTTTATTAGTATAAATACCCTTCTTTCTAGCCTGGAAAGGGGGTGGAAAGTAAGATATCATCTTTTAGGAGAGCCGAGAGAGAGAAGAAGTCGAGTGGAGGATCATCGAGTCGAGGTGGAACGAGAGCGAAGCCAGGGTCGTTAATCGTGTCTTCTGTTCGATATTCTTATTGTTTTTTTCGGTTTCTTCTGAAGTCTGTAAGACGATAATTTTCTTATTAATTTGAAGTAGTTTTTGTTTTCAATGTTTTCTCTTTTTAAATTTGTTTGCTTTATAGATATGATTAGTGAGTAGTTTTCCTATCTATAGTCAGGGTTGAAACCCGACATAGTTATGCATGTTTGATGAGTAAGTTGAAATGTTGAATGCCTTTTATCTATTTTTAGATTGCTTGTTGTGTTTATGCCTAGATGAGAATCGAGGTAATTTGAGTTCTTAACTTGATCTAGAAAGAAAGTTATAGATTCGAATGTTGATATTGTTCGATTACGAAAGTTTCGAGCTTTGGATCAAAAACAAGTGATTGAGTGAATTAGTTTATGAGAATAGATTGATTTGCTTGCTAGTCAGCGAAAGTTGATGAATTTATCTACTTAAAGGCATGATCTTTATCTTCTTACGAGTTTATATGCATGGCTATGTTGTGGTAACCCTTGTCCTAGATTTTTATTCCTATTTGATTTTTCCTCGTTACATTCGTTACTGAGTTCGTTGCCTCGATACCGAACCTGTGTTTGGAGTCGTTAGTAGTGTTATCCAGGTTCGTTAACGACCCTGACAAAGTCGTTAACGGGGTGGATTGTAGGTGTTTTGTGTTGTTTTGCTTTGTTTTATTTTTTTAGTAGTTTGATAGATAAACAACAGTTCTTCCCGTGGAACGATCCTGACTCCCCTATACTCAGCGGGGTCTTGACTATAAATTTTATTTGTTGTCAAATCACCCTCTCAATAGGTAACGAGCTTGACTGGGGTGATGTCTTTGTCGTCGTTCTCAGTTTCTTTAGGCATGGGTCGATCAGTTAATTCTTTGTCACTCCTTAGGTGTATGGCTGCAATTTAGCCTCTAGAGTTCTCCTCAGGTGTATGACTGGGGTGTTGTCCTTGTCCCCGAACTCCAGAGGCAGATGGTGGCGTTAAAAACCGAAAAAGATGCCGCTGTTGCCGAGGCCAAATGTCAACGAGTCAACAATGCTCGTCTACAGGAAGAGCTGAATGCCTATTCGAGGAATGCCAAGGAATACATGCATCCAGAACTGAGGGTGCCAGAGTCTCCAATTGTGCTTCCGGAGATAGAGAAACCTTTTGAGATTAAGTCCTAATTTATATCCTTGATCAAACGGGCTCAGTTTGAAGGGAAACCTACTGAGTGCCCTATGGAACATGTTAAAAATTTTCTGGAATTATGTGACACCATAGCTGCTGAGGGTGTCTCACTTGAATATGTTCTGTTAAAAGCTTTTAGGTGGTCTCTTACTGGAAAGGCCCTGAGATGGTTGGAGAGCTTACCTCCTAAGTCTATCAGGACTTGGAAGAATTTTTATGATCAATTTCTAACAAAAATTTTCCCTCTTGCCAAGACGACGGAGTTGAGAAAGCGCATCACCTCCTATCACCAGCTGCCTAACGAGACTTTTGTTGAAACATGGGAAAGATTTAAGGAGATGCTTAGACAATGCCCTACTCATGGGCAACCTTTATATGTGCTCCAAGAAATCTTTTTCAAGGGTATAAATGCAGAAACGAAGAACCGCATCAACATGCATACACCGTGCGGTTTTATAGAGATGGAACCCACGGTTGCATGGGAATTGTTGGACAAGCTGTCTAACTATGATGCCATGTATGGAACCTAGTAATCTCCCCAGCCCCAGAGGCGTCTCTGCATGCCTAACAAGGGAGATGTTGATCTCGATGTCAAAAATCAATTTCTGCAAGACGAACTCAACCGCCTTAAGAAGCATGGAAGTTTTCTGAAATCCTCTCAATCTTGTCAAGAGTGTGGCTCTTCTACTCATAGTACTTCTTCTTGCACTAACATAGAACAGGTAAGAGTCGCTGAGACATATGCCGAAGTGAATTATATGAGAGGCCCATACAGAAACCAGCCTAGTAATTTTGACAAGTCAAACAATTATCCAGCATGGGGCAACCAAAACCCAAATCCCAACTATGTAGTGCCTCCTCCGGATAGACGACTTGCACCATATCGACCTCCAGGCTATCAAGAGCCACCGTCATGCGCATTAGGGTTATAGGAAGGCATTAGCGGAATCCAAGCCAACCTTAACAATCAAAACAAAAGATGGGGAGAGTTCGATGTGTGGAAGAAAAATGTTGAATCTCCACTAGGGAACCTTGTTGCACAGATTCCAAGGCCATAAGGGCAACTCCTGGGCCGTCCCGAGGAGAACCCTAAGGAAAAAATAGCAGCAGTACACCTTAGGAGCGGAAAGACACTACCGGAGTGTGTCCAAGCTAAGGACAAGGGCCCAACGATTGAAGATGACGCCATGGTCCAGCTCGGTAACGAGCCAGTGAGAGCAAGTACCGAATTGGCACACCAAGGGGACGAGGCTCCCAGGTTCGTCAACGACCCTAATCCAGGTAAGTTTTCTGATCCAAGCCCCTCTCTCAATCCCTGGCTAGTTAACGACCCCATCAGGGTCGGTAACGACCCGCCGAGAGCACCTAACAACCCTAGTGTCGACCTAGTAGCATCACCTCTCAAGTCTGACTTGGTTCCGAGAATGGTGAAATCTCTTCCTTTTCCGATTAAGAAATCAAAGGACTCTACTGAGAGTAAGTTCAAACGTTTCGTAAAGATTCTCCAGGGCATTAATATTTCCATCCCATTCGACGAGTCCCTAAGCGAAATGTCGGCTTACACGAAATTTTTGAAAGATATTCTTAGCAGGAAAAGATCCATCACAGAGCTGCAAGATGAGGTCCGATCTATTGCTCTACCAGAAAAGCTAGGAGACCTAGGGAGATTTGTCATAACAATTGGCATAGGCGACCACAAATTCAAAGATCTATGTGATCTGGGAGCCAGTGCTAGTTTACTTCCCCTGTCAATGTGGTCAAAAGCCAACATGGGACCGCTGGAGCCAATTAACATGCGGTTATACATGGCAAATGGCTCTTGTATCAAACCAACAGGGGTTGTAGAAGACTTTCCGGTTCAAGTGGGCAAATTCTTTGTCCCAAATGATTTCATAGTTATGGCAATGCCCGAAGACCCGGTAGTTCCTATTATCTTGGGGAGACCGTTCCTCGCCACGGCTGGAGCTATAATTGATGTTATGAGGGGACTCCTAACTTTCAAAATTAGGGATGAGGTGAAGGAATTTCGGTTCAAACAGGCAATGAAGCAGATCGATAGAGTCGAAGTCAAGATGCTCTACACCCACAATGAGATCATCGAATATGGGGACCCTGTTGGAAGATTGGTGTCAAATGCTGAATTTTCCGGTCAAAGATGGGCTGAGATAGCCCTTGTAGTTTCGGTAACGAATCCCCCAGCCTTAGTACCGATTCTCTTGGCAGAAGAAGCAAGCTCGTTAACGACCCCGACAACATCGTTAACGACCTTGACCAAAGACAATGAAATTTCAGCATTTGAATACCTTGAAGAAGTGTTGAAGACGGAGCCAAAAGAACCGATTCTAATCCCAGCTGAACCTTCTCCAACACTTAAACCTCTTCCGGACTCCCTCAGGTATGAATTTCTTGGTCCTAATTCTACTTTTCCTATCATTATCAATGCTAAATTAAAAGATGCGGAAGTAGAGAAAATGCTGAATGTGCTTAGGATGCATAGAAAAGCCATAGGCTACTCCTTAGATGATATAACTGGCATATCCCCTTCTCTTTGCATGCATAGGATATACATGGAGGATAATCATAAACCGACTATAGAGCATCAACGTAGGTTAAATCCTAACATGAAGGATGTGGTCAAAAAGGAAATCATTAAATTACTTGATGCTGGGATCATATTTCCTATATCGGACAACCAATGGGTGAGTCCCGTCCATGTAGTTCCAAAGAAGGGGGGAATGACTGTCATAGAAAATGAAAAGGGAGAGCTTATTCCAACCAGGACCACTACCAGTTGGAGGATGTGCATTGATTATAGAAAGCTTAATAGTGCTACTAGAAAAGATCATTTTCCGCTTCCTTTCATTGATCAAGTGTTAGAACGCTTAGCCCAGCATGATTATTTCTGCTATTTAGAGGGCTATAGCGGCTTTTGGCAGATTCCCATTCATCCTGATGATCAGGAGAAGACTACCTTTACATGTCCTTATGGAACTTTTGCTTATAAAAGAATGCCATTCGGGCTTTGCAACGCCCCCGCCACCTTTCAAAGGTGCATGATGACCATTTTTTCAGATATGATAGAGGAGATTCTAGAGGTCTTTATGGATGATTTTTCTGTTTATGGTTCTTCATTCGATGCTTGTCTTGCTAACCTTGCGTGTGTGCTTAAAAGATGTGAAGAAACCAATCTTGTGTTAAAATGGGAAAAATGCCAGTTCATGGTTCAAGAGGGGATAGTGCTAGGACATCTTGTCTCTAAGAGAGGGATAGAAGTAGATAAAGCAAAAATTGAGCTTATTGAAAAACTACCTCCTCCCTCTTCTGTAAAAGACATTAAGAGTTTCCTAGGGCATGCTGGTTTTTATAGACGCTTTATTCAGGATTTTTCTAAGATAGCTAAACCTTTGACTAACCTACTAATGAAAGATGTAGTGTTTGAGTTGTCTCCAAAATGTCTTGAAGCATTTTACAGGTTAAGAGCAACCCTCGTATCCGCCCCTATTATGCAGTCCAAGGATTGGACACTACCCTTTGAGATTATGTGCGACGCGAGTGACTATGCAGTCGACGCTGTCTTGGGACAACGGAAGGATAAGAAGCTCCACGCCATTTACTACGCAAGAAAGACGCTTGATGAGGCGCAAAGTAAGTATACCACAACGGAGAAGGAATTCCTTGCTGTGGTATTTGCCTTTGAAAAATTTCGGTCCTATCTTGTTGGATCAAAAGTGATTGTTTATACTGACCATGAGGCTGTTAGATACCTAATGGCCAAAAAGGATGCCAAGCCTAGATTGCTTCGTTGGATGCTCTTACTGTAGGAATTTGATCATGAAATAAGAGATAAGAAAGGAGCAGAAAACCTAGTGGCAGACCACTTATCCAGATTGCCGGTTGAGCATATCACCGAATCCAACAATGAAATGCCAATCAACGATTCCAGGCTAGACGAACACCTCATGCTAAATGAGGTCGAATTCGACAGGGCCCTCGTTACCGACCCCTTTAGGGTCGTTAACGAACCACCGAGGCTAGAAGGAAGCGATCACGATGGCAAAAATCCAAAGTGCATCGACACAACAGTCAGGCAGTTTGTTACCAAGCCACGGGAGGTCGTCACCGAGGATAATATTACAGCTCTAGGGTCGTTAACGACCCACACAAGTCCAGTAACGACCCGATCAGGTAAGATTTCTGAACCAAAACTCATTCAATTCGATTCAATCCCTTCCTCTTCTGCTGCTTCTATTTCTTTTACATCTATTCGTGCTGTTAGAGGGTCAAAAGCCCCTTGGTTCACGGATTTTGCTAACTATCTTGTAGGAGGCGTAATCCCCAAAGGACTAACCCCACAAAAGAAGAAGAAGTTCCTCCACGATGTAATACAATACTATTGGGACAATCCTTACTTGTTCAAGCAAGGAAGTGATCACCTCTTTAGGCGCTGTATCCCAGAAGAGGAGGTAGAGAACGTGATCCGTCAATGTCACACACTCCCTACCGGAGGCCGTGCAAAAGGATTCAAAACCACGATGAAGATTCTTCAAAGTGGTCTCTACTGGCCAACCATGTTTATAGATGTACAGGCTTATGTGACAGCATGTGATGAATGCCAACGCTCGGGCAACATCACTTGGAGACATGAGAACCCGCTAACCGGGATACTAGAGGTCGAGTTATTCGACGTATGGGGCATAGACTTCATGGGACCTTTTCCCACATCAGGCCCCTACAAGTATATCCTAGTAGCGGTCGATTATGTCTCTAAGTGGGTGGAGGCCATTGCTACAAGGACCAACGACGCTAAAATCGTTGCCAAGTTTATTAAGACTAACATTTTCCCCAGGTTTGGCGTTCCAAGAGTCCTCATTAGTGATGGTGGATCTCATTTCATTGAGCGGAGCTTTGAAGCACTTTTGGCTAAGTATGAGGTATCACACTGGGTGGCAACACCATATCATCCCCAAACTAGTGGCCAAGTCGAAGTTTCAAACAGGCAGATAAAGAGAATATTAGAAAAGACAGTGTCCCGTTCTAGGAAGGATTGGTCTTCTAAATTGGATGACGATCTATGGGCATATAGGACAGCATACAAGACGCCTCTACGCACCACTCCCTATAATCTAGTGTATGGAAAGACATGCCATTTACCGGTTGAGATGGAGCATAAAGCATTATGGGTTCTTAAGGAGCTCAACAAGAACCCCAACGCAGCTGGAGCAAAACGATTCATGGACTTCCAAGCACTAGAGGAGTTGAGGCTTAAGGCGTATGAAAATGCTGAAATTTACAAAGAGCGCACCAAGCGGTGGCATGATCAGAAACTGGTGCCCAAAACCTATGAGGTTGGCGATAAGGTACTTGTTTGCAACTCTAGACTCCGTTTATTCCCAGGGAAGCTAAGGACAAGTTGGAGCGGGCCATTCGTGGTTCATCACATCTATCCCCACGGCTCGGTAGAGTTGATCGATAACCAAGGCGCAATCTTCAAAGTTAACGGTGATGTCCGCCTTTTTAATCGTGTTTTTAGGGTGTGTTTTTAGTATGTTTGAGTCTTTTTCTTTAGTTTTGTGTTTTGTTTTGAGTCGTTTGTGTAGGTTTTTATAATTGCATGAGATATGGAGCTACATAAACTTTGGTGGTGTTTTATAGAATTTTAGAAGCTATTTGGAGCATTTTTGAAGAAATGAGCAAAGTCGATGAAGGAAAAGCACTCAAGGATGAAGTGAAGATTAAGCGCTCAAGAAAAGTTATTGAAGATCAAGTTTGAGATTGTAAAGAGATAGATAAATTCGTTACAAGAATATAGGAAAAAGAATCGAGTCAATCGGAGTTGTAACGAATCCTCTACACAAGTTTTACTCAAGGCTGTTCGAAGTGCTGAACAGGGTCGTTAACGAGGTTGTCAGGGTCGTTAACGAGGTACCGCGAGGAGCAGCGTGTTAGATTCGGTGCTATTAATGGGCTTTTATCCTATTTCCTTTTATGTTATTAGATATATAGAAGGGATATATTTTATTAGAAGATATTATTTCCTTATAGTTAGATTTAAGATAGATTTATTTCCTTAAAGATAGATTTAAGATAGAATAGTTTCTCTATAAATACACTTGTCCCCTTTTTAGTTTTCTTATCATTCCAGTTAGAGGAAGTTAGAGGAGGAGGAGAGACGATTGATAGGAGGCGAGAGGGGGAAGAGACGAGTTTGTCGGGAAGAACTATCGTTGTGGATTTGGTTGTAAGCTTTCTCTTTTATTTAATTCAGTAGTTCTTTAATTATGCTTTGTGAGTAGTCTTCCTCTCTAAGGTTGGGGTTAAACCCAACAATGGTTGTGCATGCTTGTTTATGATCATGTCTTGATTGTTTTTATTGCATGAATCTATTCTCTTGTTCTTAATCCTTGAAATGAAAGTTGATAGGAATTTCTCATTCATAGTTGAAGCGAAAGCAAAAACCTTGAATCAGAATAGTCAATTTAGGGTTTGGAAGCGAAAGCGGATCTATCCTAGTTGAAGTAGAAGAGATTAGATAGTAAGTTTGTTGATTGAAAGAAAGTTAGTTGATTTACTTGCTTAAAGTTAACTAAAGTTAGCGCCTTTATGTGATAAAAGCATGATCTTTATGTTTCATAGCATTAGCATTGCATAATTGTTGTTTTGGGGATATCCTAAACCTTAGAATCTCTCTCTTTCTTGTTAAAACCCTTATTTTTGTTATTTGCTTGCATCCCAAGTAACAAAACTTTGCATTGACTTTCTCCCTGCGGACGAACCTGACTCTGCTATACACAGCGGGGTCTTGATATAAATTTATTTGTTGTCAAGAAACCCTCTCAACAAATTAGCGCCGTTGCCAGGGAGATTTCAATAGTGCCAAGTTTTGTTCTTTTTACGTTTTTTTGGGACTCCTCCGAGTCGGTAACGACCCCCCTAGGGTCGGTACCGACCCTGCTGGGCAACCTAGTTTCTGTGCCTTTTCTGTTTATTTTCTAGGTCACTGTCGAGTCGTTAACGACCCTATCTAGGCTTGGTAACGACCCTGTTGACAGGTAGTCGTTTTTTTCTTTTTAGTTTTGGTTTTCACGGGATCACTCCAGGCTCGTTAACGACCCTATCCAGGCTCGTTAACGACCCTCGCCGAGAACCCGTTTTTGCGTTTTGATTTCGTTTTTTGTTTTTGTTTTTGCTTTCAGTGTATGTCAGCTGAAGGACGCCGAGTTGTCTCTAATCCAATAAGTAGACCCTGAACTCAAGCGTTCCCTCCATAGGAGATTAAGGGAACGCAAAGCCATGGCTACACATGAGGAACTAGCTAAGCAGATTGCTGAACTGAGTTTAGAGATAGAGGTGATCCAGAGAGAAAGAGAAACCATAGCTGCTGAGGCATATGAAAAAGCTAATTACATGAGGGATCCATATAGGAACCAAGGTGATACTTTTTATGTAGGGAGGAATTACAGTCAGCCCACCTGGGGCAATTATGCATATGGCCAAGGGAGCCAACTTTCTCAGCAAGAACAGAGAGTTCCACCCTACAGACCCTCGGACTGTCAAGAGACACCATCATGGGTGAATGGACTCTATGAAGGGATCAATAGTGAACAATAAAATTAATGAGGTCCAAGAAAACCTCAACAATCAAATGGAACGGTGGGGCGGGTTCGAGATCTTGAAAAAGAGTGCTGACTCACAACTTTGTAATCTAGCTGCACGGATTCTAAGACCTCAAGGGAAACTTCCTAGCCGACCCGAAGAGAACCCTAGAGGACAAATTGCAGCCATACACCTCAAAAGTGGCAAGGAGTTGGCAGATCGAGCCAAGCCTAAAGACACTGAGCATGGAAACAAAGATGATGCCCCGGTCAGGCTCATTACTGACCCCAACAGGGTCGATAACGAGGCTCCCCAGCTCAATAACGCGCCATCCATGCCAGGTAAGTCTTCTGAACCGAACTCTAAGTTCGTTACCGACCCCCCCCCCCCAGGGTCGGTACCGACCCTTCTTCTACACCGATCGACCCTCTTGTCGATTCGGCAAAGCCTCGATCTGGGTCTCTCTCTATCCCGAGTCCGTCAAAAACTCTTCCTTTCCCGATTAAGAAAGCTAAAGATGTCACGTAAGGAAAGTTTAGACGGTTTGTCAAAATTCTTCAAGGGCTAAATATTTCAATTCCATTTACTGATGCCCTTAATGAAATGCCTGCCTACGCTAAATTTTTGAAAGAGATTTTGAGCAGGAAAAGATCTATCTCAGAGCTGCATAATGAGGTTCATTCCATAAAGCTCCTTGAAAAACTCGGTGATCCAGGTAAGTTTGCAATTTCAATTGGTATTGGAACTCACCGTTGTAAAGCTTTATGTGATCTAGGTGCTAGTGCTAGTTTACTACCATTATCTATCTAGACCAAGGCTAACATGGGACCATTGGAGCCTGTGAATATGAATCTTTATATGGCGAATGGATCATGTGTCAAAGCAACCGGAGTCATTGAGGATGTACCCATTCAGGTTGGAATTTTTTTTGTTCCAAACGACTTCATTGTGCTAGATATGCCAAAGGACCCTGCGGTCCTAATCATTCTAGGCCGACCATTCGTAGCCACCGCAGGAGCACGTGTGGATGTCAAGAAGGGGCTTCTCACGTTTGATATTGGAGAAGAGAAGGTCGAGTTTCAATTCAACACATCGATAAGCGAAGTGGCTAGTTGTAGTATTGAAGAGTCTACCGACCCACCATGGGTCGGTAACAACCCCTATCTAAAGGACTACGAAGCAAAAGGTGGATCCAAGCACGACATCAAGCCACTTCCAGATCCAGCAGGGTTGTTAATGACCCCCTACACCTCAGTAACGAGCCATTTCTCGAATGACCCAGGTGAGTTTTCTTGTTCTTATCCAATCAATTTTGGTCATGATCCTTTCTCTTATACTTGTTCTATGTTAAATCCTATTGTTAGTCCTATGAAGGAGTCAAAACCTCCTTGGTTTTTGGACTATACTGACCCTGTTGTAGGATTACCAAGCATATTTATTGATGATCGAGGGCCAAATATTTTGGAAAGAGTCTTTGATGCTTTTCCATCTAAGTATGGGGTTTCTTATGATCCCTTCGATACTGGATGGCAGTCGCCCTAGGAAAGCTAAGGTAAGTTCGTCCGGCTAACGACGTTAAAAATAGCGCTTAAGGGAGGCAACCTACTGTTTGTTTTCGCTTTTTGTTTCCGCTTTTAGTTTTTGCTTTCTTAGATCTTTTTGCTAGCTTTCTTTTGACTTGTTTTTTAGGTTAGATTAGTGTAGTAGGATAGAAGCTTTTCTAAAGTGACTCAGGTACAAAGATGTGGAAGAAGTGCTACACATACTCGGTGTTAAGAGAAAACAATGAACAATCGGTTGGCAAACAAATTAGCTCGGTAACGACCTCACAGGGTCAGTACCGACCTCTACCGAACCGAGAAAACCTCTTCAATGCTTAATGGTTCCAAACAGTTTCAGTTTCATTTTGTGAGTTCGCTTTTCCTTATTCTCTTTATTTCTATGTTTTAAACAGTGAGAACACTGTTTGGTTTAAGTATGGGGTATGAGAAAAGGTAACTCAGTTTTGTGTCAGTTTTTGTTTCTGTTTTTAGGATTGATAATATTCCACTTAGATGTCATATGATATGCTATAACTTGCTTGATCATGTAATTCCATAGCATGCTTGGAAAGCTTTGCCTGAATCATGTTGAAAATTGTTTTTATGTGGATATTTAGCATGTGATGAAATTGAGCACATATGATCTTAGGTAGAAGTGACTGAAATACAACAAAAATTGCTACCTTGTGAGTTATTTTTGGCCTTATAGGGAGAACATCAAAAATCCTTTTCTTGTGTGATTTACTCTCCTTATGCATATTATCTCTTGTCATTGATATGGTTATCTATTTCTTGAGACCTATATGAGATATTAGTTCATTGCATGTTGAAATCATATGATAGAGAACTTATTTTTTTATAAGCCCTATTAATCCCTATCCACCCTTATATTATCCTCTTTTTGATAGCAAAATTGAGCCTTATAGCCTTTTTATTTTTAGCTCCACAAAATTATTCCCTAGTCGAGATAAGCTTGACCCTATCCGGGGATTAGGACTTAGTGTTGGTTACTATGATGGTTTTGTTGAGTGAGATTATTTGGTTCAAGTGTGGGGTAATATGGATTGGGTAAATTGAAAGATCTTGCAGTTTATCATGTAAATGGAGTTTGGTTCCCTGTATGCACCGAATAAAGAAGTGGAAAGTAAAGGGGAAAAACAAAAGAAATAGAAAATGCAGAGTCGTTACCGACCCTAATAGGGTCGGTACCGAGCCCCACGGAAAAAAAAGAGAAAAATCCAAAAAATCCGAAAAAAGAGTTAAGTAATGAAAAGTGTGCATGATCCAAATTTCCTTGTTGTTTGTAAGCAATATTAGTTGGGATAAAGAGGGTTAAGAAAAAATGCATAAAGAAGAGAGAGTTTGGTTATCTTTTGAGTGTTTTGGTGAAGTATGAGTTTTTCGGAGTCTTTTGATTCCCGGATATTATAGCACCACATAGCCAAAATATTTACATGCCTTATTTGTCATTACCAAGCCCCATTACAACCCGGCCGAATGGAAGCTTCAATGAAGTTTTTCATTGAGCCTAAGTTCTCTTGATGTTTTTTATATGTTTTGACATCTCGAGTGGAGAGTTTGGTGATATAAGTAATAATAGCTATGTTGATTTTTGTATATTGGATTGAGTTGAGAGTTGTTATTATAAGCCCAAACACTTGAGAGTTGAGAGAAACACATAACCCTTGTGAGGTTGGATTCTTAGTTGCTTTTGCTTGAGGTTGCATATATGTGTGATGATGTTAGATTCACTTGTCTATCTATTTCTACTTGTGCTTTGATGTTGCTTTTTGATAAAGGCATTGACTTGATATATGTGTTGATGGTTTTGCTTGATGTCTTGTTAATTGCTTGAGGACAAGAAAGTCTAAGTATGGGGTATTTTGATGTTCGCCTTTTTATTCGTGTTTTTAGGGTGTTTTTAGGGTGTGTTTTTAGTATGTTTGAGTCTTTTTCTTTAGTTTTGTGTTTTGTTTTGAGTCGTTTGTGTAGGTTTTTATAATTTCATGAGATATGGAGTCTACATAAACTTTGGTGATGTTTTATAGGTTTTTAGAAGCTATTTGGAGCATTTTTGAAGAAATGAGCAAAGCCGGTGAAGGAAAAGCACTCAAGGATGAAGTGAAGATGAAGATTAAGCGCTCAAGAAAAGTTATTGAAGATCAAGTTTGAGCTTGGAAAGAGATAGAGAAATTCGTTACAAGAACATATGAAAAAGAATCGAGTCAATCGGAGTTGTAACGAATCCTCTACGCAAGTTTTACTCAAGGCTGTTCGAAGTGCTGAACAGGGTCGTTAACGAGGTACCGCGAGGAGCAGTGTGTCAGATTCGGTGCTATTAATGGGCTTTTATCCTATTTCCTTTTATGTTATTAGATAGATAGAAGGGATATATTTTATTAGAAGATATTATTTCCTTATAGTTAGATTTAAGATAGATTTATTTCCTTAAAGATAGATTTAAGATAGAATAGTTTCTCTATAAATACACTTGTCCCCTCTTTACTTTTCTTATCATTCAAGTTAGAGGAAGTTAGAGGAGGAGGAGGAGGAGAGACAATTGAGAGGAGGCGAGAGGGGGAAGAGACGAGTTTGTGAGGAAGAACTATCGTTGTGGATTCGGTTGTACGCTTTCTCTTTTATTTAATTCAGTTGCTCTTTAATTATGCTTTGTGAGTAGTCTTTCTCTCTAAGGTTGGGGTTAAACCCAACAATGGTTGTGCATGCTTGTTTATGATCATGTCTTGATTGTTTTTATGGCATGAATCTATTCTCTTGTTCTTAATCCTTGAAACGAAAGTTGATAGGAATTTCTCATTCATAGTTGAAGCGAAAGCAGAAACCTTGAATCAGAATAGTCAATGTAGGGTTTTGAAGCGAAAGCGGATCTATCCTAGTTGAAGTATAAGAGATTAGATAGTAAGTTTGTTGATTGAACGAAAGTTAGTTGATTTACTTGCTTAAAGTTAACGAAAGTTAGCGCCTTTATGTGATAAAAGCATGATCTTTATGTTTCATAGCATTAGCATTGCATAATTGTTGTTGTTGGGATATCCTAACCCTTAGAATCTCTCTCTTTCTTGTTAAAACCATTATTTTTGTTAGTTGCTTGCATCCTAAGTAACAAAACTTTGCACTGACTTTCTCCCTGCGGACGAACCTGACTCTGCTATACACAGCGGGGTCTTGATATAAATTTATTTGTTGTCAAGAAACCCTCTCAACAAACGGCCACCGATTGAAAAATTTTCATGAGCAACCCGACCCGGATGAAGAGATTAGAGTCACTATGGATCTTACAACGTCGGTTTAGCCAAGGTAAGTACGTTGGGCTGACGACGTTAAAAATAACGCTTACGGGAGGCAACCTGGTACTTTTAGTATAGTTTAGTTTTTCTTTTTAGATCTTTTTCCTAGTATTCTTTTGAGTTTTTCTAGTAGTTTAGAAGTAGAAAGATAGAATAGTTTTTAGCTAACAAGATGCAGGAGTTGGGCTCGGAAATCACTCAAAAAAGGCTACGGCGGTTCGTTAACGACCCAACCCACGGTCGTTAACGACCCGGTTTGGCAACTCGAATTGGCGAAACGGGCAGGTAAGTATTTTTACCTTAATCTATCTTATATCTTTACCCATGTGCTGCCCCTTTCACCTCTTCCCCTACCTCTAGCCCTCTCCTATAAAACCCTTCCAAACCTCCCAAAATTCCACTCTCAAATCCTCAATTTCAAAAGCTTAAGTTCTCCAAGAATCCTACCGATATTTCTCACAACCGATCGGAAATCTCACCACCACCGAACTTCGAAGTCCCACCCTAGTTAACGAGTTCACCACCCTTGATTTGCTTACCGACGAGATCCGAGCTCGTTAACCACCCAAATTTTCGATCTTTGTTCTTATTCTCGATCTAACGGTCCACATGGAAAGTTCTAGCCGAGCCGCAACCCGAGCCCAAAAGAAGAAGAGGACTCAACGGTCCCCATCTCCACCCCGCATGGACAACGTGATCTTGTGCACTCAAGGACAAGCGAACCGCTACAATGCCATACTAGACAAGGACCACTATACTAGGTGGTTCTCGAGGTTGAGTGCTAAGCAAATGAGGATCTATGATGACGTCAAGGAGGCCTTTGCTATTCTCGGCGTGCCTCACTTGTTGAAGAAGTAGAATGTACCACACTTCCCGGCTCTCACATCCGAGTTCCTAGCCACTCTAGAGACAAGATTCCCGACGAAGACTTCGGAAGGACAAATCAGATTCAGGCTCGGTAATGTGAACCGTGAGTTTACTTTGGCGGAGTCAATGGTATTCTTGAGCTCCCAAATCCTTCTCGAGATTACAGTCTAAAGGATTACAAGGTGACAAGGACTTGGAGCTAAATTACCGGGGAAGTAGAGCCTTCCACTGCAGCATTATCCGAGGAAAGCATCATCAACCCCATTTTTCGGATCATTCTCCGAGTCCTAGCCGCTACATTCTGGCCTAAGAGAGAGTTGAACAGGCCGACAAGGATACAAGTTGAATGCCTCCGCACCATTCTATTTGACGAGCCCGCTCCATTGAACTTGGGGTATGAATGGCTATACTATGTTGAGAAGTCGATCAAGTTGAAGGAAGTATGGTGCGGGAATTTGGTTAGTCTCTTGGCGACCAATCTTGTGGTTGATCTATCCCTCTACACACTAGCCCACGCGCAATTACTCAACAGGAATTATTGGTTTAGCTCCGGTATTTTCACTCAAACCGAGGGCGGGTACACTACAAAAGTTCTCGACCGAGATGTTGCACCCACCCTAGATAAGCTGGAGCTGCTTTACGTACCAAATTGGTACGAGGCATTGACGGGGCATGCATTCCCGTTAGAGCCCAAGCCGCAAGATGAGTTAATGCTCCGGCCATGTGAGTCCCGGTTTGAAAGAGAGGAAGAAGACATGGACGAAGAAGAAGATGGGACTGAAGAAGAAGCTACCGAGGGAGGTAAAGAAGAACTCGACATCGAGGAAGAGGACCTCGGTACAGAAATTCTAGGCAACAATATCTTTGTTAACGAGCCCGCCAAGGTCGTTAACGACCACTTCGAGGCTTCTACCGATGCTCCTACCGAGGCTCACAGCGTCGGTAACGACCCCCGCATCAACCTATCGACCCACAGTCATACGGTCTCATGCCTTACAATCCTGTACTTTTTCAAGACCACTTCCAGCCCCACTACCAACCACCTCCTCAGCCCGAGTACACTAGATCGAGTATCCCGCCTCCATGGGCCAAAGATCTTTATGCTCAGATGCAACAACTTAACCTTCAACAGACACATGTTCATCAGAGGATGGATAGATGGGAGAGTGTCTATTCTGCTCGCATGGCGATGGAGGATGCGAGGCATGAACAGAGAGAGGCGGATGATGTAGAGCGTTGGAGGACGATGTATGCCTTCATGGGGAACTTCGAGCATTATTTTCCACCACCTGGGCATTGATTCAGTTTGAAGAGTGTTTTCTTTTCTGCTTTCAAGATCTTGTAAGTTTTTGTTTTATTTTTGTTCCTTTGTTTTGTTTTGTTTTCTTCTTCTTATTTTCATTACAGTGGGGACACTGTAATTTTAAGTATGGGGTGGAAAAGGATAGAAAAGTTAGTGTCTTGTTTGTTTTGTGTCTTATGTGTTTTGAAGTAGTTCTTTGTTTTAATTTGAAAAAAAAAAAAAACAAAAATTTTTTTGAAAATTTTGAAAAAAAAAAAAATCAAAAAAAGAGTTTTAGAATTGATAGATACCCTTTTTCTTATGGTTCTATGATAGTAATTACTAGCATGATCATATAATTCCTTGCAAGCATATCTTTGATAAGTATAGCCTGATTCTTGTTTTGAAGTTGTTTTTATGAAGGAATAGCATGTGATGAAATTGAGCATGTATACTTTTTAGTATAAGTGATGCAATCCAACAAAATAATTTCCTTGTGAGTTATTTTTGGCCTTATAGGGAGAACATAAAAAATCCCTCTTCTTTTCTTGTGTGATTTACTCTCTATATGCATATTATCTCTTTGAATTGTGATGGTTATCAATTACTTGAGACCTATATAAGATTTATAGTTCATTACTTGTGAAGGTCATATGATAGAGAACTCATTTTCATAAGCTATTAATCCTTATCCACCCTTACATTATCTTCTTTTTGATAGCCAATTTTTTGAGCCTTTAAGCCTTTATTTTTTGCTCCACAAAATTTTTCCCTAGCCGAGATAAGCTTGACCATGTCTGGGGATTAGGACTTAGATTGGAAAGGTTAGTTTTGTTGAGTGAGATGTTATAATTGGTTTCGAAATTTAGGGATTATTGGGAAGGGTAGATTGAAAGTCTCTTGGTTTAATTTGTAAAAAAAAAGATCTCTTGGTAATAAAGGATGCACAAATGAAGAAGAGAAGTTGAAAAAATGTAGAAAACGAGTAGGAGTTAGCTCGGTTAACGACCCTGTTGGTTCGTTAACGAGGTTGCGCAAGCATAAAAGAAAGTAAAAAGAGTTAAAAGAAATAAGAAAAAGAAAGAGAAGTAAGATGTGCATTTGTGTTTAAAGACAAACCAGAGATTCTTTTGAGTTATTTTATGAGACTTTCTAAGATATGTTGGGTGAGTGAAAGGGAAAGTGCATAATGAGGAATGAGTTTGGTTTTGTTTTTATGAGAGTTTTGATGTTATGTGTGAGTTTTTAGGAGTCTTTGATTCCCGGATATTATTAGCACCACATGACCAAATATTTTCCATGCCTTATTGTTATTACCAAGCCCCATTAAAAACCCGGCCGCATGGAAGCTTCTATGAAGTTTTTCATTGAGCCTAAGTTTCTCTTTATGATTTTTGCTTGTTTTGACAAATCTTAGGTGGAGAGTTTGGTGATATAAGTTCCAATTTCTATGGGTTTTTGTATATAAGATGAGTTGAGAGATGAATTTATAAGCCTAAACACTTGAGAGTTGAGTGAAACACGCATTATCCCTTGTGAGGTTGGATTGTATTTTCTTATTTCTATTTGGTGCATATACGTGTGATCACATTGATAGTCATTTGTTATTTTCTTCTATGTGTTGATGTTGCTTTTTAGATGACGGCTATTTTCTTGATGAGTATGATTGTTTGGTTTTGATTTATGTTTAGTGATTGCTAGAGGACAAGCAAGTCTAAGTATAGGGTATTTTGATATTCATGTTTTTAGTCTAGTTTTTAGTGTGTTTTCTTAGTTTGTTTGGTTTAGTTTTAATAGTTTTGTGTGTTTTTGGATGAGTTTGCATATTTTGTGAAAAGTATGGAAGCTACTCCGTTTTGTGTCTTTTTGTAGATTTTGAGCAAGGAAGGAGCGCTTTTTGGAGCTGAATGGAGTACTATGGTGGAAGACGGAAGAGTATGAAGATAGAGAAGTCGAAGTCCAAGCTTTTAGAGTTGAAGAATTGAAGAAAACCAAATCCATGCTTGTTAACGAGGCTGTGAAGGGTCGTTAACGAGGCTTAGAGATAGATTTTTTCGAGAGATCTTATGTCTACCGACCCTGTGCGGAAATCTATCTTGTTAATTCCGTGTCGGTAGGGTTTTTAATGAGTTTTAGGGTTATTATGTTTTATGTTTTATGTCTTGTTATCTTTCTAGATTTTCTTTCTATCTTTTTAGGGTTAGTTTCTATCTTTTAGGAAAGTTTTTATCTTCTAGCCTTTTTATTAGATAGCTTTATTAGTATAAATACCCTTCTTTCTAGCCTGGAAAGGGGGTGGAAAGTAAGAGATCATCTTTTAGGAGAGCCGAGAGAGAGGAGTAGTCGAGTGGAGGATCATCGAGTCGAGGTGAAACGAGAGCAAAGACAGGGTCGTTAATCGTGTCTTTTGTTCGGTATTCTTGTTATTGTTTTTTCGGTTTCTTCTAAAGTCTATAAGACGATAATTTTCTTATTAATTTGAAGTAGTTTATGTTTTCAATGTTTTCTCTTTTTAAAGTTGTTTCCTTTATAGATATGATTAGTGAGTAATTTTCCTATCTAGGGTCGGAGTTGAAACCCGACATAGTTATGCATGTTTGATGAGTAAGTTGAAGTGTTGAATGCCTTTTATCTATTTTTAGATTGCTTGTTGTGTTTATGCCTGGATGAGAATCGAGGTAATTTGAGTTCTTAACTTGATTGAGAAAGAAAGTTATAGATTCAAATGTTGATATTGTTCGATTATGAAAGTTTCGAGCTTTGGATCAAAAACAAGTGATTGAGTGAATTAGTTTATGAGAATAGATTGATTTTCTTGCTAGTCAGCGAAAGTTGATGAATTTATCTATTTAAAGGCATGATCTTTACCTTCTTACGAGTTTATATGCATGGCTATGTTTTGGTAACCCTTGTCCTAGATTTTTATTCCTATTTGAGTTTTCCTCGTTACATTCGTTGATGAGTTCATTGCCTCGGTACTGAACTTGTGTTTGGAGTCGTTAGTAGTGTTATCCAAGTTCGTTAACGACCCTGACAAAGTCGTTAATGAGATGGATCGTAGGTGTTTTGTGTTGTTTTGCTTTGTTTTATTTTTTTTAGTAGTTTGATAGACAAACAACAGTGCTTCCCGTGGAACGATCCTGACTCCCCTATACTCAACGGGGTCTTGACTATAAATTTTATTTGTTGTCAAATCACCCTCTCAATAGGTAACGAGCTTGACTGGGGTGTTGTCCTTGTCGCCGTGCTCAGTTTCTTTAAGCATGGATCGATCAGTTAATTCTTTGTCACTCCTCGGGTGTATGGCTACAATTTATCCTCTAGGGTTCTCCTCGGAGCGGCCCGGGAGTTGACCTTGAGGTCTTGGAATACATGCAACAAGGTGGCCTAATTGGGAGTTTACGCTCTTCTTCCATGTCTCGAACTCTCCCAATTGTGCATGTACACCTTTCATTTGACTGTTAAGATCAGCCCGGACTCCATTGATTTTGTTTTTCACCCCATTGATTCCTCCATGAAGTCTATGCACCCAAGATGGTAGCTCTTGATAGCTCGGCGGTGTATAAGGCAGAACCCTTTGTTCTTGCTGCGGAGGTTGGCTGCCTTGGCCATGTGCACAATTGCCCCAAGCGGGCTGATTGTTATTCCTCCCTACATAAGAATTATGTGCTTGGTTCCCATAGGAGCCTCTCACATAGTTAGCTTCTTCATATGCCTCTGCAACACAGACCTGTTGCAAGTTAGTGCAGGCAGAAGTAACAGGGGCTTGAGACGCGCATTCTCGACATGACTGAGATGATTTAAAGTAACTTACCTGCTTTTTCCAGCGGTTGATCTCGTCTTGCATGAATTGGTATTTCACCTCGGGGTCTACCTCGGCTGTTTGTGGATTATACAACTTCGTTTGGGGTTGTTGGGCTTGCTGCATTCCGTACATTGCATCGTAGTTGGTAAGCTTGTCTGGCAATGCCCATGCATCTACGAGATTCATCTCAATGAAACCGCAAGCAGTATGCAAATTGATGCGGTTTTTGGTTTCAGTATTGATCCCTTGGAAGAAGATCTCTTGGAGTACATATTGTGGTTGCCCATGAGTAGGGCATTTTCGAAGCATCTCATTGAATCTCTCCCATGTATCCACAAAGGTCTCATTAGGCAGCTGGTGGTAGGAGGTGATGTGTTTCCTTAGCTCCGTAGTTTTGCCAGGTGGGAAGAACTTTTTCATGAATAAGTCACACAAGGCCCTCCATGACCTAACAGACCTAGGAGGTAGGCTCTCTAACCAGCGCAGAGCGTTTCTTGTAAGAGACCACTTGAAAGCTTTTAATTGAGCATATTCTAAAGAGACACCGTCAGCAACAATAGTGTCACATAAATCAGTAATATTTCTAATATGCTCCATTGGGCACTCAGTGGGTTTCCCTTCAAATTGATCCCTTTTAATCAAGGATATCAATTGAGATTTGATCTCAAAGGCTTTCTCTATTTTTGGGAGAACATTTGCTGATTCTAGCACCCACAACTCTAGGTGCATGTACTGCTTCGCATTCATTAGAATGGCATTCAGTTGTTCCTGTAATTGAGTACGTTGTTCCCGTTCATGATCTCTATTAGCTTGAAGCCGCTCCATCTGAGCTCGAAGATCGGCCATCTGTTGGGCTATTTCTTCAGGGGTTGCATCCATTGCTTTGTTTTCTCTTAAACTGAGGTGGAAGGATCGCTCGGGTTTAGAGTCTACTACTATATTAGAGACAACTCGACGTCCTCCAACTGGCATGCACTGAAAGGAAAAACAAAAACAGAAACGAAATTAAAAGCAAAACGGGTTCTCATAGAGAGTCGGTATCGAGGCCCAGGGGGTTGGTAACGAGCCTGCAGTGATCCCGTAAACAAAAACGAAAAAAGGAAAAACTGGGTTCCGTCGACAAGGTCAGTACCGACCTGGGGAGGGTCATTACCGACTCGACAATGCTCCCAAAAAACGCTAAAAGAACAAAACTTGGACTATTTAAATCTCCTAGACAACTACACCAATTTATTGAGAGGGTTTCTTTACAACAAATAAATTTATAATCAAGACCCCACTGTGTACAATGGAGTCAAGTTCATCCACGGGAGAGAGTCATTATCAAGTTTTGTTCTTACTTAGGGCGCAAGCAATCAACAAAGTTAGGGGTTTTATCAAGAGAGAGAAAAAATCTAAGGTTTTGGCAACCCCACAACATTAATTATGCAATGCAAACGCTAATGAAACACATAGATCATGCTTTTATCACATATTGCTAACTTTTGTTGACTTAAGCAAGTAAATCAATCAACTTTTGCCAAATCAATAAACTTTACTATCTATCTCTTCTATTTCAACTATGATTGACATGCTTTCGCTTCAAAATCCTAATTGACTATTTTGATCCAAAGTTTCTGCTTTTGCTTCAACTATGAATGAGAAATTCCTTATCAACTTTTGTTTCAAGGATTAAGAACAAGAGGATAGATTTATGGAATAAAAACAATCACAACATGATCAAAAGCAAGCATACATAACCATGGTTAGGTTTAACCCCAACAGTAGAGAGAAAGGAACTACTCACAAATCATGATTAAAAACAATTAAATTAATTAAAAGAAAGCTTACAACTGAATTCAAAAGCAAACTTGTGTTCCAAGTCTCCAAAACTCGTCCCCCTCTTCCTTCTTCTCTTCTCTCTACTCTAAACTAGGTTAATTGTGGGATACAAAAACTAAATCTAGACAAGGGTATATATAGAAAAGGCTAAGCTATCTATAAGGAAATAATTCTTCTAAAAGATATATCCCTTACGCAAACTATCTAAAGGGATAAAATATCATTAAATTTGTCGACTCGGACTTTCCCTACCAACACGAAGTACCTCGATACCGACCCAGTCAGGATCAGTATGATTTCCTGAATTTCTTCGACTCTTCTATATTTCTAAGCACCTTGTTACCGACCCTGCACACCTCGGTAACGACCCCCTTCACTGTGTAATTTGGCTCGTAACTAGGACTTCTCCCTCGTTATTGGGGTCATTACACTCGTTCTTTCTTTGATACTTAGTCCTTTGGCACTTTAACGGGTCTCTAAACTTCCTTCATGACTTTAACTTGATCTTCATCTCTTTCTTGAATGCTTTCCTTCGGTGCTGCTCTTCTCCTTAAAATATGCTCCACATAGCTCCAAAACCTACAAAAACACCACCAAAGCTTATGTAGACTCTATATCTTAAGAAAATACAAAAACCTACACAAACAACTCAAAACAAAACACAAAACTAAAGAAAAAGACTCAAACACATTAAAAACACTCCCTAAAAACACAACTGAAAAGGTGGATATCAAAACTCAAGGAGCAGAATCTGGTTCTCAAGGGCTTGATTGAGAAGCTTCAACACACCTGCAGCACTTTCCTAAAAGAAGTCAAGGATCTCGTGGAAAGGCTCAATGCTATTGGAGCCTGATGTGACTGATTGATGCGTGTCCATGACTCTCTCTATCCCTCTTTTCTACCCTTACAACATTATCCTCTCAGTTTAAAAGACTTTTCTTTAATTCGATTTGGTTGTACTACATATTTGAATAGTTTTGTGGTTGTGTCGTACAATTTCTATTTTGCTTTGGTGGATGACTATTATGATTGTTTTGATTCTATGTTAGTTTTCATGACTTGCCTCTAATTTTATTTTCTTGTTTAAGCAATCTTTTTGATTATGCCAAAAGGGGTAATTATCAGGGAGAATAGACTTAAAGGGAGGGATCTAAAAACTGAAAAATCATGTGGGTATTAAGCTTAGGGGGAAATTTTTATGATTTTGCGTTTGCTCTTTATGTTATGATATTTCTTGTATTCTTTAAAGATCTTACCAAGAGAAGGTTGTTTGTCACCATCAAAAGGGGGTAATTTGTTAGAAGTTTAGAGTTTTGATGGTTCCAAGAAGTCAGTGACTTCGAAGTTGCATGTCGAGTCGGCGACTCGACAAACACACTGACATGACCAGCTAACGAGAAAACTATTTATGAAAGGAACGCACATATTGTGTGTGATTGTTTGCTGGACAGTTGGGATGTTTATTTATAGAGAAAATCATCTCTAAAGAGTGCAAAAATCAGAAGGATTTGAAATGATTCTATTATGATATTTCGTATGTGCATACATGTTATATTAGGAAAGATCTTTAAAGATTGAGTGTGTGTGTCACTTCCCTAATCGAATGGGAAATAATATGACACGAGATCTCTCTTATTCTAGCCTAATTACTTCAATGTTTAGAATAGAAGGTAAGACATTCAACATAACTTGTAATCTTGTGTGAAAGAAAAAGAGAATTTTCTGTGTGAGACGCGTCCAAGTAGTGTGGTCGAGTGTTCTTAGGTATAGCGTGAGATTGAGAGTGTAGGTGCAAGGATAAAGCGTGGTTCAAGGTTGTGAGATTCAAACTTGTACACGGGAGAGCTTTGTAACACTCAAGAAATCAATAGAGCGAGTCTAAGGACTCTTGAAATCCGACCAAGTGAGAAGCTTGGAAGGGAGTGGTTTTCCTTTAAGTAAACTAGTTGGTTTACGAAGAGTTTCCACTATACATCGCTTGTCATTTACAGTTTGGTAGCGTTTTTCGTGTTTGATTATTCCGCTACATTATAACTCAAAGTCGACGACTTCGCAGGAGTCGCCGACTCGTTTAAGTACTAGCGATCCTACATTTTATTTGTTAGAATATCATATCCGTACATGCTAGATTGTTTAATTAAATTATTTATATGGTTAGATTATTATATTCATATATTTTAGATTATTATATTATTTGTTAGAGTATCATATCCATACATGTTAGATTGTTTAATTAAATTATTTATATGTTTAGATTATTAAACTCATATATTTTAGATTATTATTTTATTTCTTAAAATATCATATCCGTACATGCTAGATTGTTTAATTAAATATTTATATGGTAAGCATATTATATTTATATGTTTTAGATTATTATTTATATGTTATAGTGTTATATTCATACACCTTTGATTATTTCTTTATATATATTTGTTCCAATTTTAGCCTGTGAAAGACACAAAAATTCACTCTAGAGGCAAGGGTCTAGAATCATTGCCAACATTACATAAGAGTAACAGAAACATTATGTGGTACACCATGGTATTGGAGTCAAGAATGATGCATTTATTCGAAATCCCATGGACTGGTCTAGACCACACTCTCATCTATACATTTTTGGAGAGATGGTATCCAAAAACCAACAGTTTCCACTTTCCTTTGGGTGAAATGACAATCACCCTCCATGATGTCAAATTCCTTTTAGGGATCTCCATTGAAGGTAATGAGAATCTCCCTTTATGTGACAAGTACAATGGTACATTGGCTACTCAATGCCAACTTGGATGCAGTACAACCCGAAAACGTCTCTGCCATAATTTTGGGGCTTTTGATAGCCTTGGGCCTCCTGACAGATAAGATAACCACAAGAGTCAACTACCATTGTGTTGCTATGGCACTCGGATGGGATCAAAAAACGAGTTATGCATGGGGTGTATGGACTCTTGCACAATTGTACAACCAAATGGGGAAGGCAACTCGAGCCGAAACAATGGGTATGGCTGGTTATCTCATTCTACTCTATGTAAGTATTCAACACCCCACGATTAATTCTTTTTCATAATCACTAATGGCCTAATAATATTTATTTAGTATTTTATAACTGGATATGGTGCTATTTTCCAAAGTTTAAAATCCAAATGAATATAGACATAATTCTCCAAACAAATCATATATTTGCTTCAAGGGTTCAAGGAGTGCACCGAGGTGCAGATCGAAGATTGTCGACTGAGGATAAGAGTAGACTGTAGAGTTTTTGTGAAGTGTTGGATCGATACAAAATTGACCCGGTATTACCAACATTTTATGAAATTTTATAGTTTATTTATTCACTTTTTACACGATTTATCGCTCACAATTTCATTTATAGGTTGATTGGATGATGCCATTTCATCCATCGCCGGATTTCCACCAAGCCTATCGTTCCTCCTTATACTGTGGAGTGATCCAATATCAGAACGTCCAAGAGGCGTACAAGCCTGGGAGGTGTACCCGACAGTTTGGACTTGTACAACCCATACCTCGGAATCCCATCCCACCAAACACTGCTAGAAGGGGGCCAAAGCCTAAAAAATATAAGCTTGAATACAGTAATGTTTATTGCAAATAAGCGGCCCATGACAAACACTTAGCAAGTTATATTCTGGACTTGTTCCGCGCTACCCATGAATGGGATGTGGCTCTCGGCTACATACAATGCTTCGAGCCACACTCTCACACGAATGTGCTTAGAGCGTCTCCTAGAAACCGATTCAATCTGAACGAAAGATCCCCGATGACTCAAGTAGGAAATAGCATCATTGCGGTATGTAATTTGATATATTTTTTTGATTTTACATCATTTATTCTCTAAACTTATAAATCATATATGGTCTAAATAATATACATGCTTACAATTACGTGAAATGCTACATAACAGATAATATGCATGTCTTGGACGGTACCCCGAGTTGAGGCCAATGTGGACACACATTTATGATGCTTTGACGCAAACTCCTATTCCACATCCTCCTCAAGTGCCCCCTCCTAGGAAAGTTCCACCACCATGACAGCCTCCTCTCGAGCCTCATTGTCACAACAATTATCATAGTCGTTTTTATCCACTCGACGAAGGCTCAAGTCAAACTCTACAACCTCACCGTCAGAGCATGCATTTTGGTGGAAGTTATTCACAAGGATATTCGAGTTAAGACCCAAATTTTTCTAGATTTATTTCAATGTACGCTTTTACTTTTTATTTTGATGTATTTTCGTAATTAATCAACTTGTTTGGACTTTGTTTTTTTAATCATTATATAATATTTTTAGTTTTCATCCATAATAAATTACATATTAATTATACAAAATATTATTAAAGTAAATAAATTTAACCACTTAACATTCCACTTAATATTTAACATGTGAAAGGGCGGGCGAATGCATTTCAATTTCTGGGTAGGATAGAGCTGGCTTTCAAAGGTGGTTCCCCATAGAACCAGTTTGCAGGACAAATTCTATGTCTGATATATATATATATATATATATATATATATATATAAATCACATCCCCGCGACAAAAATGCATCTGCGCCGGAGGGATCTAGACGAGGCATGTAGAAGAGGTCCTCTAGAAAATTCTAGGCCGAATACATACATAGACCCTCGAACTTTAAACTTTTGTTCACTCAGACCCCTCAACTAAAAAATTTATTTTTTAACCCCAAAACTTTACACTTTTATTCTATTAAACTCTTTTTGTTGATGTGGCCAAGCGAGTGCAAATCACGTAAAACTTTTGACGAGTTTAATGATTTAAAACGCTGACATGGATTTTTGCAGTGAATTTTTCATTTTTCATTTGATCTTTTATTTTTTTTTTAATTTTAATTTAACCCTTCTTCCATTATCTGGCCATTGAGCCCTTCTTTCATTTTCTTTTTTGTACTTTTATTCCTTCTTTATTTTTTCTATTTGCTGCTTCAACCAAATTGAAACCTAAATCCAAACTTCAGCAAATTCTAAATTTCATGATCAACAATTGAACCCAAAATCTCAAAAATTTTCCTCCCAATTTTGAGTTATGCTCTTGAATGGAGATTGAATGTAAAGTTGGGAACGGGGGAGTTGAGAACCAGGGAACGAGGAGACGAATTTGTAGACTTTGACAAGGCTGAGAAAATATGCTGACGGTGAAGAATTTGAGTCCAATCGTTTCAGATCCGTCAAAATTAGCAACTTATTGAAATGATGGACATGGGGATTTTTCAGACCTGAAAGGCTAATGGGTAGACTTTGATGAAGCACGAATTTGTAGACAATGGAGTAGATGCATTGATGAGGCAGAGAATTTTTTCAGATCTGAAATGGTAACAATGGAGCGGATTCATTGATGAGGCCGTGAGTATTTTTCAGATCTGAAATGGTGACAATGGAGCGGAGGCATTGATGAGGTAGAGAAATAATAGACTTTGATGAAGCACGAATTTATAGACTTTGATGAATTTGTGGACTTCTCATATCACAAATTTGTAGAGTGTGATAAAGGAAAAGGCGAATTTCTTAAAGTTGTCTGGCTCAAATTTTCAGTATAGTACTAGAGTAGTAATTTCTCCCAATTTGACTCAAAGCTTCATAATCGTTCTTGGTAGAGAAAGAAAGAAAGAGGGAGGTAGAAGATGAGGGCATTGGGAGTAATATGATAAAAATAATAGGGGTATAATAGTAAATAACAGTTTGATAAATAAATAATAGGGATAATTTAATGATTTTGTTTATTTTAATGAGAGTGGTGCTTATGTGGCAAAATTTTAATGAGATTGGATTATGTGGCACTTATGTGGCGCTTATGTGGCGCGCGTCACTTTCACGAAAATGTGAAATGTCTCGTTGAACAAAATCTTTATAATATAAGTGTCTAATAGTAGGTTTTTAAGTAAAGGGGTCTGAGCGAACAAAAGTTACAAGTTCGGAGGTCCAAGTATGTATTCGGCCGAAAATTCTGTTCTTGAAGTACGAAGGCATTGGATATCATATACTTATATATTGTGATAATCTTAGTATGATCACAAATGATGATTGTAGGATCATTAGTATTTTAAGATTGTCGACTTTTACAAAGTCGTTGATTTATGTATATGCATCGGAAAAATACTTTTAAAAAAGACTTATTTGACACATGGATTTTTATAAAGGAAAAACATAGTTAACAAACTCAATCAACCAAATGAAAACCAATATCTTCCAAGTTCTAACTTGGTCGGATCAAAAGGTGTAGTTTGCTTTATTGATCTTTTGAGTACGCTTACAAGAACAACACGAAGTTAATCCTACTCTATCTAGTATGTTAACACTCATTTGAATTGCGCAAAACTCTACTCTCAATCACAAAACATAGCCTAGAATTTCTCTTACTTTTTCGAACTCCCACACTTATAGTTTTTCTCTCAAAACTGCAAATGGAGTTCGTGCTTATCATTACTATATACTAAAATGGAAGTTAACATAATATATAAAGCGACACATGTCAATTCCACATTGAACGACAAAACCTATCCTTTTAAAATCAATCTGATTAGTTGAAATTTAAATTTGTTATTTTTAATTGGTTGAAATGTGACTATAGTCCCACTTATACCTATATTATATACATAAATGTAGTATTTATATGTTAAAAAAATAATCATTATAAAATTAATTTAGAAGTTGGATATCTTTCTTCTCCTATTTGAATTTTTTTCACTATATATTAAATTAATTTTGCAAATATAATATATTCATATGTATTAAAATTTTACATTATTATTCAGCGTACGTAAATATTTCATGTAGATATCATGTAATAATAATAATAATAATAATAATAATAATAATAATAATAATAATAATAATAATAATAATAATATCAATAATAATAATAATAATAATAATAATAATAATAATAATAATAAATATCTCATAGAATTTCGCATTGGATATTTTTCTTATCCTATTATATAATATTATTCAATTTTAATGAGTATATTAATAATAAAAAATTCTACATTATGTAGAAGAATCAAGAACTTTTGGTCATTTATTTATAAATATATTTATTTTAATAATTTTTATTTTAAATGGTTTGAGAAGGATTAGATAAGGATTGGTTAATGTATTTTATATAAGAATAGAATAATAATTAGATTAAAAAAATATGTGCAAAATGTAGTTCTCAATATGAAACCACAAAATCAATTTTACCTAAAAAATTAATTACAATAATTTTTTTCTCAAAATATTAAATAAGGATTATGTAAAATGTGTGCAATATATGTTTCTCGTTTATGAATTTCCAAAAACCAATTTTTCCTACAAAAATTCATTACAAATTTTTTTATCTTAAACTACTAATACTAAATTTTATTAAATTATTACAAAATTTATTATTAATATTTTCTTTAAGTAAAACCCGTACAAGGTATGAGAATATATAGTAGTTCTAACGTAATCTCTAGGTTTCAAAAGAACCAAACTAGGGTTTTAGAGAATATACTACTTCCAATTCGGTTATGGAAGGTAATATATTTCTAAAGCTTAAAATATCATTCTACGAATAAAACAAATATAACAATAAGATACTCCTTAGGGCTTAAGGTAGATCGGCGCATTATATGATCTTGAGAATATCTTATCCTTAATTGAAATATAGCAATCTCGTAAGCAATCTTGCACGCGTCTTCAAAATCTTTCAATTTTGCCTTCATTCCATATCGACAACATCATGAATATTTCATAGATGCTTGGTGTTGGGCACTTCACTTGCGTTTGGAACCATGAAAATCATAGCTGAGTTTTCTAACAAATTCCCTCTTTTTGATAGTGACAAACTTCTTGATTCCTGTTAAGAACTTCCAAGACCAAACATCAACAATATAGAGAGTAAACTCTATTTTTCTAAAAAGTTCATCCTAAGTTGGATAACTAAAATGTCATTCAATATTAACATCCCCTTTTATCTATTCCCCAACTTATTCTCCCTTTTGGCATCATCAAAAAGAATACTCTAAATAATCAAGCAGTAGAATAGTCATTGATGTTCGTGTTTTTAGTATAGTTTTCAGTGTGTTTCCTCAGTTTGATAGGTTTAGTTTTAGTAGTTTTAGGGTTAGTTTTGTGTGTTTCCGGATGAGTTTGCATATTTTGTGAAAAGTATGGAATCTACTCCGTTTTGTGTCTTTTTATAGGTTTTAGCAAGGAAATGGTGCTTTTTGGAAGCTGAATAGAGTGCTATGGTGAAGGACAGAAGAATACGAGATAAAAGAGAGTTGAAGTCAAGATTTTTAGAGAAGAAGTGTTGATGAAGCTAACTCCAGGCTCGTTAACGAGGCTACAAGATAGAGTTTTTCGAGAGTTCGATCTTATGATTACCGACTCTGTGCGGAAGTTTGTTCCGTGTTGGTAGAGTTTTTAATGAGTTTTTAGGGTTATTATATTTTGTATTTTAGGTTTTGTTATCTTTTAGGTTTTATTTCTATCTTTTTAGAGTTAGTTTCTATCTTTTAGGAAAGTTTTTATCTTATAGTTCTTTTATTAGATAGGCTTTATTAGTATAAATCCTTCTCGAGATTATAGCCTTAAGGTTAGTTAACGACCCTGCGCATTAACAGGCCTTTAAAAACCAGTTCAGATTTGTTAGCAACCCAATTGGGTAGTTAACGAAGAATTCCGAAGGCTATTCCGAGACCAAGTATGGGGTCTCGTGTCTATCTAATTGAGTGGATCTTATCTTGGAAAAATCGTATTTATTTGTAGGTCCACATAGCAAGTTCAAGCCGAGCCGCTACCCGAGCCCAAAAGAAGAAGAGGAATCAGAGGTCTCCATCTCCACCTCGAATGGATAACGTGATCTTGCGCACTCAAGGGCAAGCGGACCGATACAACGCCATCCTAGGCAAGGACCACAACACTCGGTGGTTCTCGAGATCAAGTGCCAAATCAATGAAGATCTATGATGATGTCAAAGAAGCCTTTGCTATTCTCGATGTGCCTCACTTGTTGAAGAAGGAGAATTTACCACACTTCCCGGCTCTCACATCCGAGTTTCTAGCCACTCTTGAGACAAGTTTCCCGACGAAGACTTCGGCGGGACGCATCCGATTTAGGCTCGATAATGTGAACCGAGAGTATACTTTGGCGGAGTTCAATGCTACCGACGCTCCTACCGAGGCACACAGCTTCGGTAACGACCCGCCGAGAGCATCTACCGACCCCCTGCAGCCACCTATCGATCCTCATTCTTATGGTATCATGCCATACAACCCTGTGCTTTACCAAGATCACTTCTAGCCTCACTATCAACCACCTCCTCAGCCCGAGTACACTGGATCAAGTATCCCGCTGTAAAACCTCGGGATAGTGCTTCTTTCGTTAAAAAGTTTCGGGACGAAACTTTCTTAAGGGGGGTAGTATGTAATATTCGAGTTCTAACTTTATCATTATTTTTCTTTCTTTCCGTAAAATAATAAAAAAAATAAAAAAATAAAAATAAAATAAAAATAAAATAAAAATATATAGATATATAGTACTAGCTTATATAGTAGGATTATAAGTTCACAAACTTTATATTAATTTTTATATCTTCTTTACAAAAAGGCCTAGATATTCTCTTAAGCTAATCTATCTAATTAGAATCCTAAATCTAATTCATCGAGATTGTTGGCTGGAGTTCGAAATCCCATCAGAATCTATCTTAAGGCTGGATATATCCAAATCTTGTTTGTGTGGGTTAATAAATCGGAACATATCAGCAATTAGCCAAATTCTTTCCCTGCGTTTAAACCAAAGCCGATCCGAGAGGAGTCCGTCAAACACCACACCACCACCAGGGGTACTCCGTTCGCGCCGGTAGTTGATCCCGGTGAGTTCTCCACCCCTGTTTTCATTGTTGTTATTCTTGGGTCGGAAATTAGGTTGGGTTGGGGTCGGAGTGCGCGGTGGTCGGGATTTCGGGACGACGATGGGTACCGGGGGAATGGGTTTCGCGTGACCGTGAACAGGGGAGGTCGTCTATTGCCGTCCGTGGTTAGGGTTCGAGGTGGTCGCCTCTGCTCTTGATCGGGGATGGAGGGAGAGTCGAGAAGGGGGGGATCCGAGTTGGTCAGCGGCGGCGGAGGTTCGATGCGGAACCGCCGGCGAAGGGGAAGACGGACTGGCGTTGTCCAGTCGAGGAAGAAGGGGGGAGCGCGAACAGGGGTGACGGGAATTGCCCGTCTCTACTCTCCTCCGTTATCACTGGTGATGGGTAGATTGCAGCGGCGGTCGAGCGATGGCGAACCGAAAAATCTGGAGCCGTTGAGGTCCCTTCGGAGAAGAAGGTTGGGAGAAGGGTCCCGCGTTGAAAAGTCCAAGTTTTGTTTATTTAGATTTAGCTTGTGTTATGAGAATTGGGGGGAGCTGGGTCACGAGTGCCCAATTCTGGCTGGATTGTTTTTTTATTTATTTTTTTATTAGGTTGGATTGGAATTGTATGAATTGGAAGTGGGGGAATTTGTTGGCCTTGTTGGGAAAGTGGTCACGTGGATTGGATTGTACTTAGGTGAGATAATATTACTTTATAATATATGATAGTACTACTGACATAAGTTTAAATCACGTATGGCTTAGTTTGCAGACTAGTGATTATATAATAGGTGCTAGTATATTGTAATAGAGTTTTGGGTTTTTAGAGTTTAAAATTTTAAGTTGGAACACGTTTAAGTCGGATTTATAATGTAGGGGATGTTCGTTCATATATCTCGTTAGAGTAAGTGTGGGTTGAACCTAATTCAACTTGTTATGTGAATATTTCTTCTAGGAAATCGTTTTGCCCACACTCTTAATTTCCGTCTTCTTCAAGAATCCTTCGTTCGAGGTAAGTCGTTTTTCGACTTGCTCGGTTCTTTTCTCCCTTGTTAGATTGCGTATCGATATTGTAGGACGGGTTTTGGGAACTAGTCCCGAATACCTTTTAAATTGATTTGAACTCCTTGTATGTTGTGTGCATTAATGATTTTAAATGTGTTTTATCGGAAATTATTTTGGAACGTTTTCTCTTTGTTGGTACCGTTTCCGACACGGCCCATTGTAGCTGGTGTTGAGGAAGTGTTGGCTACTTTGACCCGTGTGACTGGGAAAATCGTACCCCTTCAAAACGAAAATTATTATCTGTGTGTTTTTGGCAAGCGCTCCAGTGGAGGCTTAGCCCGGAGTTAGAAGGGAGATTGGGAAGTGGAGTGGGAGGGCCTGCCTCTGCACTCGGCGCGGTGATGAGCGCCTTGGAAGTCGGATCGTGGACAAAGGAAGAATTGCATTGCTGTGTGATTGTGATTGTGATTGTGAATGCGTATGTGACTTGTGTGACTGATATAACTAATTTAGGTATTGGCCTTTAGAGTTATGATTGCGGTTGTGGATTTGTATGCTGACTATAGATAACTGATTTCAAACCGTTCTACAGTTTCCATATTCTTTCTAGCTTGGTAGATTAGACGCTGACCCTTCGGGGAACATTTTTCAGTTCCAGGTATGAATCAGGGAACCGTGCAGGAACCGAGGCAAGATGGCGGGCCGGAGCGGTAAAGAGCGCGTGTCATAGTGGGATCGGTTTTTATTAGTTATTTATAATAGTTAGGATGTTGATTTTGATATTTGTTAGACGGAGTTGGTATTGTGTTTTGTTTATTATAACTTTGTTCGAGTAGTTCAGTCAGTATGCGTTGTGACGTATTTGATTATTTATAATTTTCGGGGATTCATGCATGATACGTTTTTCTAAGTTTTACTAAATAAAGGTTGGATGTTTTATTATGATTTCTCGTCGTGCCCGAGTTGTAAGGTCCTACAGTGTAGTTGTCAACCTAAATAATAGTACCTGGTAAGGTCTATTCCCTAGTAGCGCCTCGACGAAAGACGGGGTGTTACACCCGCCACCAAGGGCCGAAGATCTTTCAGCTCAAATGCAGCAGCTTAACCTTCAGCAGACACATGTTCATCGGAGGATGGATAGATGGGAGAGTGTCTATTCTGCTCGCAAGGCATTAGAGGATACGAGGCATCAGTAGAGAGAGGCGGATGATGCAGAGCGCTGGAGGACGATGTATGACTTCATGGGGAACTTCGAGCATTACTTTCCACCACCTAACCGTTGATTCAGTTTGAAGAGTTTTCCTGTTTTCTGCTTCATGACTTTGTAAGTTTTGTTTGTTTCTTTTTCTTTTCTTATTTTCTTTTCTTTTTCTTTTCTATTTCTTTTCTTCTTCTTATTTTTCTTACAGTGGGGACACTGCAATTTTTAAGTATGGGGTGGGGGAGAATAGAGAACTTGTTGTCTTGTGTTTTTTCTTATGTGTTTTATTTGTTTTAAGTAGTTCTTTGTTCCATATAAAAAAAATCGAAAAAAAAATGAGAAAAAAGTTTTGAAAAAAAAGAGTTTTAGAACTGATATATATCCCTTTCTTATGGTTCCATGATAGTAGTTGCTAGCATGATCATATAATTCCTTACAAGCATGTCTTTTATAGTATAGCCAGATTCTTGTTATGAAGTTGTTTTTAGGAAGGAATAGCATTTTGATGAATATGAGCATGTATACCTTTTAGCATAAGTGATGCAATCCAACAAAAAAAATTCCTTGTGAGTTATTTTTGGCCTTATAGGGAGAACATTAAAGAATCCCTCTTCTTTTCTTGTGTGATTTACTCTCTATATGCATATTATCTCTTGGAATTGTGATGGTTATCTATTTCTTGAGACCTATATAAGATTTATAGTTCATTACTTGTGAAAATCATATGATAGAGAACTTATTTTCATAAGCCCTATTAATCCATATCCACCCTTTACATTATCTTCTTTTTGAAGCCAATTTCAGCCTGAAGCCTTTTATTTTTAGCTCCACAAAAATTGTTCCCTAGCCGTGATATGCTTGACCCTATCCGAGGATTAGGACTTAGATTGGAGAGGCATGTTTTGTTGAGTGAAATATTATGATTGGTTTTGAAATTGAAATTGTTGGGAAGGGTAGATTAGAAATCTCTTGTTTTAATTTGTAAAAAGAGAGATCTCTTGATAATAAAGGATGCACAAAGAAAATTGTTGGAAAGAAAGAAGAGAAGTGAAAGAAGTATACACGATGAAGTTCGTTAACGACCCATGTGGGTTCGTTAACGAGGCTGCGCAAAGAGGAAAAAAAGAAGAAGAAGATGTGCAGTTGTGTTAAAAGATAAATCAGATATTCTTTTTGAGTTATGTTATGAGACTTTATAGGATATATTGGGTAAGAAGTGAGTGAGCATAATGTTTGAGTGAGTTTGGTATATGTTGTTATGAGAGTTTGGTGACGACCCATGACAAATCTTAGGTGGAGAGTTTGGTGATATAAGTTCCAATTTCTATGAGTTTTTGTATATAAGATGAGTTGAGGGTTGTTATTATAAGCCTAAATACTTGAGGGTTGAGTGAAACACATTATCCCTTGTGAGGTTGGATTGAATTTTCTTATGTCTATTTGGTGCATATATGTGTGACGACATTAATAGTCATTTGCTATTTTTCTTCTATGAGTTGAAGTTGTTTTTAGATGATGGCTAAGTATGATTGTTTGGTTTTGATTAATGTTTAGTGATTGCTTGAGGACAAGCAAGCTGAAGTATGGGGTATTTTGATGTTTGTGTTTTTAGTATAGTTTTTAGTGTGTTTCCTTAGTTTGATAGGTTTAGTTTTAGTAGTTTTAGGGTTAGTTTTGTGTGTTTTTGGATGAGTTTGTATATTTTGTGAAAAGTATGGAAGCTACTCCGTTTTGTGTCTTTTTATAGGTTTAAGCAAGGAAATGGTGCTTTTTGGAAGCTGAATAGAGTGTTATGGTGAAGGACGGAAGAATACGAGATAAAATAGAGTTGAAGTCAAGATTTCTAGAGAAGAAGTGTTGATGAAGCTAACTCCAGGCTCGTTAACAAGGCTACAAGATAGAGTTTTTCGAGAGTTCGATCTTATGATTACCGACCCTGTGCGGAAGTTTTTTCCTTGTCGGTAGGGTTTTTAATGAGTTTTTAGGGTTATTATATTTTGTATTTTAGGTTTTGTTATCTTTTAGGTTTTATTTCTATCTTTTTAGAGTTAGTTTCTATCTTTTAGGAAATTTTTTATCTTATAGTTCTTTTATTAGATAGGCTTTCTTAGTTTAAATACCCTTCTTTTCTAGCTAGAGAAGGGGGGGGGGGGGGGGGGTTCAGACGAGTTCGAGAAGGAGAGAAGCCGAGAGAGAGAGACGTGGCTAACGATGGTGAAAGCTTAGATCGTTAGGCGTGTTTTCGGTTCGGTGTTCTTGTTCTTTTCGGGTTTCTTCTGAATTCTGTAAGACGATTATTTTCTTATTAATTTGAAGTAGTTATTTTGTTTTCAATGTTTTCTTTTATAGAAGTTGTTTGCTTTATAACTATGAGTAGTTAGTAGTTTTCTTATCTAGGGTCGGAATTTAAACCCGGCATAGTTATGCATGGTTTAATGAGTAAGTTGATGTGTTGAATGCCTTTTATCTATTTTTTAGATTGCTTGTTGTGTTTATACCTAGATGAGAATTGAGGTAATTTGAGTTCTTAACTTGATTGAAAGAGAAAGTTATAGACTTGAAGGTTGATATTGTTCGAAAACGAAAGTTTCGAGCTTTGGATCCAAAACAAGTGATTAGGTGAATTAGTTTATGAGAATGAATTAATTTGCTTGCTAGTCAGCGAAAGTTGATGAATTTATCTATTTAAAGGCATGATCTTTATCTTCTTACGAGTTTATATGCATGGCTATGTTGTGGTGACCCTTGTCCTAGATACTTGTTTTTATTTGAGTTATTATTCAATTATATTCGTTACTGAGTTCGTTGCCTCGGTACCGAACCTATTTTAGGTCATTAGTGTGTGTTAGTAGTTTATCCAGGTTTGTTAACGACCCTGACAAAGTCGTTAACAAGGTTGGTCGTGCGTGTGATTGTGTTGTTTTATTTGTTTTATTTTTAGTAGTTCGATAAACAAACAACCATGCTTCCCGTTGAACGATCCTGACTCCCCTATACTCAGCGGGGTCTTGACTACAAATTTATTTGTTGTTAAGTAAATCCCTATCAACAAATTGGTGCCGTTGCCGGGGAAGCAACAGTGTTTGTTTGTTTATCCGTGGTTCTGGGAATAGCCCAACCCCGTTTTTGTTTTTAATTTTTTTTTCTTTGTCTGTTTTCTCAGTGTATGCCAGCCGGACATCGAAGGCTCGAATTTGACAATGCTGGTTATTATTCTGAACCTGAATGTTCCCTGCATCGTAGACGGTGAGAGAACCAAGCTATGGCTACAACCGAGGAGATGACTCGTCAGATGGCCGAACTACAGAGGCAGATGGAGGCTTTTAAGACTGAGAAAGAAGCCGTTGCTGCCGCGGCTGAGCGTCAACGAGTCAACATTGCTCGTCTATAGGAAGAGCTGAATGCCTATCCGAGGAATGCTAAAGAATATATGCATCCGGAACTGAGGGTACCAGAGTCTCCAATTGTGCTTCCGGAGATAGAGAAACCATTTGAGGTAAAGTCTCAATTTATATCCTTGATCAAGCGGGCTCAGTTTGAAGGGAAACCTTCTGAGTGCCCTATGGAACATATTAGGAATTTTCTTGATTTATGTGACACCATAGCTGCTGAAGGTGTCTCACTTGAATATGTTCTGTTAAAAGCTTTCAGATGGTCTCTTACTGGAAAGGCCCTGAGCTGGTTTGAGAGCTTGCCTTCTAAGTCTATTAGGACTTGGAAAGATTTGTATGATCAATTTCTTACAAAGTTTTTCCCTCCTGCTAAGACAACGGAGTTGAGAAAACGCATCACCTCTTATCACCAGCTGCCTAATGAGACTTTCGTTGAAACATGGGAAAGATTTAAAGAGATGCTTTGACAATGCCCCACTCATGGGCAACCTTTATATGTGCTCCAAGAAATCTTTTTCCAAGGTATCAATGCAGAGACGAAGAACTGCCTCAACACGCATACAGCGTGCGGTTTTATAGAGATGGAGCCCACGGCTGCATGGGAATTGTTGGACAAGCTGTCTAACTATGATACCATATATGGTACCCAACAATCTCCCCAGCCCCAAAGGCGTCTGTACATGCCCAACAAGGAAGATGTTGACCCCGATGTCAAAAACCAGTTTCTAGAAGACGAGGTCAACCGCCTGAAGAAGTAGGTAAGTTTTCTAAAATCCTCTCAATCTTGTCAAGAGTGTGGTTCTTCTGCCGATAGTACTTCTTCTTGCACTAACATAGAGCAGGTAAGAGCCGCTGAGACATATGCTGAAGTGAACTATATGAGAGGCCCATACAGAAACCAGCCTAGTAATTTTGACAGGTCAAACAACTATCCAGCATGGGGTAACCAAAATCTGACTACCAACTACGCACCACCCCCGCCAGATAAAAGACCTGCACCGTATTGACCTCCAGGCTATCTAGAGCCACCATCATGGGTACAAGGGTTAAAGGAAGGCATTAGCGGAATCCAAGCCGACTTTAACAATCAAAACAAAAGATGGGGAGAGTTTGATTTATGGAAGAAGAATGTCGACTCCCAACTAGGGAACCTTGCTGCACAGATTCCAAGACCACAAGGGCAACTTCTAGGCCGTCCCGAGGAGAACCCTAAGGGACAGATAACAGCAATACACCTTAGGAGCGGAAAGACACTACCAGAGCATGTCCAAGCTAAAGAAAAGACTGAAGAGGATGCCACGGTGCAGCTCGGTAACGACCTAGCGAGAGCAAGTACCGAACCAGCACACCATGGTAACGAGGCTCCGAGGGTACGTAACGACCCTATTCCAGGTAAATTCTCTGATCCGAGCCCTCCTCTCAATCCCAGGGTAGTTAACGATCCCATCAGGTTCGATAACGACCCGCCGAGCATACCTAACGACCTTAGTGTCGACCCGGTAGCATCACCTCTCGAACCTGACTTGGTTCTGAGAATGGTGAAATCTCTTCCTTTTCCTATTAAGAAATCAAAGGACTCTACTGAAAGTAAGTTCAAGCTTTTCGTCAAGACTCTTTAGGGCATTTATATTTCCATCCCCTTCGCTGAGGCCCTAAGCGAAATGTCGGCTTACACGAAATTTTTGAAGGATATTCTTAGCAAGAAAAGATCCATCACAGAGCTGCAAGACGAGGTCCGATCTATATCTTTACCAGAAAAGCTAGGAGATCCAGGAAGGTTTGCCATAACAATTGGCATAGGCGACCACAAATTCAAAGCCTTATGTGATCTGGGAGCCAGTGCTAGTTTACTCCCTCTTTCAATTTGGTCGAAGGCTAACATGGGACCACTGGAGCCTGTAGACATGAACCTCTACATGGTAGATGTATCATGCGTAAAAGCCACAAGAGTCGTGGACGACTATCCCATTCAAGTAGGGAAATTCTTTATAACAAATGATTTCATCGTCCTCGATATGCCTGAAGACCCTCACGTCCCCATTATCCTAGGCAGGCCATTCCTAGCTACAACAGGTGCTAGGGTCGATGTGCCGAAAGGACTTCTTACTTTTGATATTGGCGAGGAACGCGTGGAATTCAGCCTAGACCAAAACGCCAATGACCCAACTGCGGCTGCACAAATCGAGTTGACCCAACCGGAACTCGACATAGCTGATCCCACCGAGCCTCCTTCAACTACCAAAATGGACGAGAATTTCACACAAGTCCCTACCAAACCTCATTGGCCCATCATTGGGTCCCACATGCAAGGGTATAATCAAGGGGAGTACTCTAACCATGAATTCACTAAAGCTGGTTGTGATTATTCTTCATACTTTGTTCCTACACCATGTCCCATTGTATATGCTACAGAGGAGTCCAGACCACCTTGGTTTTCGGATTTCACTAACCCGTATGTAGGAATCCCGGGCATAATGATAGAAGATAAAGGGCCAAATTTAGTGACTCAAGCTAATAATGCTTACAAAGCTGAGTATGGGTTACCTCAAGACTCCAACATAGCTGCAAAAGAGCCACCTTGAGCCAAGGTAAGTACGTCGGGCTAATGACGTTAAACATAGCGCTTACGGAGGCAAGCCGCTTTTAGTATAGACTAGATTTTTCCTTTGTTTTTAGACCTTTTTCCTAGCTTTCTTTTGAGTTTTTAGTAGTTTTTAGGATAGAAGATAAGATAGTTTCTTTTTGGCTCACAAGATGCAGGAGATGGGCTCGTAAATCACTCAAAGAGGCTACGACAACTCGTTAAGGACCCACCCAGGGTCGTTAACGACCCGGTTTGGCGACCCGACTCGACAAACGGGCAGGTAAGTCTTTTTAACCCTAATCTATCTTCTATCTACCCAAGGGCCGCCCCTTTCACCTCTTCCCCTACCCTCTCCTATATAACCCTTCTAAACCTCCTAAAATTCTACTCTCAAATCCTCAATCCCAATCTTAAAACTTCCAAAATTCCTACCGAAATCCTTCACCACCGATCGGAAATCTCACCTCCACCGAAGTTCGGAAAACACCCCAGTTACCGAAGTCCGCAACCTCTGCATTCGTTACCGGCGAGATCCAAGCTTGTTAACCACCCAATTTTCGATCTTTTGTTCTTCAATTTCTCAATCTACCGGTATGATTTCTCAACCCTAACTCTTTATTGCATGATTCATGATTTTTAGGGTAGGAATTTCGTATCTAGATTACGTTTACAAAGAGATGGTCGAATTGCATATTTTGCTCTTGCTCATAAATTTTGTTCGTGCCTAGTTGTTCTCGATCTAGGAAGGTTGTTCATGCCTAGTTCTTCATTGCAAATAGATTGAGAAAAGCATGAATTTTCTTGTTCTAGAAATCGAGTTTGATCTTCACCATGTTAAGTTTGGGCAATTCTAGCATGTTCGAGATGGGTAATTGAGCAAGTATGGGGTGCGTCTATCCGATTGTGTGTCTAGTGTAGGATTGTGAATGATGCATGTTTGATTCATGGCTTAATTTTGGAGTTTTTCATACACTCGGAATCTGCAAACTGGTTCTCGGCAGGTCGTTAACGACCACCCCAGGTTCGTTAACGACCCTGCGCATTAACAGGCCTTTAAAAACCAGTTCACATTTGTTAGGAACCCAATTGGGTAGTTAACGAAGAATTCCAAGGGCTATTCCGAGACCAAGTATAGGGTCTCGTGTCTATCTACTTGAGTGGATCTTATCTTGGAAAAATCGTACTTATTTGTAGGTCCACATGGCAAGTTCAAGCTGAGCCGCTACCCGAGCCCAAAGAGAAGAAGAGGAATCAGAGGTCTTCATCTCCACCTCAAATGGATATCCTGATCTTGCGCACTCAAGGGCAAGCGAACCGATACAACGCCATCCTAGACAAGGACCACAACACTCGATGGTTCTCGAGATCAAGTGCCAAATCAATGAAGATCTATGATGATGTCAAAGAGGCCTTTGCTATTCTCGGTGTGCCTCACTTGTTGAAGAAGGAGAATTTACCACACTTCCCGGCTCTCATATCTGAGTTTCTAGCCACTCTTGAGACAAGTTTCCCGATGAATACTTCGGCAGGACACATCCGATTTAGGCTCGATAATATGAACCGAGAGTATACTTTGGCGGAGTTCAATGCTAGACTAGAGCTCCCAAATCCTTCTCGAGATTACAGACTTAAGGACTACAAGGTGACGCGGACTGGGAGTTACATCACCTGGGAGGTAGAGCCCTCCACTGCGACATTATCCGGGGCAAGCATAATCAACCCCATATTCAGGATCATCCTCCGAGTCCTAGCCGCTACATTCTGGCCAAAAAGAGAATTGAACAGGCCAACAAGGATAGAAGTTGCATGCCTCCACACTATTCTTTTTGAGGAGCCCGCCCCATTGAACTTGGGGTACGAATGACTATATTATGTGGAGAAGTCAACCAAGTCAAAGGAAGTATGGTGCGAGAATCTGGTTAGTCTCCTGGCGACCAATCTTGGAGTCGATCTCACCCGCTACACACCGGCCCATGCTCAGCTGCTCAACAGGAACTACTAATTTAATTCTAGTATCTTTACTCAAGTCCGAGATAGGTTCGTTACAAAAGTTCAAGGCCGAGATGTTGTACCCACCCTAGACAAGTTGGAGCTTCTTTATGTACCAAATTGGTACGAGGCGTGGACGGGGCATGCATTCCCGTTAGAGCCCAAACCACAAGATGAGCTTACGCTTAGACCATGTGAGACGTGGTTTGAGAGAGAGGGAGAAGAGATGGACGGAGATGATGAAGATGAGACTGAAGAGGCAGCTACAGAGGGAGGTACAGAGGAGCTCAACATCGAGGAAGATGACCTCGATACAGAAGTTTTGGGCACCAATGTCTTCGTTAACGAACCCACCAGGGTCGTTAACGACCACTTCGAGGCCTCTACCGATGCTCCTACCGAGGCACACAGCTTCGGTAACGACCCGCCGAGAGCATCTACCGACCCCCTGCAGCCACCTATCGATCCTCATTCTTATGGTATCATGCCATACAACCCTGTGCTTTACCAAGACCACTTCCAGCCTCACTATTGATCGCCTCACGGTGCGAGGGTCAAGAGATACAATTTATAACCCGACCCCGTTGTAGTACGTGGTGGGTGTCGAACACTCGGGAAGTCTACTCGATCGATGTGCCTAGATACTAGGGAGATAGAAAGGAGAGCATAAAACAAAGGAAAACAAAGAAAACAGTCGGGACTGACACAGAGGTCACGTCGGGCCCGATGTTGGCGACAAGAGGAAGTCGGGACCGACGTAGGGTAAGTCGGGCCCGAGGTAGCTGGGTTTGTCGAACTTCAAAGATTAAAAGTAGATCTTGGGCTTTTGGGTTCCTTCCCTAGTGGATTAAGGCTTATCCACCCCAATTCAAGCAATGAGTGATGATCGAACTAGGATCGAGTGCTTTCGCCCTCGTTCCAACCACTTCTACACATCGATCATTGGGGAAATCCCCTTCGAAGCAAGGTCTTGAGATTGACACATGTTCACTTTCGCTACTTTGCCAATCTCAAGCCTTGATTCCCGACTTTCGCAAGGAATTGTAGCTCTATGTAGAGTGGGTTCCTTAGATCAATCACTCAAGGCTATGGAATTGGGGTTTCTAGCCCAAACCTAGCTAGGGTTTTCCCCCATAACCCAAGATCAAGGAGATCTACTCCATGTGGCAAGCAAAGAAAGGAAACAAATCAAAAGGAAAAGCAATCATCATCATCAATCTCAAAACAAAGCAAAGTTTCATTCAAATCAAAAGCAATCCACAAATTCCAATCAAGGGTTTCTAACCCACAAGATCAAAACAATGCAAAGCTAATCTGTCAACCAAACCTATCAATCTTCCTCTCCCTTGGCCGATTCTCTCTCTCTTCCTCCTCCTCTCCTTCCTCCTTGCTCTCCAAGTATCCTCTTGGTTCCCTTGGAACCCCCCCCCCCTTTGTGAGAGAGCCCCCCTCTTTGTGTGTGTGTGGGAACCTCCCCCTTTTGGAACCCTTTTTTTGGAACCCCTAAATTAGAAGACAAGAGGGCCTTTTATAGACTAGATGAGGGGCAAAAGTGGAAGTCCACAATTTCGTGCCTTGGATCCCAAGTAGTCCGGTGACCGACTTAGACCGACACGGAGGTCCTCGGGCCCGAGTTACTGTGCATGTCGGACCGAGGTTGAGCAAGTCGGGCCCGAGGTTGGTTGCAACTCGGTCCTGACCTCGTTCCACCTTCTTCTTTGTTGGCTTCTCTTGTTCTTCTTCATGGCTTGCTTCTCTCTTTCCCTCTTTAGCTCGGGCCTTGCTCCATGTCTCGACTCTCCTTCAAAACGAACCTTGATCCATGCCAAATTACCTACAAAACACATAAAATGCGCATAGTCTCCGAATCTCATAGAAATACGGGAACTAAGCTAAAAAGGAACAAAACACACAAGAAAAGGGTAAAAAGAAACATATTTACAAAGGAAATCACATATAAAAACACCACCAAATAGAGAGACATCAAAATACCCCATACTTAAACTTGCTTGTCCTCAAGCAATAACAATGTAAGCAAGACCGAAACATAATCTTCAAGTAAAGCCTCGTATGAAAACACATTTTAAGCACAAGTGATCGATATTCAAGCAAGATTACATCATCACACCTGATTAAGTGTTCCAAGGAATAAAGTTAATACAACTAAGCCACACTTTAGGGATATGTGAATGTGTATCACTCATCATGTGTTTGGGTTTAGCAATGAACACTCAAGCTCAAAAATCATGCAAGTAAAGACTTTACTATTGAAGCTAATATCACCAATTCCTCCACCTAGAGATGCCTAATGCAAAGTACACAAAGAATTTCGAACTTGGCTCAATGGAGGTCCTCAATGAGGTTCCATTCGGCCGGGTAGTAATGGGGCTTTTGGTATTTTTCAAGGTGGGAATTATTTGGTCTTGTGGTGCTTTCAATGGGGATTGAACAACCTAAACTCTCACCAACTTCACCAAAATTCCACAATTACTTTCACACTCACCCAAAAGACTTAACATTTTCCTTTCAACCCAAAATTTCACTTAACATTCCACTTCATCTTTGCTCTTATGCTTTTTGTTGGATTTTCAACACTTTCTACATTTGGACCGACTTCTTATGACATCGGGCCCGATGTTGCTTGTAACTCGGTCGGACTATTTTCTTCACTTAAGCTCCTTGCTTTATTCCACTTTACATTTCCAACATTTTCTTTCTTCCTTTTCTTTCTTTTTTTTTTCATTTTTGTACAACAAAGATGCACTACCCACATGATTCATAACACCATTCTTTTGCCCTTAAACCCAAGAGAATCTCAACTCTTCAAATACAATCCAAACCTCTCTTCTAAAGTCCAATCCCATAAGGGTCAAGTCATATAAGACTAGGAATAATATTTTTGAGGAGTTTCAAACAAAGGCTTAGGCTAGAACGGGGCTACAAACAAAGGATTATCTTCATGGTAGGATATGGAACATTTATGTGACTAGAAGAATAAAGTTCAAAATCAATGTGACCATGCTAGGACAATTCTCATGACGGTCTCGGAAAATAGATAAACACCGCAATAGCAAGTTTTACTAAGCATGAATGAGCTAATCACACAAGAAAAATGAAGGATGTGCAAATATGAACAAGCATCCCTAAAATGGCCAAAAATCAATCTCACAAGGGTCACTCATACTTAGTTGCATAAGAACTCATCGTAGAACTCACATGTTCAATAAAACAAGCAAGATATCATGATCACATCAAAAGCAACATCATTTTAGAGGCTAAACTATCCAAAAATATGCAAAGGAATTTACATGCTCACATCATCATTAGCTTTTATTTTGGCAATCTAAGATGAGAATTTCTAGTCCAAAACCTACAAAACACAAAATCTTTTTTTTTTTTTTTTAACACAATTTTTCAATTTTTATGGATTTTTGCAAAAATTTCTCTAAAACCAAAAACTCATCCATTCAAGACCAAATTAATCATTCATGTTTTTCATCAAACCACAAACCAAGAAGCAAACATCCCAAACACAAACTAGAAACACAAACTAAATATCCTCAAAATAATAAACAAACATAAACAAGTGAAATCATGAACACACTTACCCTTACCCCATACTTAAAATTTTGATGTCCCCATCAAACAAGAAAATCAAAACTTAAAAGCAAGAGAGAAGAGTATGAAAAGCTCACAATTTCTTATTCTTCAATGGCATGTATAGGATCAATCGGCGAGGACGAGAGCCCATGAGGCTCTAACTTCTTCGTTTGGACCGTCCTTGTCATAGAACTTCTTCACTCGATGACCATTCACTTTGAAAATACGTCCTTGTTCATCAACCAAGTCCACCGCACCATGAGCATAGATACGGTGGACCACAAATGGTCCGCTCCACCTAGTCCTTAACTTTCCGGGGAAAAGTTTAAGCCTTGAATTGAAAAGGAGAACCTTGTCACCGGTTTGATAGGTCTTTGGAATTAACTTCCTATCATGCCACTTCTTGGTCTTCTCCTTGTATAGCTTGGAGTTCTCATAGGCTTTCAACCTCAATTCCCCCAACTCATGAAGTTCTAGAAACCTTTTCTCACCGGCCAAGTTGATATCCCAATTCATCTCCTTGAGGGCCCATTTTGCCTTGTGCTCAAGCTCTACCGGAAGATCACATGCCTTGCCATAAACTAGATTGAAGGGTGTAGTTCCCAGAGGTGTCTTAAAGGCGGTTCTATAAGCCCAAAGTGCATCATCGAGCTTAGAGGCCCAATCTTTCCTTGATCGAGATACGGTCTTCTCCAAGATAGCCTTGATTTGACGGTTTGACACCTCGACTTGCCCGCTTGTTTGAGGATGATAAGGAGTAGCAACTCTATGAGACACCCCATACTTGATCAACACATTCTCGAAACACCTCTCAATGAAATGAGGTCCGCCATCACTTATGAGAACCCTAGGCACTCCAAACCTTGCAAAAATGTTGCTTTTTAAGAACTTCATCACCACCCTAGCATCATTGGTTCTTGTTGGTATGGCCTCCACCCATTTTGAGACATAGTCCACGGCTACCAAGATGTACTTGTAAGGCCCCGATATGGGAAATGGTCCCATGAAATCAATACCCCATACATCAAATAATTCAACTTCTAGAATGCCAGTTTGAGGAGTCTCATTCCTCCTTGATAGGTTCCCCTCTCTTTGGCACTCCTCACACTTCCGCACATAATCATGCACATCCTTGAACATGGTTGGCCAATAATAACCACATTGAAGAATTTTTGAGGTGGTTTTGGAACTCTTAGCGTGACCCCCCGTAGGCAAGGAATGGCAATGGTGAATTATGCTCTCAACCTCTTCACTTGACACACACCGTCTATAGATTTGATCATGCCCTTCCTTGTAGAGATATGGATCATCCCAAAAATATTGTCTAGCATCATGTAAGAATTTCTTCCTAGCTTGATAAGACAAATTTGGTGGGATCACTCCCCCTACGGCAAAGTTAGCAAAATCCGCAAACCAAGGGGAAACCCCTCGTCTTACGGCACTAATAGAAAGAAGGCCAGTGGGAGAGAAAGAATCAATCAATTGAGAACGAGAAGGAATGGAAATCGAGTTAGGAAACATACTTTCTTCCACGGATCGACATTGAAGTGTACTGATCCCGACATGGTTGGACGCCGGTCTAGCTTCGCAGACAGACAGGTCGCTCGGGCCCGATGTTGAAGACCTCGGTCCCGACTTACTCGTACTTGCCTTGCCTTCGGTCCGATGTTTTGGACCTCGGGTCCGACTTACTTGGTTCGTCGATCCACCTTTCCTTTCCTCCTTCCCGCTCATGAGAACTTCATCCGCTCTTGAATCATCTATAGTCAGACCATCCTCCATCTCCAACATGTATTCAATGGGCAAACGGGATAGATGATCAGCTACCACATTTTCCGCACCGGTTTTGTCCTTGATTTCATGGTCAAACTCTTGGAGAAGGAGCATCCACCTTAGAAGCCTCGGCTTTGCATCTTTCTTCTTCATGAGGTATTTGATTGCCGCATGGTCCGTGAAGACTACCACCTTTGATCCCACAAGATATGAACGGAATTTCTCAAATGCAAACACTATCGCAAGAAACTCCTTCTCCGTCGTTGTGTAATTGCACTGAGTTTCATCCAAAGTTTTGCTTGCGTAGTATATGGCGTGTAACTTTCCATCCTTCCTTTGCCCAAGGACGGCCCCTACGGAGAAATCACTAGCATCACACATCACCTCGAATGGAAGATTCCAATCGGGTGTCGCCATTATTGGAGCCGAAATCAAGGCATCTCTCAACCTACAAAAAGAACTCATGCAATCCTCAGAAAATTCAAAGGGCACATCCTTCATCAAGAGGTTAGACAATGGTTTTGCAATTTTAGAAAAATCCTTGATGAACCGTCTATAAAATCCCGCATGACCTAAGAAACTCCTAACATCACGAACACAAGAGGGAGGAGGTAGTTTTTCAATTATTTCAAATTTAGCTTTATCTACTTCCATCCCCCTACTAGAAACTAGGTGTCCTAGTATTATGCCCTCCTTCACCATGAAGTGGCATTTTTCCCAATTAAGCACCAAGCTAGTCTCCTCACATCTAGTCAAAACCTTGTCTAAGTTAGCTAAGCAAACATCAAATGAGGAACCATAGACGGAGAAATCATCCATAAACACTTCTACTATATCCTCAACCATATCGGAGAAGATGGACATCATGCATCTTTGAAATGTTGCCGGCGCATTACATAAACCAAAAGGCATGCGTCTATAGGCAAAAGTCCCATAAGGACATGTGAATGTCGTCTTCTCTTGATCATCGGGATGAATAAGGATTTGCCAAAACCCGCTATACCCGTCTAGGTAGCAAAAATATTCATGTTGTGCTAATCTTTCTAGGACTTGGTCTATGAAAGGAAGAGGAAAATGGTCCTTGCGAGTGCCACTATAAGTTTACGGTAATCAATACACATACGCCATTTTGTTGTGGTTCTCATAGGTATCATTTCTCCCTTTTCATTTTGCACAACGGTGAGACCTCCTTTCTTAGGATCTACATGCACGGGACTCACATACTTGCTATCGGAAATTGGGAAGATAATTCCCGCATCCAACATCCTAAGTATTTCACTCTTTACCACTTCCTTCATGTTAGGATTTAATCTTCTTTGGGGTTCAATAGTGGGTTTATGGTTATCCTCCATATAAATCATATGCATGCAAATTGAGGGAGAGATTCCCTTTAGTTCCTCTAGTGAATACCCTAAAGCTCCTCTATGTTTTCTTAGAACCTCTAACAACTTAGACTCCTCCTCATCATTCAAGTTGGCATTTATGATTACGGGTAAAGAAGAGTTGGGACCAAGAAATGCGTACCTCAAATCTTTTGGAAGCTCCTTGAGTTCTTGAGATGGTTCCGATGGTGCTTGAACTTCTTCTTTCTCGGCCTTGAACACCTCCAAATAAGACATCCTTTCCTCCAATTGTTCATGCTCAATCATATTGAGGGCTAGACCTTGGCGCTCTATCTCAATTTCTCTAGGTGGTGGGGTGGCTTTCAACCTAAGCTCCCTTGGCCTTGACTTCTTAGAAACGGCTTCCCATTGCAATCCAAGAGGCACTTGGATCATCTTAGCTTCCTTATGTACGATCCCTTTTGAAGTTGGCCTAAAGAAAAACACAATCTCTCTTCCTCCAATGTCAAGAGACAAGTGGCCCTTTTTTACATCAATGATTGCCCCAACCGTAGCAAGGAAAGGTCTCCCTAGTATAATCGGTTCACCCGGCACTTCTATCATGTCCACCACAACAAAGTCAATTGGGACATAGTGGCCTTCAATGCAAACGGGATAATCCTCGACGATACCAATTGGCTCGATGGACGACCCATCCGCTATCGTTAACCTCATGTTGACCGGAGCTATGAGACCCATGGATGTGGATTTCCATATGGTGTAAGAAATGATGCTCGTGCTTGCTCCAATATCACACAAGGCTTGGAAGTTTTGAGACCCCACACCAATGGTTATAGCAAAACGACTGGGATCTCCTAGCTTTTGCGGTAACTCCAAGGTCTTGACTTCATCTTGCATTTCAACTATGGACCTCTTCTTGCTCAAAATCTCCTTTAAAAACTTGGCATAAGATGGCATCTCACTCAATGCATCGGTGAACGGGATAGAGATGTTCAAGCCTTGCAAGAGTTTGAGAAACCTCTTGAACTTGTTCTCAACAACATCTTTCGGCTTCTTCGAGGGATATGGAAGAATTGTTGAACCTTGAATCTTGCTTGGATCAACTTCTTTGGACTTCCCTACTTCATTTGCAACACTTCCTGGTTGGACCGACTTGGGCACTATGTCGGGCCCGATGTTGTGAATCTCGGTCCTAGACAGAGGAAATGGATCGAGGTCTGTGTACGTCGGTCCCGAGTTGCTCTCGACCTCGGTCCGTGGTGAAGGAGTCGATCTTCTTGCTGGGTCGACTTCGGGGAATGTCGGACCCGACTTGCTGGGTAAGTTGGTCCGACTCTCTTCATTCTTCTTAGGCACGTGTGGCTCGGGTAGGTTTCGGCCACTTCTCAATCCAATTGCCCGGACTTCATTTTGATTGTTTTGAGCTCGAGGATTCTCCTCGGGTCGGCCCGGAAGTCTCCCATTCTCTCTTGGGGCTTGAGTCGCAATTTGAGCAAATTGATTGTCGACTTGCCTCCTCCATGCACCAAACTCATTGAATTGGGTCCTCATCTCCTTGAACCCATCTCTCATCTCTTGAGCAAATGTTTGTAACTCATTGAATCCCGGTGGTCTATATGGTGGTGGTGGCGCCCTTGGCTCGTTTTGGTTGAAGTTGTTGTTGTAACTTTGAGCTTGACCGTTGTTCCACCGGCCATTACCACCATTGTTGAAGTTGCCTCTTCCACCGAAATTTCCCTGAACATAGTTTGCCTCCTCAATTCGCTCGGCCAAGCGTACTTGGCTCTCATTCGGACAAACTTGTGTAGCATGTGCAAAGGATCCATACTCCTCACAAGCTCTAGCATTTTGCTTGTAGTAGTGGACTTGCCTCTTAAGCTTGCTCACTTCACCTTCAAGGAATTGGAGCTTCACATCCCTATCAATGTCTTCTCCCTTTGGATCATATAACTTCCTTGCACCTTCACCTTGAACTTTCACCTCCTTGCTAGCTTGACTCACCCTATACATGGCCTCATAATCGGATAGCTTGTCAAGTAGCTCCCAAGCTTGATCCGGTGTCAAGTCTATGAACCCACAATCGGTGTGGAGATTGAGCTTGTCCTTCGTTACCGGATTGATGCCTTGGAAAAAGATGTCTTGAAGCACATATGGTTGTTGGCCATGAGTAGGACATTGGCGCAACATCTCCTTGAAACGGTCCCATGCTTCGAAGAGGGGCTCATTCGGACCTTGTTGAAAGCTTGCAATCTTCCTTCTTAACTCGGTTGTCTTTGAGGGCGGGAAGAACTTCATCAAGAAAGCGTCATAGAGTGTCTTCCAAGTTGTGATTGACCTAGGAGCTTGTCTCTCGAGCCAATGTGTGGCCTTACCCCCAAGTGACCATTTGAACGCCTTTAGAAGCACATACTCCAACGTCTCCTCGTCGGTAGAGATCGTCTCACACATGTCCACAAAGCGTTTGATGTGCTCTATGGGACACTCATGTGGACGGCCCTCGAATTGATCACGCTTGATGAGGGAGATGAATTGCGTCTTGATCTCAAAATTCTTGGCAACCTCGGGAAGCACAATAGTCGGCTCGGGTACCCTCAACTCCGAATGCATGTATTGGCGTGCATTCCGGGGTAGAGCGTTGAGTTGAGCCTCGGCTCTCATCCGTTGCTCCCGTTCTCTTCTTGCCACCGCCTCTTGATTGTCCTTCTCGAGTTACAATCTAGCCATTTCGGCCCTAAGTTGAGCCAACTCCTCATCAACATGGAGAGCTTGATTCTCCATCCTTTTCCTTCTTCGGGCTTCCTTGAGAATACTTTCCGGATCACTTACAAACTCAAGCTCAAGTGTTCCTCGGTAGGAACGAGCTAGCATACACCAAATTGGCACTCAATGCACTTAGACTTCCCCGGCAACGGCGCCATTCTTTTTGATCGCCTCTCTCGGTGTGCGAGGGTCAAGAGATACAATTTATAACCCGACCCCGTTGTAGTACGTGGTGGGTGTCGAACACTCGGGAAGTCTACTCGATCGATGTGCCTAGATACTAGGGAGCTAGAAAGGAGAGCATAAAACAAAGGAAAACAAAGAAAACAGTCGGGACCGACACAGAGGTCACGTCGGGCCCGATGTTGGCGACAAGAGGAAGTCGGGACCGACGTAGGGTAAGTCGGGCCCGAGGTAGCTGGGTTTGTCGAACTTCAAAGATTAAAAGTAGATCTTGGGCTTTTGGGTTCCTTCCCTAGTAGATTAAGGCTTATCCACCCCAATTCAAGCAATGAGTGATGATCGGACTAGGATCGAGTGCTTTCGCCCTCGTTCCAACCACTTCTACACATCGATCATTGGGGAAATCCCCTTCGAAGCAAGGTCTTGAGATTGACACATGTTCACTTTCGCTACTTTGCCAATCTCAAGCCTTGATTCCCGACTTTCGCAAGGAATTGTAGCTCTATGTAGAGTGGGTTCCTTAGATCAATCACTCAAGGCTATGGAATTGGGGTTTCTAGCCCAAACCTAGCTAGGGTTTTCCCCCATAACCCAAGATCAAGGAGATCTACTCCATGTGGCAAGCAAAGAAAGCAAACAAATCAAAAGGAAAAGCAATCATCATCATCAATCTCAAAACAAAGCAAAGTTTCATTCAAATCAAAAGCAATCCACAAATTCCAATCAAGGGTTTCTAACCCACAAGATCAAAACAAAGCAAAGCTAATCTATCAACCAAACCTATCAATCTTCCTCTCCCTTGGCCGATTCTCTCTCTCTTCCTCCTCCTCTCCTTCCTCCTTGCTCTCCAAGTATCCTCTTGGTTCCCTTGGACCCCCCCCCCGCTTTGTGAGAGAGTCCCCCTTTTTGTGTGTGTGGGGGAACCTCCCCCTTTTGGAACCCTTTTTTTGGAACCCCTAAATTAGAAGACAAGAGGGCCTTTTATAGACTAGATGAGGGGCAAAAGTGGAAGTCCACAATTTCGTGCCTTGGAGACCAAGTAGTCCGGTGACCGACTTAGACCGACACAGAGGTCCTCGGGCCTGAGTTACTGTGCATGTCGGACCGAGGTTGAGCAAGTCGGGCCCGAGGTTGGTTGCAACTCAGTCCTGACCTCGTTCCACCTTCTTCTTTGTTGGCTTCTCTTGTTCTTCTTCATGGCTTGCTTCTCTCTTTCCCTCTTTAGCTCGGGCCTTGCTCCATGTCTCGACTCTCCTTCAAAACGACCCTTGATCCATGCCAAATTACCTACAAAACACATAAAATGCGCATAGTCTAAGAATCTCATAGAAATACGGGAACTAAGCTAAAAAGGAACAAAACACACAAGAAAAGGGGAAAAAGAAACATATTTACAAAGGAAATCACATATAAAAACACCACCAAATAGAGAGACATCAAAATACCCCATACTTAAACTTGCTTGTCCTCAAGCAATAACAATGTAAGCAAGACCGAAACATAATCTTCAAGTAAAGCCCATATTTAAGTATGGGGTGGGGGAGAATAGAGAACTTGTTGTCTTGTGTTTTGTCTTATGTGTTTTATTTGTTTTAAGTAGTTCTTTGTTCCATATAAAAAATCGAAAAAATTGAGAAAAAAGTTTTGAAAAAAAAAAACGAGTTTTAGAACTGATAGATATCCCTTTCTTATGGCTCCATGATAGTTGTTGCTAGCATGATCATATAATTCCTTGAAAGCATGTCTTTGATAGTATAGCCGGATTCTTGTTATGAAGTTGTTTTTAGGAAGGAATAACATTTTGATGAAATTGAGCATGTATACCTTTTAGCATAAGTGATGCAATCCAACAAAAAAAAATTCCTTGTGAGTTATTTTTGGCCTTATAGGGAGAACATTAAAGAATCCATCTTCTTTTCTTGTGTGATTTACTCTCTATATGCATATTATCTCTTGGAATTGTGATGGTTATCTATTTCTTGAGACCTATATAAGATTTATAGTTCATTAGTTGTGAAAATCATATAATAGAAAAATTATTTTCATAAACCCTATTAATCCATATCCACCCTTTACATTATCTTATTTTTGAAGCCAATTTGAGCCCGAAGCCTTTTATTTTTTGCTCCACAAAAATTGTTCCCTAGCCGAGATAAGCTTGACCCTATCTGGGGATTAGGACTTAGCTTGGAGAGGCATGTTTTGTTGAGTGAAATATTATGATTGGTTTTGAAATTGAAATTGTTGGGAAGGGTAGATTGGAAGTCTCTTGTTTGAATTTGTAAAAAGAGAGATCTCTTGATAATAAAGGATGCACAAAGAAAATTGTTGGAAAGAAAGAAGAGAAGTGAAAGAAGTATACACGATGAAGTTCGTTAACGACCCATGTGGGTTCGTTAACGAGGCTGCGCAAAGAGGAAAAAAAAGAAGATGTCCATTTGTGTTAAAAGATAAATCAGAGATTCTTTTTGAGTTATGTTATGAGACTTTCTAGGATATATTGGGTAAGAAGTGAGTGAGCATAATGTTTGAGTGAGTTTGGTATATGTTGTTATGAGAGTTTTTGGTGTTGTGTGAGTTTTTAGGAGTCTTTGATTCCCGGATATTATTAGCACCACATAACTAAAATATTTTCCACGCCTAATTGTTTTTTACCAAGCCCCATTACAACCCGGCCGAATGGAAGCTTATATGAAGTTTTTCATTGAGCCACTTAACTTTCTCTTGATGATTTTTGCTTGTTTTGACAAATCTTAGGTGGAGAGTTTGGTGATATAAGTTCCAATTTCTATGAGTTTTTGTATATAAGATGAGTTGAGAGTTGTTATTATAAGCCTAAATACTTGAGGGTTGAGTGAAACACATTATCCCTTGTGAGGTTGGATTGAATTTTCTTATGTCTATTTGGTGCATATATGTGTGATGACATTAATAGTCATTTGCTATTTTTTTGCTATGAGTTGAAGTTGTTTTTAGATGATGGCTATGTCTTGATAAGTATGACTGTTTGGTTTTGATTAATGTTTAGTGATTGCTTGAGGACAAGCAAGCTTAAGTATGGGGTATTTTGATGTTCGTGTTTTTAGTATAGTTTTTAGTGTGTTTCCTTAGTTTGATAGGTTTAGTTTTAGTAGTTTTAGGGTTAGTTTTGTGTGTTTTTTGATGAGTTTGCATATTTTGTGAAAAGTATGGAAGCTACTCCGTTTTGTGTCTTTTTATAGGTTTTAGCAAGGAAATGGTGCTTTTTGGAAGCTGAATAGAGTGCTATGGTGAAGGACGGAAGAATACGAGATAAAAGAGAGTTGAAGTCAAGATTTTTAGAGAAGAAGTGTTGATACTACCCCGCGTTCGTGTCGCACGCGGGGTAGTATCAATAATTTAGAAATTATAAATCAACCTTTTGGAAAAAGTGTTCCATTACAATTGAAAAACATCAAACTATGCACTGCTTTACACTACTGCAATTTTAGGCCCTATAAAACCATCCATACTCGAAGGGATATAAATTCTACTATAAAAGCATAAAGAGTCATGACACCTTTTCAGTATGAAGTTAAACTGCTACATCATATACTAACAATCTTATACCTAGCTCTGAATGACCTTCCTTGAGATTTAAAAAATTCTTAGATTACATTGGAAATCTTAACCTGTGAATATATGAAAACACCAGCTAAGAAAACCACGGTGTGTAAAATTGCATTTCCTGCATTGAAGCCCCATAGGACAAAGAAATCAGCAAAATAATAAAACATATCAAAAACACTAAAAGTGTATGACTACATATAGACCAAACCACTAAAAATAATGATCATTCCAAAACATGGCCAAGTAATCATTCCAAAAGTACCAATAAGATGTTTAAGGTGTTAGCTGTAAGTAGGAAAACAAAACAAGCCTAGAAGATAATAATCATTCCAACAGTGTATGGCTACATATAGATCAAACCACTAAAAAACTACCACTAAGATGACCTAAGAAAGAAGTAAAGGGTAAAGCTCTTGACCGAGCAAGACATCCTACTAACTAATTAAAGCAGTAAGGCTTCAAGCCTCCTCCTTTTGCCACGTTTCCTTTTATTTTGCCATTTTTTTAATTTTTTTTTCTTCTTTTTTACACTCCCAAATTCAACCACGTTCAGACTATTTCTTAAACCCACGTTCATCTTCTCTTATCTATACAGAACAGAGGTGATCTGAAACCGCATGCTCCCAATTCCCAACTGCTTCTCCACGCCTACTCCTCTTCTCTCCCAAGACCGTTTCTTCTCCATTTTTTGGATCTCTTACAATTTTCATCGATTCCATTTTCCGATTGATAGAGTGCCACCAAATCTGCACTCAATGGTTGATGAAGATCAACGATGCGATTGCAGAAGAGGCGATAATGCGACCTAGGGAGACGTCGTCGTCGAGTCTCAACTCTCGAAGGACGAGAAGATCGAGAACTTTCAAGAAGGCTAATACTCTCTTTCTCTCAATCTATTCTTCATTTAGGGTTCAGGGCTCCCGAATTTCAGGTTTCACTTTCCAATTTTCTCCTTCACTTCGATTTCTATAATTGTTGTCAAGTATTCAGTCTCATTCAATGGCAAGGTTAAACACTTCTGTAGGATCGTAGATCTGTGTTAGTTAAGACAAATCGGGAACTGTTCCAGTGACAGTTCCCTTACGCAGCTGAATAAAGCAACACAGTAAAATACAGAACAAAGACAAGGACACGATTCCTTATAGAGGAACCTCTACAGCCAACTAGCTGGAGAGTAAACCTCTACCTCCCTTGGAGGATTTTGAACACACACACACTAAAACTCTACCTCCCTTGCATTTCTCTTCTTTCGGAGCTTGGCTTGCCGCTCAAGACAATAGTGAAATGACTCTCATATCCTAGATGCGTTTGCCACGTACACACTTAAGTTTATAGGAAGCATTTCCCTTCCGTTTCATGTGAACCTGTTATCTTTCTTGAAATCACTTGTCAAAGGAATTAGTTCCATGTTTGTTTGTCATTATCAAAACTTCGATTTCTCGAATAGAGAAATCATTGTTCTAGTGTTAGTTCCCTAACACTAATCCAACAATTTTCCCCTTTTTGATGATGACAAACCTTTATAAGATGCAAGTCAGGAATACAGGATGGATAATAGAGATAAGACACCAAAGTTATACAGTTGATACATTATAGATACTTAGTTCCCCCTGAAATGGACAAGCATTTTAATTTTCAAGATTTTTAAGCATATAGTTCCCCCTCAGCTTATGGCTTATTCTGTATTCTCTTGGGCACAACGCATCTCTGCATTTTTCACTTTTCCCCCTTTTGACATCATCGAAAAGAATCAAGTAAAAAACATACAAGGAAAAGCAAGTGAGGCACAATCATAACTAGAGAATAAAAGCAAAATGCATTTCATTGAAACAGTGTTTAAGCAAGTACAGGAACAGATTCATTAAAGGCATTGATGGAGTGGTAAGACAGCTAAGGATTGTTCTTGTAGGGGGCTTGTTCATGGATTAGAGGAGGAGGAGGAAGGTAACATCTGTTGGATGTCTAGAAGAACATCGAGGATTCGCTCATTGACCCCACACAGACGATTGAGAGCTTGTAGTACATTTGTGTAGTCTCCCTGTTCGATGAACATTGGTTGAGGAACCTCATCAGCTGGTTCCTGGGAGTGCTTCATTCTCTGAATATTGGACATTTACATCTCTTGTCCAAGCTCTTCTTCCTCTTGAGGATGATAGACATCATTCCTCTTCATGATTTCCTTCACCACAGCAGCATATGGAAGGGCATGAGACTCCTTGGCAACACACTTGCACATATGCATAATCATGATTTTGGGCAAGTTGATTCTCTCCTTGCGTAGGAACAGATCCAGGAGAATAGCGTCAGTTGAATTTAGCGTTGTTCGCTTCTCCTGTCTGGGAATCACTACCCGAGTGATATACTGGTGTGCCATCTTCCCCAATTAACTCAAACTGTGAGTCAAAACCTCCTTGCCTTGAGCAGGCACATGACCTAGAAGCCTTTGTAGAATGACTTCTCGTCCATCAGTATCTTGCCATGGTCGTTGGGGAAGTGTGTCAAAGCCTTCCCCAGGAACTTTGAGAATTTTCTTGATCAGGGTGGATGTGAAAGTGAAGTCATCCTCTTCTGTTTTCCACCTTATGACTGGATCGAGCTCGGTTCCCTTTGTTAGGGTGAATTTTGAGTAGAAGAATTTGACTTGAACTTGATCCACCTTTGTTGGTTCAGAGTAGAGCTTTTCCCATCCTTGGAACTGAATGAGTTCTTGAAGCTCGTTGAATTCATGCTCTTGAAGGAATTCAGCTGTGACAATCAGAGGAATAACCAACTTCCTCTCTTCAGTTCCTTTCTTCTTCTTTTCCTTTTTCTCCTTTTCCTTTTCCTTATTTTCCTTCTTTTCTTCCACCTTTTCTTTCTTGGAGCCTCTTGTTGAAGGACGCCCAGATGGCGGTTCCTTATAACCAATTTGTAGAGCAGGCTCTGTGTACTCCTCTATCTCATCATCGGAGCCCTCAACAGTAACGATTTTTGTTGATGGATTAAGTGCCCGCAGCTGCTCAGAGAGAAGAGGCTGTAGTTCCTCTTCGTCTTCGTCTTCTCCTTCACCCACTTTTCTGTGCTTTATCTTCCTTGATTTTTGACCAGTGGGCACAGTTGAGAGAGGGTCTTTGGAGGGGGTTGATTTTTTGGAGGAAGAAGAAGGTGGGACAGAGGTAGTTCCTTGTGAGGTAGGGAACTCTTCTTTCTCGAATTGTAAGAGAGTTTGATCAATAGTAGGGAAATCGAGTTCCTTGTGAGATGGAACTGGAATTGAAGGAGCTTTTGTTGAAGGAGAGGGTGCTTTGGAAGTTTCCTTGGATTGTTGGATTTGAGGGTTAGGGTTTTGAGAAGTGGAGGCAAGTAGATCAGTTCGTTTGGGACTAAGACTGTCATAGATTTGAGTGTGGTGTTTTGGAGAGGAATGGGAGGATTCTTGGAGAAGAGGAGTATTTGGGTTTGTTTCAGAGATGATGGTTTGAACGCCCTCAATATTGAGAGTTAGGGTTGAAGAACCATCCGGTCTCGTTGTGAGAACTGGAATCTCAGATTGAGGAGTTGTGGGAGAAGAGTTTTGAGGGGTTAGAGAGGGTTGACCATCTCGCTTTCGTAGAAGAGAAAAGAGTTTTTCTTTGACATCAAAAATGTATTCAGGTTCATGATGGTCGAGATCCAGATTTTGAAAGAGTTGTTCTTGAAGATAGGCTGGGTCGTTTTGAAGGAAATGTTCAATGAGAGGATTTGGGTGAAGTCTGGTGTATCTGGGTTGGTTCTGGTTAGCCATGGTTGAGATGCAAACTAAGATGGAAGATTTTGAGAGTTAGGGTTTTGCAGCGGAGAAAGTTTGGAGATGAAGATGATGAAGATGGTGAAGAATGAGAGAGAAGAATTAAGTAAGGGAGGGGAAGGAATTTGAAAAGGTGAGAAGGCTTACCAGGGTTCCCTTGAAAACCGTAGCTAGTTACTCCAAGGATAACTAGAGAGATTTGTTGACTTCCTTTCAAAGATTCTTTCCAAATCAACAGTACCTACGTGGCGAGTACTGAGCCAAAGTAGCTAGAAGAACGGTGTAGATTAAAAATTTCCTTTTTCAACCTGTCGCGTCAAATTCCTAGTTTCCAACGTCTGTTCTCTTTCCAATAATACCACTTTGAGGCCCTTTTTGAATTTCATGAAGTTCCCTAGTAACTCAGAAGTGGTTCCTTTCCTTTTCCAACTCATTTCCATGAACAAGTAAATGAAGGCCGGTTTGGATACATAATGGGTATTTTGTGAGAATGACAAAGAGAAGTATCCAAACAAAATGTAGGTAAGGAATCAATTTGTTGATATCCAGGTAATTGAATCCCGTAAAGAAAGGGTTATCAATTAATTAAGGCTCATAGGAAACGTTTACCTGGATTAGCTTTAAGGGACAAGTCTTATGATCAACCATCCTTTCGGTTTGTAATGAGGGATAGATAAGATCAAGTAGATCATTTTGGGCCAAAAGAAGCAAAGTGCTTTTACGAAGTAGTTCCCATACGTAGTAATAAACATGTTTCATACAAAGAGCAATTATTAAAATGAAAGTTGCTAAAACATGCAGTTCCCTAGTCATACTAATGCTTAACTAGTCAATCATTGAGGGAAAAGATGAACCGGGACTTGTTTAATTTAAGAGAATCATCCCTAAGAGCATTCGAAAATGCTCGAAGGGTTGTCTGTCCAAAGCTTTAGTGAAAATATCAGCGACTTGTTCATCTGTTCTGCAATGTACCATCTCAATGGAACCTTTCTCTACGTGATCACGTAGGAAATGGTGCCTAACCTCTATGTGCTTTGTTCTAGAGTGGTGCACAGGGTTTAATAGGAACAGTTCCGAGAGACATACCGTAATCTTGTAGTTGATACTTGAGCCATAGAACTTGGGAACAACAAGCAGCTGCGGCTATGTATTCAGCTTCAGCAGTAGAAAGTGCCACTGAGGACTGTTTCTTCGATCCCCAAGACACAAGACAGTCTCCTAGGAACTGTGCCATGCCTGAAGTGCTTTTCCGATCGACTAGATGTCCAGCGAAGTCAACATCGGTGAAGGAGATCAGTTCAAAGGAACTGCTCCTTGGATACCATAAGCACAAGTTGTCTCTTCCCTTGAGGTAGCGAAAGATCCTTTTAACTTCCTTTAAGTGAGACTCCTTAGGATTTGCTTGGAACCGTGCACAGAGGCAGACAGCAAACATAATATCCGGTCTGCTAGCCGTGAGATAGAGAAGGGAACCAATCATTCCTCGAAAGAGTTTCTGATTGACACTGGTTCCATTCTCATCCGCATCAAGACGTGTGCTAGGTGAAATCGGAGTATTGATGGGCTTTGCAGTGTCCATTCCATACTTTGACAACATTTCCCTGATGTATTTTTGTTGATGAATCTTGGTTCCTTCCTTTGTTTGGGAAATCTGAAGACCTAGAAAGAAGTTGAGTTCTCCTACCATACTCATCTCGAACTCATTACTCATTTGTTTCTCAAACTTTTCTGTGAGCACAGGGTTAGTGGAACCAAAAACTATATCATCAACATAAACTTGAACAATTAAGATATCACCTGATTCTTTCTTCAGGAAAAGTGTTTTGTCAATTGATCCTCTTTGATAACCTTTGGATAATAGAAATGAAGCAAATCTATCGTACCAGACTCGAGGTGCTTGTTTGAGGCCGTACAAAGCTCGTTCAAGAAAGTAGACATGATCTGGCTTACTTTTGTCTTCAAATCCTGGTGGTTGCTTGACGTAAACTTCTTCTTGAAGATAGCCATTGAGAAAGGCTGTCTTGAAATCCATCTGGAACAGTTTGAACCCCTTGTAGGCGGCAAAGGCTATGAGCAAGCGTATTGCTTCGATTCGAGCAACTGGTGCAAATGTTTCTTCATAGTCTATCCCCTCCTCTTGGTTGTATCCTTGAGCTACAAGTCTTGCTTTGTTTCGGGATACATTTCCTGATTCATCAAGTTTGTTGCGAAAGACCCATCTAGTTCCAATGACATTCTTGTCTAGTGGCCTTGGAACTAGCTTCCATACTTGATGTCTTTCAAACTGGTGAAGTTCTTCCTGCATTGCTTGAATCCAATCTGGATCTTTGAGTGCTTCCTGTATACTTTTGGGTTTGACAAGAGAAACAAAGGCATTAAAAGAACAAAAGTTATGGAGTGAGGAGCGAGTTAGTACTCCCCTTTCTAGAGGTGTGAGAATGTTCTCAAGAGGGTGATCTTTTCTCTGATGATAGTTCCTAGGTTGAAGTTCCCCCTGGGCACTAGAACTAGCTTCAGGTTGATCTTGTTGAATCTCAATATCAGTATTGTTCCCTGAGTTGGGAGCTTCTAATGGTTCTGATGGATTGTTCTCTTCTTCAGGGAAATTGGTCGAAGGATCATCAAACTGCTTTGTGGTATCATCATCTCCTTGATCCTCTTCATTTGAAAGTTCCTGTGATTGAGACTCAATTCCATTGATGTATTCAGTGTCATCCCTTCGAGTATCTGAATCATCATTCTCTTCTATGTATTCCTTCGTTGTTTCCCTTGGTATGGAGAATGGCTTCACTCTTGTCTTTGAGAATGGATTGATGGAGTTGGTTCCATGATGAATGGGTTCCTCATCAAAGATGACATGGACACTCTCTTCAAACTTTTTGGTCTTTTTGTTGTAGACTCGGTATGCTTTACTTTGAAGGGAGTACCCAGTGAAGATCCCTTCATCACTTCTTGGATCAAATTTCCGAGAGCATCTTTCCCATTGTTATGAATATAACACCTGCAACCAAAAACTCTAAGATGGGAAATATTTGGCTTTCGACCTTTTATTAGTTCATATGAAGTTTTAAGTAACAAAGGTCTAATCATAGCTCTGTTAAGGATATAAGCTGAGGTTGAGATTGCTTCTGCCCAGAAGTTTGATGGAACACCACTTTCGAGCATCATAGCTCGAGCCATATTCTCCAAGGTACGATTCTTTCTTTCAACTACTCCATTTTGCTGTGGAGTTCTTGGTGCTGAGAAATTGTGAGACACTCCATTTTAATTACAGAAGTTGAGAAAAGTTGAGTTATCGAACTCTGTTCCATTATCTGAGCGTATGGATTTTAGCTTGGTTCCCAAACTGACTTCTGTTCTTTTGATGAAGACTTCAAATTCCTTGAACATTGTTCCTTTGGAAGACAAGAAAATAAACCAAGTGAAACGAGAATAATCATCAATTCGAACAAACATATACCTGTTTCCACCATAGCTACATGTGTCCATTGGACCACACAAATCCATGTGTAGCATTTCCAACGGTTTGGAAGTGCTAACTACCTTCTTTGATTTGAAAGAGCTTCGAGTTTGTTTACCTCTAGCACAGGCATCACACAGTTTTGCTATGTCTGGACATATCCTAGGTAAACCAACTACAAGATCTTGTAGGAACAACTTCTGAATGAGATTCAACCCTGCATGACCAAGACGTCTATGCCAGAGATCAGTATCATTGGAGGGAACTGTGAGACACAGCTTTCTTGGAGGAGAAAAATCTTGATCAACAACATAGACATTGTTGGATCGTTTTCCTCTAAGTATGACTTTGTTAGTCTCTTTGTTCACCACCAGACATTCATTTGAATCAAAGGTAACCACATTGTTCCCTTGATCACAAAGTTGTGCCACACATAGTAAATTGTACCCAAGATCTGCTACAAGATTGACATTATTGACTTTGATTGATTTGTTGAGTTTGAATTCCCTTGATCCTTGAATTGCCCCTTTGTTTTTGTTGCCGAAGGACACATTTCCTCCTTCGACTTGGGTGTTAAGCGAGGTTAGATTGTTCCTGTTTCCTGTCATGTGGTTGGAGCAAGCACTGTCTATGAACCGCACACATTTCTCCCTCGCTTTCACCTACAAAAGAGTTAATGTTTGGTTACCCAGGCAAGGTGTTCCTTGCCTGGTTCCTTACAGGGATAACAATCAACATAGTCTGCAATATTGACATCAATAGAGTTGTAATTCCTGTAGAATCTTGAATGTGAAGTTTTGTTGTTGTTCCTGTTTGTGTGACTTCCTGAGAAATTGTCTTTAGGACATTGTTCCTTGTAATGACCATGATTGCCACATGTCCAACAAGTTTTATAGTATTCACCTAGATAGTACTTAGGATGAGGTCTCTGAATTCTATTTTTCTCAACAGCTTCCTTGTTTGGACCTCTGGAACCGTTTCCCTTAGCTATCTTTACATAGATCCTATGAGTGTTATTCCCAGTGTAGTAGTCCCTTTTCCCTTTAGTTCCACTCTCTAGAACTCTAATTCTTTCTTCTAGATGAGAGTTTTTTATTTTTTCAGTTTGTAGTTCTAGGACTCTACTTTCACTTAGTTCCCTTAGAGTAAGTGTCTTTTGATCACTTTCAGAGTCTATTTCAGAGTATCCTATGCCATGTCTAGATGGGACAAACGTGATTCTAGGAATCTCTACAGCTTTCTTGCCATCATTAATCTCTAGTTTCTTAGCTAAGATTTCCTTTTTTGAGGTAACAGCAGCAAGCACAGAGATAAGCTCATTTTTTTCAGTCATTACAGAGTCTAGTTTCTTTTTTAGATTATCACACTCAAAACATTCAACAGATTTAGTGTTTTTTAATTTAAGTTCCTTCTCAGCGACATCACTTTCTAATTTAAGACAGTTCTCTTCAGTTTCACTCATTTCCTTTTGAAACTTCATATTGTCTTTAACAAGTTTAGAAAGTATGCGAATAAGGTCAGATTTAGAGCATTTATCAAAGCAACTAGTTAGAGTACTTACATCCTCTTGTGATTCCTTTGGATCTCCTTTGATAGCCAAAGCACACATGTTTGTAGTGGCCCAAGCCTCAAGATCTTCATCATCCGAATCATCCCATGTTGCTATGTAGGCTTTGTTCCTGGACTTGTTCTCATCGTTTCCTAGAGGACAAGCTTTAGCATAGTGACCCTTTTTGAAGCACTTGAAGCATGTAATATCTTTGGAATCTTTTTCACCAGACTTGTTGTAATCTCTTGAGTGACTGTTCCCTCCATAATTCTTCTGGAACTTTCCCTTCTTATAGAGATTACGTAATGCTTTTGTGGTAAGCACTATGTCATCCTCTTCCTCATCTTCAGATTCTTCACACTGTTCTTGGACAGACTTGAGCACCTTCTCAAGCTTAAGTGCTATTCCTTTTCTAGGTTTGTCTTGAGCTTTGTCAGAGTTTCTCCTTCTCTCATACGTTTTTAGTTTCCCAAAGATCTCATGAAGCATGAGGCTCCTGTTGGATGGATTTTCCCTGAACGTTGTACGATCATGAGTCCATTCTCCGGATAGACCATCTATCACCTTCTTGACCTTCATCCGTTATGTGACCTCTCTCTCTGAGATTCCCAAATTCTCAAGTTTAGTCAGCAGTCCTTCAAAACGGAACTGATAAGATGATATAGTTGCTCCAGGTTCCATCCTGAAGTTGTAGAACTCCTGACGAATGTCCATCTGGTGATCTTCATTTAGATCGGAACTTCCCATGTGCATCTGCTCGATAGCAGCCCACATTTCCTTAGTAGTTTTCAGGTTCCCCACCTTGGCTGAGTCCATTTCACTCATGACGTTATTGAGGTACATCTTCGCTTTGAAGTTGGCCTCCATGCATTTCCACTCGTTTGGACCCCATTTGGTAAGATCATCCACGATTTCTGGGTTGATGACGAAGTACCCTCTCTCGATTACAGCCCATGCTTGATAGTCATGACTCCGCATCCAGTCCTTCATCAGTCCCTGCCATCTCTCGAATCGTCCTTCAATCAGCCTAGGCGGTTTGTTGTTTCCTTGTCCAACAGCGCTAAGATCTGAAGATAGTTCCGTAGACATCCTGCAAGTTTTTACAGAAAATCTAGAGTCAAGCTCTGATACCAACTGTAGGATCGTAGATCTGTGTTAGTTAAGACAAATCAGGAACTGTTCCAGTGACAGTTCTCTTACGCAGCGGAATAAAGCAACACAGTAAAATACAGAACAAAGACAAGGACACGATTCCTTATAGAGGAACCTCTACAGCCAACTAGCTGGAGAGTAAACCTCTACCTCCCTTGGAGGATTTTGAACACACACACTATATTACTATTGATAGATCTCAAGATACAAAATACAAAGTTGAACTTCTCTATTGTTTGCAAACACACTCACAAACAATACTAACAACTAGGTCATGATGATTCCTAGATCTAACACAATAGAATATAGAAGGTGAACCTGACTCGTTCTTGTGCAGTTCCCTTTAGCACAGGAACCAACTCTCCAGGCCGATGGTGATCTTCACGCAGTCTCCATCGCCTGGTCACTTGACTTCCCTTTCGAACTTCTGGATCGTCGTCTTCCTTTTGTCAGCTTCGAGCCCTCACTTTCACTTTCCTTTTTCGGATCTGGTACTTTGCATTCGAGAGCTAATTTGACCTAGCGGCATCGCATACTATTTATAGAGTTTCCATATTTAGCTCCTGACGCCTTTTCCCTTCTTGTCTTGGGGAGTACGATACTGTTTAAAAAGACCAGCGTACCCTTTTTGCATTTCTCTTCTTTCGGAGCTTGGCTTGCCGCCCAAGACAATAGTGAAATGACTCTCAAATCCTTGATGCGTTTGCCACGTACACACTTAAGTTTATAGGAAGCGTTTCCCTTCCGTTTCCTGTGAACCTGTTATCTTTGCTGAAATCACTTGTCAAAGGAATTAGTTCCATGTTTGGTTGTCATTATCAAAACTTCGATTTCTCGAATAGAGAAATCATTGTTCCAGTGTTAGTTCCCTAACACTGATCCAACAACTTCGATTTGTAGATCGAAACACCAGACGATTGACTACTTCAATTGATGAGTCTGAGGGTTGACCTCGAGTGATCCGGTGGGAAGATATGGTTGAGGCTTCCTCCTTCCTTCTCACTCCATCTCTTCCAGAGAAGCCTTGAGTCTCGTCTCCCGGAAGGACCCTAGACATCTACCTCCCCTGTCGCTGACCCAAACTTCCTCCCCACTGACCACCACATTTGCGTTTGTGTATCCAATTTCGACTCCATCGTCCGATCTCTCATGGTAATTTCATCTTATAATTTTAATCTTTTCTGCTCAAGAATCCTTTGTCCAATATAATTGCACTCTTTGTTTGTGATATTGAATATGCAATTTTGCTTGTGATATGAAATGGTTAATGGTAAGAAACTTGTGAATTAGATGAAGGCTTTTGGAAGTCGTAGATTTAATTTGTTGAAAACAATAATCTACCCCGTAAGGTGGTGTTTGCAACGAAACTTGGCCTTGCTCTTGCTCTTATATCCTGGCTCATCTTATTCAAGGAGCCAAAAACCATCAACTCTTACTCCATCTGGGTTGTCTTGACTGTGCTTGTCGTCTTCGAGTTCAGCATAGGTATGCTCATGCCCATGTTTATTTTTAGGTTTAAATGACTGTAAATGGTGGATAGATTGATTTTCCTTGATTTGTTTTATGATGTCACACCAACTATTTGTGAATATGTTTGTTTGGTTATACTTCTTAACCCAGTTATGTTGTATTGGGAGAAAAACACATCCTTCCATATTTAGAACTTGAAAGCCTTGGCATCACTTAACGAACACAATGTTCAAGTTGAACTGAAAATGCTATGCTAAAACTACTTAAAATCTCTCTAAGATGGATATCAAATTATATAATGAGGTTCTCTTTCTCTCCATTTTTAAATGAACTCCACAGATAGCTTATAGCTGTGTGTTTTGCCTTTTATTTATGAATGCTTTTGCTTATACTATGGATTTGAAAGGATTAGGACTTTTGTTGTTTTGTACTGTTTGGCTAGGAAATGGCCTTCTATAGTGTGGACTTCATGTTGACAGTGGCTGAGTGAAGGGGTTATTGAAGAAAACCTTAAGAGAAGTAATTGAAAAGTACAATTTGAATGTTAGGATTACAACAAATCAGAATATTATCTTGTGCGATATTCGCAAATCATGGAATCTTCCGTACATCATTCAGTGTTCTTCTCGCCTCTCGGTTCTTCTTAGAATCTCAGCAACAATTCTAGGCCCGACATTCTCGCCCACTCAGTCTCACTTGCCAACACACATGACTTCTCGGATCTCTGCGTAATTGTGTCCTTCTCAGTAGACAACAAATGACGTGGTTGGTTAGCCTTTTGCCTAATTGAGTTTCTATATAGAATTGTCAAGTATGTTTTTCCTCTGTTTTCAATTTTGAAGTTTGTATCTTATTCTGAAATAAAGGATAAGTTGATAGAGTGATACTTGATATTAATTTGTTGTTTCATAAGAAACAAAATGGTATAAGAAACGTTAATTTGGTTTTATTAGTTTTTGAGTAGGTTTCATTAGAAAAAGATGATTTGGTCACACAATTACATATTTTTTTATTGGTCTTGCATTTATAAATCACCTTCTGTCATTGTTGAAATAATTGAAAACCAAAATATTCTTTAGCATGTATTTATAAAATTGCTGTAATTCTATTTACGTAGAAAGTACTATATATTGATGAAAATTCTGCCAAGGCATAGATAACGGATTTAGTTTAAACAATAATTTTGAGCCTTTATTTCCCAAACTTTCAAATGTCCTCTACTGGATAATAATTTTTTGTTAACACGTTATGTTTCAACTTGATTTGTCCTTGGTAATAGTCAAAGTTGCATATTCATTTTTCATCTTACTATTGGTGATTCTTTTCAGGAGCATAAAAATCTTGCCTTTCGTCGGCAACTTTCTGTCAGGATTTGATTTGAGCAAGCACGAGATGATTGAATGATTTTCGTTAAAGATAGTAGATAAGAATGTTTTCTGGAGTTAATCAGCCGTTATTGCTCATGGTCTCAAATATTTTCATCGTGTCAATTTGTGTGATTATGGAAAATGGATTACCCATTGGTTTACAAGGGATGTCAATTTGACATATCTAAGACTTCGTGATCCAATATGGTGATCTTCTAAAAGTTTGTCTCATCACTTTAGGTAAACTTATTTTGAATCCAGTGTTATCTTTTATGTGATTGATGTTTTTGGCATAGAGATTGACATGCAGGAAAGACAACTATTTTTTGTGTTAGCTTAACAAATTAATCATTATTTTCTATATAGAGTGAGTGTGTTTTTGAAAGGTATACTGCTGTGGAGATTCCTCTGGCCTTATTCTCATATATGAGCAATGTGTGCATGCTTTCTGGCATGACCCTCGATCTAAAGATGATTTTCGCTTCCTCAAAGTTCGGTTGGAATATGTAGGGGCTCTTTTTTGTTCCTTCTTTTCTATGTATTCAGTAGGTTGTATAAACTACTTCTAACTCCAAATGAAATTAGACAAACCCATTTTGCATATTACATAGCTTATACTTTCCATATGGGAGCCAAACATAAGACTAAGATTATTGATGACATTTGCAACTGTGAGTTAATCATGTAAGTTGCTTCCCATTTTGAGCACAAGATTAGATAATAATTCTTGGGATTCTTTGATTTTTTATGTGTGCATATATGCACATTAGTATTGCAGATCTTATCAACGATTGATCAAAACTAGTGAATGATGCTTAGCCTAGGATCTTATCAATGCTTGCTTGTGTATCTTTTTTTTGGTGAGGGGCATTTTATGTCTTTCACGTGACAAGTACATTTAATAGAATTTTATTTGTATTTTAGGTGCGCAAAAGACCGCTAAACAAGAAGGAGATTCCCCAGAAAGAGGATAACATAGTTTCTGTGCTTAGAATCACAGAATGCTAACTCGATGTCTCTTACTACAAAGCCAATGACTCTGGAGCTGCGTAGGGAAATGACAAGACATGGGATTCAAATGGCGAGATACCTGCCATATTCCCTGAGATTTGAGCTCAATCTTGGATTGACTCGAAAGGGGTCGGAGATGGTGATCTTTCTTCTGGTGCATATACCTTTATTCCTTGTGTAGTTTTGCTTGCACTTAATGGGTTCTGCTTCTGTTTGGATTCTTATATTATGAACCATGATCTTCATCAATATTTTCTTTTTTTATTGTTAGGTACTCATGGTGACTACATTGCAATATCCAAATTACCAAGACAAACAACTTTAATTGTGTCAATATTAAAGGAATCCACTTGACCGTGTATTTAGTACACCATGCAGTATTTTTTTTTGCTAGAATTCCTAAGCAGATCTTGCAGTTTGCCAACATTAAGGATGTGTTCTCATCTTCTTGTGGTTCAACAATGGCCCTTTGGAAATCTATTCAATCTTGCATTCTCTCAATTGGTTGCAACTCCATCATAGATTTAGTGCTTTCATATGTTCGTTTGTATGCTGTTAAATTGTGTTTATTGTTTTATTTCCCGTTCTTATGGCTTTTTTTTATATGGCCGTGATTAGATTTGTTTTGAGACTATGGTATTGATTAGGTAATGACGTTGTTAGGTGTTGTCACAAGGAACCCTGATGGATCAGTGTAACAGAACAACTGATAATTAATCTCCCCTTTGATTGTTGAAACTATGGCCATGACCTAGGGAATTCAAACTAGCTGTGGCACATGGTGTGATTCGCATAGGGATCAAAAGCAATTGCAAGTCCCTGATTTCAGCCATTCAGGATCGAACTCTTTGCCAAGCGGAAATTGACTTTTCTCAATGAAGTCTCTTTCAATTTTTTTAACATATCTTGTAATGGGATTGCTCATGAGTTGGCTAGGGTCCAACCATGGGATTTTGGAGGTAGAAGTTACGTTCTATTTTACCCCCTCTTGTTTGTAAGCTATTTCTGATGAGTGATGACTTGAATATAGCTTAATAGGTGCTTTGGCACTTTTCCTCAATAAAGAAATTAAAAATCGTGACTAAATATTCTCTCAAATTTGTGTTGGTGTATTTTAACTTAGTATATGGCTTTGTGTTCTTTGTATATTCAATGTGTGTCAGTGTGTGTTGGGATGAACTTATTATATCTTTGAATTTAAATCTGTATGCAAAGTGTGATTAGTTTGTTCACTCTCTTATTAGGTCATTTTTAGGTGTTTGATTATAATTGAATTTGAAGATCAATGCAATATGTTGTGATAATTAATATCTATAAGGTTGGTATTGATATCTCCAATGCTAAACATTGTTTAAATTAAAATAAAAATTAAATTATTTAGCTTATTATTCAGTCTATCCGTGCCTTAGGCACGGGACAAGCACGCTAGTTTTATATGAAAGAGGTTACAGAAGTTGTTTTCTTTTAATTTACATTAAGAAGCTCTTACTATAATTAATTTTGGTGGTGTATATATAGCAGATTTCTCCATCATTTTGCTTTATGATACTCCTTGAAAAGAGGAGTTGAAGTTAGTATTCATATCAATTTGAACTTGAATAGGAAGATTACACATAATAGGAGGAGTAGGTTTAAGAAGATGATATACAGAGAACCTTAAAAACAATAGGCAACCAATGGTGTAATTAGTATTTAACAAAATTCAAACACCCAACATAGTAATAATTATGAATGATCTATAAATAAATAGAATATACGGAAATTTCGTGTGGTGCCCTCCAATTTAAGCTAATTTCGCATGGTACCCAGGGAGATTTTAAATTTCGCGTGGTAACCCTCACAATTAAAGTTATTTTGCCCCATACCCAATCCGTTAATTCAACCCATTCCGTTAGGGTGTGTTTGTTAGGTACCAAAAACTAGTTGGAGTTTTCCAACTAGTTGCAGAAACTCATATAAATGTTGTTTGTTTGACACATAAAAACTAGCAACTAGTTGTAAAACTAGTTTTTTGACAAAGCTAGTTTTTAAAGCTTTTGCACTAGTTTTTAGTAGTTTTTCGAATTAAAAAACTAATTATTTCCTAAATAAGAATAACTCTATAATAAAATAAAATTTTAAATTATTAATTACCACAATAAACTAGTTTAACATTACCAAACAGTGTTTATATAGATTTTTAAAACTTCAACTATTTTTACAGCTAGTTTTGCAACTCTAACTAGTTTTTTTGATGACTTAACAAACATAGCCTTGAAGCGTTGAATCGATGACGAACGACGACTGAAACTTCCTCACTCCATCGTTTTCTCTCAATCCTAATTGGCAAATCCCGTCTTTTCTGGAACTGCTAGATTCTCTTCGATTATTCGATTACTCTGATCGCCATGGGAGTGAAGCACCAGAAGCGAGTTTCCTCCTCTTTTTGCTTCACCTCCATCTAGGGTTTCTACAGTACCTCGTCGAATCTCAATTTGTTGTGGAGAAGAACAGCTTGAGAGTTACTTCTCATGATAAGATCAAGGGAACATCCATGGTAATTTTGGGATTCCTCAATATTGCAGAAGCATGGTGGGAATCATTGTTTATCCCAAGGATAATTGCAAAAGATGGTGGTGGTGGTGGTGGTGGAAGCGGCAATAGGTAGTGCTAACAGAGCTGCTGACCTTTAAAACTTAATGCTAAATCACAAAATTACTAAATTAAATATCATTGCAGAAATAACAGGATCAATGATTCGCATCCAAACCTTTAAAACTTGATCTGCCCATCAGAAGGCCAAAGGCATGAAGTTGCAACCTCAATTGTTTTTCGAACAGAAGCAGCATCAAAAAAGAAAAAGGAAGAGGAAAATAAAGAAGATTGTGAAGTTGGAAGGAACTGAGCTTTCGTAACACTGTCAGTAATGACAGCTAATGAGAGGCTTTTCAAGAATCAAACTGTCCTGATGCTCAATTCATGATGTTCATTATAAGGCTCAGTTCAGATGACCAAAATTGTACAGATGCTAGGCCATACAAAAATGCATGTCAAGAACAGTAAAGAGGAATTGTACATAAATCTTTCAAAAACCCAAGGATTTAACTATTTGAAAACCTAAATTCAGTATTTCATATTCTCTAGATTCTAAATGCATGATAAATAGCTAATCAACGTAAGATAAAGATATACAAATATAAGTTCAACCAGTGATTATTGTTAGTATAGAACAATGTAAACAAAAAAGACCCTCAGAACCCAGATTTGGTCTCTGCAGCTTTCCATTAAAGCCAGTCCCCATTCACAGTAACAAAAGGACTGCTCAGCCATCAACACAAGAGTTAATAAGGGATACACTGTGTTTCATATGAAATTTGGAGTTTATAACAAAGAATTGCAATTTGAGCAGTATAACCAAGAGTTCGTTAGCTTTGATAAATTCACTTTCGACCTACACCAGTAAACTATTTGAAATGTGTATATTTTTTAAAATCTTTTTTATTTTTTGTAATTCAAATTTAACGTTAATTGGGCTGAATTAACAGATGGGTATGGGGCGAAATAATTTTAATTGTGAGGGTTACCACGCGAAATTTTAAATCTTCCTGGGTACCATGCGAAATTGGCTTAAGTTGGAGGGCACCACATGAAATTTCCGTAGAATATATAACAACGCAAGAAAGATGTACAGAGAACATTTATCATGAATCCTAAGTATTACTTCAATAACTTAGTGGTGCTACAATTAATTTGTCATGACGAGACCTATCTGATCTTCAGTAATTGAGGGCTACTATCACCCTCTTTTGCCTATTCAAAGCTCCCTGGACTGGACTCACTCCAAACCATTAATAACTTCCCATTTACTAATCATGCTATTTACTCCGTATTACTTAATTGAATAATACTAAAACAAAATCAAATGCACATTTTCCGAAAACAACATCTGATCTTCAAAGTTAGGGAAGTCAAAACAGCACCCCACTAACACCCCTACCAAACCATAATAATTAAACCAAAAAAAATAAAAAAAAAATAAATTAGTTTTAAGTTTGGTTTACCTAGGCTTTTGATTGCAATGTTGCAGAAGTTTGAAAATAAACATAAGCCGCCCAAGTTCATACCTTAAATCAAAATTTTATACAGTAGGCTAAATAGTTACCAAGCAACCTAAGTCGGAAATCTGACTATTGAATCCAAATTGAAACAGAATTCAATATTTTAAGCAAAATATGAAAAGGAACAATTAAGAAATTGGATTGAGATTCGTTGTGCAAGGAGAGCAACAGATACAACAATATTTCTATGTACTTGATTCAAAACAGGATAGTTAAGATTCAAAACAGTGAATAGAATAATCATTCTATAAGCCCAATCTACTAATATAACCTAAAGCATAATTAAGAAAACTGCAAACCCAAAAAAAAAAAAAAAAAAAAAACTCAGCCACACCTAAGTATAACTTGTCAACATATTTTATAGTACGTGAGCAAAACAACCATTTCTATATTTGGATGTGACATAGTTCGATAATATCTACAAAATTTATCATCTAATTTGTCCATATTTAGTATATAAGTAGCGAACTAAACCAAAAGTGGGTTTTCCATGCAAATGATGTAAGACTACTACTAAGACAATGCACTAATGTGTTCACTTTAACAATGTAATGAAACAGTAAATTAACGTTTTCAGCTTTTTTGAACTATTTGATGAAAAATTAGGCAAAGACATAAGATATGAACAATTAAATAAATCAACTAATGAATGTAAATCGCAATTTCATAAGCGCAATTGGCTGTTACAACTACAAAAGAGAGAAGAGGTAATAAAGAGCGTTAGACTACCATTGCTAGATGCAATAGGTGGAAGGATTTCTGTTGGTTTGACTGAAAATGAAAAACACGACACACTATCAATTTGGACAAGGAAAAATCATTATTAACCTCTTAGGACATGTGAACTTTAAACGTGGGAACAAGATAGTCTTATAAATTATGGGCTAGAAAATCAGGTATTGGATGTAAGATATTTGCTTGTGGATTTAACAAAAATATTGACATTAGAGTTAAGCCATTGTAGTCAAATGTAATCTAATGACTAAGTGAAGAGAGAATGGGAGAGATCACTAATTTCTAGAGCTAGATTAATTAAACTATTATGTAATTGGTGTTCTAAAGGTCTGATTTGGGAAGTCAATCCAGTTTACACATGCTTTATGTTGGTTTTTAGGGTATGTTAAAACGTAAAAGCATTGCATAAACAAGTTGAAGTGAAAGTCGATCCTTGTACAACAAAGGCGGTTTGAGTAGACCTCGAAAGGTAATCTCGTGAGTAGACCCCGAAGGGTAGTCTCGTTAGGTGTAGGCCATAAGGCAATCACCATCGACCCACTCAAAACAATTTTATTAAGTTACATGGATAAAGGCTACAAGTCACTGAATTAGATAAAGCTTTCCTTCAACGAATATTGCCCCTATTCCATGCCAAGGGATACCGCAATATAGTTGTGGGATAAAATGCACCATACGAATCAATAGACATGTTGGCAAGACATATCTATCAAGATTAAACGTACCTTATTCGAGTCCCATGATTCCTCTTCTTTCTTCACTTGAACAAAGTCGTTTTCCCATGATGTTTGTGGTTCTTCCTTCACTTGGACGAACTCCTCATGCAACGCCACTTGAGGTTCCTTCTTCACTCGTACTTGTGAAGATAGATCCATGATACACACTTATGTGTTTGATTTCTCTCGTAAAACACTCGACTAAACTAGTCTAGTCTTGATCGACTCCAAGTGTTGAACTCTCACCGATTTTGTGTAGACTTGTGTCTAATTTCGTGTGTCTTCTCATGACTCCAAATGGACGTCATTCCCCCTTATTTATAGACGTCCATGGCTGTCCAAATAACCGCCAAAGGGAGTTACACAATCGGTTGAAGAGAAGAGTGGCCGAGAGTGAATGTAGGGGAAGTTGTAACCAAATCTGCTTATCCATTTCCTCTCTCCTTTTCATCAATTTTGGGCGTCCAATCCAGCCCACCATGGTGTCCAATCCAGCCCAAAAGAAATGGCCCAAAACTCCATCAAGAAATCGAATCCAACCTGATGTGATTCCATCTACCAAATCATGGCCCCATGATTTGAGTGAAGATTCCAGCCCTAAAGATAAGCCCAATGTGCACGATAAAGGGGAGACAATACTTGGACAAGCAACCAAAGACGATGTTCGAGGTGCTAAGAAGCCGAGACAAGGAACCATGCCCTATCTTGGGCGCGTCACGCATTTCCTATGATTCCTTCAAGTTTGCCCTTCTTGCTCCATGAGGAGGACGAGACTGTTTTAGTCACTCCAAGCGGTGATTACATTCCTTTTCTTGTGGAGGCCAAGAAGGATGTCTTTGTCATGGAGAAGGCCACACCAAGGGAGCTAGAAGCCCTACCTTCATTGTTGAGCTCACAAGGGTTGATAGATTCGAGGACGAATCCTTTCGAAGGGGAGGAGGAGGATGTGATTCCATCTACCGAATCATGGCCCCATGATTTGAGTGAAGATTCCTGCCCTAAAGACAAGCCCAATGTGCACGATAAAGGGGAGCCAATACTTGGATAAGCAACCAAAGATGATGTTCGAGGCGCTAAGAAGCCGAGACAAGGAACCATGCCCTATCTTGGGCGCATCACGCGAGCCCTAGCTAAGTCTATACTAGACAAAATCAAGGAGGAGCTCATGTCTCATAAGTTTCTCGTTTGCTAATGACGGTGAAGGTTGGAGTATTCTTGTGGCTGGTTCAACTAGTGCTAAAACTTGACTTATGTTTTGTTAAGGGTTGTTAGTTATGTTTCTTGAAATTATGAGGTTTATTTTGTAATTTCCTTGGGAGTTGTGGCTGAATGGTTGAGGCGTGGGATTAGGGTTATTTAGTCTCATTTTAGCCTCATTGCTTGGGAGACTTGAACGAATTTGTGTTGCTTTCTTTCCTTGTTTTTCAATCAAATTTCTTGTTTGTTTTTTAGTTCAATCTCGTTTTTTGATCGTTGGTGGGTAATATCCGACGATCTTGCATCTTAGTTTGCTCAATTCTTGGTGAGTCATATCCAAGGTTTGAGCATCCATATCCAACAATCCATCAATCCACTTCCAATCGCACCATCTTCTTGTTGCGCCATTTTTGTAATCGATTTGCGTCCTTGAATTCTTTTTGAGTGAGGTCGGAAATTTCATGAATCTTGGCTGAAATTCTCTTGAACGAACTTGAAGAAGAAAGGCCAAAGGTTCTTGATTAGAGGAGTAGTTGAAAGGTTCTCTTTATTCCATGTTTAATTCCTCCAATTAAGAGGTTGATTGAAACTTTGTTTGTTGGATTTTCTTGGCTGAATCACAAAGGGGTGAGGTGTGTAAAACGTCCCCTTTTGAGTCCATTGCATGCTTTTTGAGTGGTTCAACTCTAGGATACGGGAACGACACCGAGAATTGCTAGTCTTGCTTGTTTGTGTTTACTCTTGGTGTTTGAGTTCTTCTTGTTGTCTTTTTTTGGCCATCTCCTACTTGCAATTTGTCGGATTTCCATCTCGAGCAAGTTTTGGTGATTAATTCAAGTGCACTATATACTCTTGCTTTTCACGTGGTTTGTTAAGATGACAAGGGTAGGTGATGAAAAAGAAATACAAAAGCGCCTCTTGGACATATTGCGATCCTTGCAACAATCCATGCAATCCTTGGAAACACGCATGGAGGCATGTTTTGATGCCTTGGAGCGCCTAATCTTAGGGCTGGACGAGAGGACACAAGTGCCTCAAGTTGGGAAGATCAAGGAGACACGGGAAGAGGATAAAGGTTCGAGGACGACCACATGTATGGGGAGGAGACTTCATTCCAACAAAGAGTGATGAGTGACACAGAACAACCAAAAAGAGAGACTTCTTTCCATGGATTGGAACAACTCATTACCATCAAGTGACCAATAAAAATGATGCATATATTGCAAGAAGAGAGGAAGTTGTGGAATTGTCTCCTAAAATCAAGCATCGTCCTACCATCACTCCAAGCTCCATGAACTCGTTGGCTACACCATGAATGGATGCATTTCCTATGATTCCTTCAAGTTTGCCCTTCTTGCTCCATGAGGAGGACGAGGCTGTTTTAGTCAATCCAAACGGTGATTACATTCCTTTTGTTGTGGAGGCCAAGAAGGATGTCTTTGTCATGGAGAATGCAACACCAAGGGAGCTAGAAGCCCTACCTTCATTGTTGAGCTCACAAGGGTTGATAGATTCGAGGATGAATCCTTTTGAAGGGGAAGAGGATGATGTGATTCCATCTACGGAATCATGGCCCCATGAATTGAGTGAAGATTCCAACCCTAAAGACAAGTCCAATGTGCACGATAAAGGGGAGACAATTCTTGGACAAGCAACCAAAGACGATGTTCGAGGCGCTAAGAAGCCGAGACAAGGAACCATGCCCTATCTTTGTTTCATCACGCGAGCCCTAGCTATGTCTATACTAGACAAAATCAAGGAGGAGCTCATGGCTCATAAGTTTCTGATGGCTAAAACTTGACTTATGTTTTGTTAAGGGTTGTTAGTTGTGTTTCTTGAAATTATGGGGTTTATTTTGTAATTTCCTTTGGAGTTGTGGCTGAATGGTTAAGGCGTGGGATTAGGGTTATTTAGTCTCATTTTAGCCTCATTGCTTGGGAGACTGGAACGAATTTGTGTTGCTTTCTTTCCTTGTTTTTCAATCAAATTTGTTGCTTGTTTTTTCGTTCAATCTCGTTGTTTGATCGTTGGTGTGTAATATCCGACGAAATTGCATCTTAGTTTGCTCAATTCTTGGTGAGTCATATCCAAGGTTTGAGCATCCATATCCAACAATCCATCAATCCATTTCCAATCAAACCATCCATTGTTCCGTCTCCATCTCGGTGGGATTCTGCACCACGTCAGTATTTTCTCCATAACATCCAAATTACATATCATCTAGATCTGAAATTTTGAGGGAATAAACTAGACTCAAGGATATAACTCTGGGCTTTGGAATCACCCAATTCCAAGTCTGGAAGAGGGAGATCTACCCTTTTAGTCCAAGACAAATTTCAGCCACCGAGCTCCTCCATCTTCGAACCAAGTGAAGATTTCCATCCACTCTTCGGCGATCTCTTTGCACCATCATCTACACCATCGGTCCTCTCATCAAGTAGTATCAGAGCCACATGAAGCTATTGCCATCTAAACCTTGTTTTGACTTTGGATTTCCAGTCGTTGCAAGTGATTGTCAATTCCGACAAGTCCTTGTTGTTCGTGTGTGTGTGTTCGTTGTTGCGCCATTTTTGTGATCAGTTTGCATCCTTGAATTCTTGTTGAGTGAGGTCGGAAATTTCATGAATCTTGGCTGAAATTCTCTTGAACGAACTTGAAGAAGAAAGGCCAAAGGTTTTTGATTAGAGGAGTAGTTGAAAGGTTGTCTTTATTCCATGTTTAATTCCTCCAATTAAGAGGTTGATTGAAACTTTGTTTGTTGGATTTTCTTGGTTGAATCACAAAGGGGTGAGGTGTGTAAAACTTCCCCTTTTGAGTCCATTGCATGCTTTTTGAGTGGTTGAACTCTAGGATACGGGAACGACACCGAGAATTGCTAGTCTTGCTTGTTTGTGTTTACTCTTGGTGTTTGAGTTCTTCTTGTTGTCTTTTTTTGGTCATCTCCTACTTGCAAATTGTCGGATTTCCATCTCGAGCAAGTTTTGGTGATTAATTCAAGTGCACTATATACTCTTGCTTTTCACGTGGTTTGTTAAGATGACAAGTGTAGGTGATGAAAAAGAAATACAAAAGCGCCTCTTGGACATATTGCGATCCTTGCAACAATCCATGCAATCCCTGGAAACACGCATGGACGCACGCTTTGATGCCTTGGAGCGCCGAATCTTAGGGTTGGGTAAGAGGACACAAGTGCCTCAAGTGGGGAAGATCAAGGAGACACGAAAGAGGATAAAGGTTCGAGGACGACCCCTTGTAAAGGGGAGGAGACTTCCTTCCAACAAAGAGTGATGAGTGACACAGAACAACTAAAAAGAGAGACTCCTTTCCATGGATTGGAACAACTCATTACCATCAAGTGTCCAATAGAAATGATGCATACATTGCAAGAAGAGGAGGAAGTTGTGGAATTGTCTCCTAAAATCAAGCATCGTCATACCATCACTCCTAGCTCCATGAACTCGTTGGCTACACCATGGATGGATGCATTTCCTATGATTCCTTCAAGTTTTCCCTTCTTGCTCCATGAGGAGGACGAGGCTGTTTTAGTCACTCCAAGCGGTGATTACATTCCTTTTCTTGTGGAGGCCAAGAAGGATGTCTTTGTCATGGAGAAGGCCACACCAAGGGAGCTAGAAGCCCTACCTTCATTGTTGAGCTCACAAGGGTTGATAGATTCGAGGACGAATCCTTTTGAAGGGGAGGAGGAGGATGTGATTCCATCTACCGAATCATGGCCCCATGATTTGAGTGAAGATTCCAGCCCTAAAGACAAGCCCAATGTGCACGATAAAGGGGAGCCAATACTTGGATAAGCAACCAAAGATGATGTTCGAGGCGCTAAGAAGCCGAGACAAGGAACCATGCCCTATCTTGGGCGCATCACGCGAGCCCTAGCTAAGTCTATACTAGACAAAATCAAGGAGGAGCTCATGGCTTATAAGTTTCCGATTGCTAATGACGGTGAAGGTTGGAGTATTCTTGTGGCTGGTTCAACTAGTGCTAAAACTTGACTTATGTTTTGTTAAGGGTTGTTAGTTGTGTTTCTTGAAATTATGGGGTTTATTTTGTAATTTCCTTGGGAGTTGTGGCTGAATGGTTGAGGCGTGGGATTAGGGTTATTTAGTCTCATTTTATCCTCATTGCTTGGGAGACTTGAACGAATTTGTGTTGCTTTCTTTCCTTGTTTTTCAATCAAATTTCTTGCTTGTTTTTTCGTTCAATCTCGTTGTTTGATCGTTGGTGGGTAATATCTGACGATCTTGCATCTTAGTTTGCTCAATTCTTGGTGATTCATATCCAAGGTTTGAGCATCCATATCCAACAATCCATCAATCCACTTCCAATCGCTCCATCCATTGCTCCGTCTCCATCTCGGTGGGATTCTGCACCACGTTAGTATTTTCGCCAAATTTTCCAAATTACATATCAACTGGATCTGATATTTTGAGGGCATAAACTAGACTCAAGTATATAACTCAGGGCTTTGGAATCACCCAATTCCAAGTCTGGAAGAGGGAGATCTACCCTTTTAGTCCAAGACAAATTTCAGCCACCGAGCTCCTCCATCTTCGAACCAAGTGAAGATTTCCATCCACTCTTCGGCGATCTCTTTGCACCATCATCTACACCATCGGTCCTCTCATCAAGTAGTATCAAAGCCACATGAAGCTATTGCCATCTAAACCTTGTTTTGACTTTGGATTTCCAGTCGTTGCAAGTGATTGTCAATTCCGACAAGTCCTTGTTGTTCGTGTGTGTGTGTTCGTTGTTGCGCCATTTTTGTGATCAGTTTGCATCCTTGAATTCTTGTTGAGTGAGGTCGGAAATTTCATGAATCTTGGCTGAAATTCTCTTGAACGAACTTGAAGAAGAAAGGCCAAAGGTTTTTGATTGGAGGAGTAGTTGAAAGGTTGTCTTTATTCCATGTTTAATTCCTCCAATTAAGAGGTTGATTGAAACTTTGTTTGTTGGATTTTCTTGGTTGAATCACAAAGGGGTGAGGTGTGTAAAACGTCCCCTTTTGAGTCCATTGCATTCTTTTTGAGTGGTTGAACTCTAGGATACGGGAACGACACCGAGAATTGCTAGTCTTGCTTGTTTGTGTTTACTCTTGGTGTTTGAGTTCTTCTTGTTGTCTTTTTTTGGTCATCTCCTACTTGCAAATTGTCGGATTTCCATCTCGAGCAAGTTTTGGTGATTAATTCAAGTGCACTATATACTCTTGCTTTTCACGTGGTTTGTTAAGATGACAAGTGTAGGTGATGAAAAAGAAATACAAAAGCGCCTCTTGGACATATTGCGATCCTTGCAACAATCCATGCAATCCCTGGAAACACGCATGGACGCACGCTTTGATGCCTTGGAGCGCCGAATCTTAGGGTTGGGTAAGAGGACACAAGTGCCTCAAGTGGGGAAGATCAAGGAGACACGAAAGAGGATAAAGGTTCGAGGACGACCCCTTGTAAAGGGGAGGAGACTTCCTTCCAACAAAGAGTGATGAGTGACACAGAACAACTAAAAAGAGAGACTCCTTTCCATGGATTGGAACAACTCATTACCATCAAGTGTCCAATAGAAATGATGCATACATTGCAAGAAGAGGAGGAAGTTGTGGAATTGTCTCCTAAAATCAAGCATCGTCATACCATCACTCCTAGCTCCATGAACTCGTTGGCTACACCATGGATGGATGCATTTCCTATGATTCCTTCAAGTTTTCCCTTCTTGCTCCATGAGGAGGACGAGGCTGTTTTAGTCACTCCAAGCGGTGATTACATTCCTTTTCTTGTGGAGGCCAAGAAGGATGTCTTTGTCATGGAGAAGGCCACACCAAGGGAGCTAGAAGCCCTACCTTCATTGTTGAGCTCACAAGGGTTGATAGATTCGAGGACGAATCCTTTTGAAGGGGAGGAGGAGGATGTGATTCCATCTACCGAATCATGGCCCCATGATTTGAGTGAAGATTCCAGCCCTAAAGACAAGCCCAATGTGCACGATAAAGGGGAGCCAATACTTGGATAAGCAACCAAAGATGATGTTCGAGGCGCTAAGAAGCCGAGACAAGGAACCATGCCCTATCTTGGGCGCATCACGCGAGCCCTAGCTAAGTCTATACTAGACAAAATCAAGGAGGAGCTCATGTCTCATAAGTTTCCGATTGCTAATGACGGTGAAGGTTGGAGTATTCTTGTGGCTGGTTCAACTAGTGCTAAAACTTGACTTATGTTTTGTTAAGGGTTGTTAGTTGTGTTTCTTGAAATTATGGGGTTTATTTTGTAATTTCCTTGGGAGTTGTGGCTGAATGGTTGAGGCGTGGGATTAGGGTTATTTATTCTCATTTTATCCTCATTGCTTGGGAGACTTGAACGAATTTGTGTTGCTTTCTTTCCTTGTTTTTCAATCAAATTTCTTGCTTGTTTTTCGTTCAATCTTGTTGTTTGATCGTTGGTGGGTAATATCTGACGATCTTGCATCTTAGTTTGCTCAATTCTTGGTGAGTCATATCCAAGGTTTGAGCATCCATATCCAACAATCCATCAATCCACTTCCAATCGCTCCATCCATTGCTCCGTCTCCATCTCGGTGGAACTCTGTACCTTGTCTGTAAAATTGCCATAACTTCTAAATTACACCTCATCTAGATCTGAATTTTTAAGGATTAAACTAGACTCAAGGATCTAACTTTGGGCTTTGGACTCACCCAATTCCAAGTCCGGACGCGGGAGATCTACCCTTTTAGTCCCAGACGAATTTCATCCACCGAGCTCCTCCATCTTCGAACCAAGTGAAGATTTCCATCCAGTCTTCGACGATCTCTTTGCACCATCATCTACACCGTCGGTCCTATCATCAAGTGGTATCAGAGCCACGTTAAGCTATTGCCATCTAAACCTTGTTTTGACTTTGGATTTCCACTCGTTGCAAGTGATTGTGAATTCCGACTAGTCCTTGTTGTTTGTGTGTGTGTGTTCGTTGTTGCGCCATTTTTGTGATCAGTTTGCGTCCTTGAATTCTTGTTGAGTGAGGTCTGAAATTTCATGAATCTTGGCTGAAATTCTCTTGAACGAACTTGAAGAAGAAAGGCCAAAGGTTTTTGATTGGAGGAGTAGTTGAAAGGTTGTCTTTATTCCATGTTTAATTCCTCCAATTAAGAGGTTGATTGAAACTTTGTTTGTTGGATTTTCTTGGTTGAATCACAAAGGGGTGAGGTGTGTAAAACGTCCCCTTTTGATTCCATTGCATGCTTTTTGAGTGGTTGAACTCTAGGATACGGGAACGACACCGAGAATTGCTAGTCTTGCTTGTTTGTGTTTACTCTTGGTGTTCGAGTTCTTCTTGTTGTCTTTTTTTGGTCATCTCCTACTTGCAAATTGTCGGATTTCCATCTCGAGCAAGTTTTGGTGATTAATTCAAGTGCACTATATACTCTTGCTTTTCACGTGGTTTGTTAAGATGACAAGTGTAGGTGATGAAAAAGAAATACAAAAGCGCCTCTTGGACATATTGCGATCCTTGCAACAATCCATGCAACCCATGGAAACACGCATGGAGGCACGCTTTGATGCCTTGGAGCGCCGAATCTTAGGGCTGGACGAGAGGACACAAGTGCCTCAAGTGGGGAAGATCAAGGAGACACGGGAAGAGGATAAAGGTTCGAGGACGACCCCTTGTAAAGGGGAGGAGACTTCCTTCCAACAAAGAGTGATGAGTGACACAGAACAACTAAAAAGAGAGACTCCTTTCCATGGATTGGAACAACTCATTACCATCAAGTGTCCAATAGAAATGATGCATACATTGCAAGAAGAGGAGGAAGTTGTGGAATTGTCTCCTAAAATCAAGCATCGTCCTACCATCACTCCTAGCTCCATGAACTCGTTGGCTACACCATGGATGGATGCATTTCCTATGATTCCTTCAAGTTTACCCTTCTTGCTCCATGAGGAGGACGAGGCTGTTTTAGTCACTCCAAGCGGTGATTACATTCCTTTTCTTGTGGAGGCCAAGAAGGATATCTTTGTCATGGAGAAGGCCACACCAAGGGAGCTAGAAGCCCTACCTTCATTGTTGAGCTCACAAGGGTTGATAGATTCGAGGACGAATCCTTTTGAAGGGGAGGAGGAGGATGTGATTCCATCTACCGAATCATGGCCCCATGATTTGAGTGAAGATTCCTGCCCTAAAGACAAGCCCAATGTGCACGATAAAGGGGAGCCAATACTTGGATAAGCAACCAAAGATGATGTTCGAGGCGCTAAGAAGCCGAGACAAGGAACCATGCCCTATCTTGGGCGCATCACGCGAGCCCTAGCTAAGTCTATACTAGACAAAATCAAGGAGGAGCTCATGTCTTATAAGTTTCCGATTGCTAATGACGGTGAAGGTTGGAGTATTCTTGTGGCTGGTTCAACTAGTGCTAAAACTTGACTTATGTTTTGTTAAGGGTTGTTAGTTGTGTTTCTTGAAATTATGGGGTTTATTTTGTAATTTCCTTGGGAGTTGTGGCTGAATGGTTGAGGCGTGGGATTAGGGTTATTTATTCTCATTTTATCCTCATTGCTTGGGAGACTTGAACGAATTTGTGTTGCTTTCTTTCCTTGTTTTTCAATCAAATTTCTTGCTTGTTTTTTCGTTCAATCTCGTTGTTTGATCGTTGGTGGGTAATATCTGACGATCTTGCATCTTAGTTTGCTCAATTCTTGGTGAGTCATATCCAAGGTTTGAGCATCCATATCCAACAATCCATCAATCCACTTCCAATCGCTCCATCCATTGCTCCGTCTCCATCTCGGTGGGATTCTGCACCACGTTAGTATTTTCGCCAAATTTTCCAAATTACATATCAACTGGATCTGATATTTTGAGGGCATAAACTAGACTCCAGTATATAACTCAGGGCTTTGGAATCACCCAATTCCGAGTCTGGAAGAGGGAGATCTACCCTTTTAGTCCCAGACGAATTTCAGCCACCGAGCTCCTCCATCTTCGAACCAAGTGAAGATTTCCATCCAGTCTTCGGCGATCTCTTTGCACCATCATCTACACCGTAGGTCCTATCATCAAGTGGTATCAGAGCCACGTTAAGCTATTGCCATCTAAACCTTGTTTTGACTTTGGATTTCCACTCGTTGCAAGTGATTGTCAATTCCGACTAGTCCTTGTTGTTTGTGTGTGTGTGTTCGTTGTTGCGCCATTTTTGTGATCAGTTTGCGTCCTTGAATTCTTGTTGAGTGAGGTCGGAAATTTCATGAATCTTGGCTGAAATTCTCTTGAACGAACTTGAAGAAGAAAGGCCAAAGGTTTTTGATTGGAGGAGTAGTTGAAAGGTTGTCTTTATTCCATGTTTAATTCCTCCAATTAAGAGGTTGATTGAAACTTTGTTTGTTGGATTTTCTTGGTTGAATCACAAAGGGGTGAGGTGTGTAAAACGTCCCCTTTTGAGTCCATTGCATGCTTGTTGAGTGGTTGAACTCTAGGATACGGGAACGACACCAAGAATTGCTAGTCTTGCTTGTTTGTGTTTACTCTTGGTGTTCGAGTTCTTCTTGTTGTCTTTTTTTGGTCATCTCCTACTTGCAAATTGTCGGATTTCCATCTCGAGCAAGTTTTGGTGATTAATTCAAGTGCACTATATACTCTTGCTTTTCACGTGGTTTGTTAAGATGACAAGTGTAGGTGATGAAAAAGAAATACAAAAGCGCCTCTTGGACATATTGCGATCCTTGCAACAATCCATGCAACCCATGGAAACACGCATGGAGGCACGCTTTGATGCCTTGGAGCGCCGAATCTTAGGGCTGGACGAGAGGACACAAGTGCCTCAAGTGGGGAAGATCAAGGAGACACGGGAAGAGGATAAAGGTTCGAGGACGACCCCTTGTAAAGGGGAGGAGACTTCCTTCCAACAAAGAGTAATGAGTGACACAGAACAACCAAAAAGAGAGACTCCTTTCCATGGATTGGAACAACTCATTACCATCAAGTGTTCAATAGAAATGATGCATACATTGCAAGAAGAGGAGGAAGTTGTGGAATTGTCTCCTAAAATCAAGCATCGTCCTACCATCACTCCTAGCTCCATGAACTCGTTGGCTACACCATGGATGGATGCATTTCCTATGATTCCTTCAAGTTTGCCCTTCTTGCTCCATGAGGAGGACGAGGCTGTTTTAGTCACTCCATGCGGTGATTACATTCCTTTTCTTGTGGAGGCCAAGAAGGATGTCTTTGTCATGGAGAATGCTACACCAAGGGAGCTAGAAGCCCTACCTTCATTGTTGAGCTCACAAGGGATGATAGATTCGAGGACGAATCCTTTTGAAGGGAGGAGGAGGATGTGATTCCATCTACGGAATCATGGCCCCATGATTTGAGTGAAGATTCCAGCCCTAAAGACAAGCCCAATGTGCACGATAAAGGGGAGCCAATACTTGGATAAGCAACCTAATATGATGTTCGAGGCGCTAAGAAGCCGAGAGAAGGAACCATGCCCTATCTTGGGCGCATCACGCGAGCCCTAGCTAAGTCTATACTAGACAAAATCAAGGAGGAGCTCATGGCTCATAAGTTTCCGATGGCTAATGACGGTGAAGGTTGGAGTATTCTTGTGACTGGTTCAACTAGTGCTAAAACTTGACTTATGTTTTGTTAAGGGTTGTTAGTTGTGTTTCATGAAATTATGGGGTTTATATTGTAATTTCCTTGGGAGTTGTGGCTGAATGGTTGAGGCGTAGGATTAGGGTTATTTAGTCTCATTTTAGCCTCATTGCTTGGGAGACTTGAAAGAATTTGTGTTGCTTTCTTTCCTTGTTTTTCAATCAAATTTCTTGCTTGTTTTTTCGTTCAATCTCGTTATTTGATTGTTGGTGGGTAATATCCGATGACCTTGCATCTTAGTTTGCTCAATTCTTGGTGAGTCATATCAAAGGTTTGAGCATCCATATCCAACAATCTATCAATCCACTTCTAATCGCTCCATCCATTGTTCTGTCTCCATCTCGGTGGGATTTTGCACCACGTCAGTGTTTTTGCCATAACTTCCGAATTACATATCATCTAGATCTGAAATTTATAGGGCATAAACTAGACTCAATGATCTAACTCTGGGATTTTGAATCACCCAATTCCGAGTTCGGACGAGGGATATCTACCCTTCTATTCCCAGACGAATTTCAGCCACCGAGCTCCTCCATCTTCGAACCAAGTGAAGATTTCCATCCACTCTTCGGCGATCTCTTTGCACCATCATCTACACCATAGGTTCTCTCATTACAACCACTTGACGCCTTGTGCTTAAGCCCTAGGCGAGCCGCAAGCTCCTCGCACACATCCTAGGTGCGCCGCTAGCCCCGTGCAGCCATGGTCGTGCCAACGCAGTGCCATAGGCGCGCCCCAACCACCAAGACAAGAACCTCACAAGCGAGCACCAACGCGCCTCACCCTTTCACCGAGCCAAAGACATTCCAGCACGCGCCACGTGCATCGGCGTGTCTCTACCGAGTGCCGAAGCCATGTGCCGCTTCTGAGCGACGTCGCCACCTAGGCGCGCCCTCTCCTAGTGCCGTTGCACATGAGGTTTTGTTCCTTAGCGTTGGTGTGCCTTAACTTGGATCTTTCTTATACATGATGACATCTCTTTATCATATCATGGCAAGTCACATTAGTCAATTTTCTCAATCAACATTTCCTAGTGACTTCTTTACCTCAACATGCTCTCAACGAGATTGATGACTTTTCACAAATCACCAACACTTTATAGGCTCAAAATATAAGTCTTACTTAACTTTCATCTTATACAATTGAAAACAACATAAGTAGAACATTAAATTCATGTAATTTAATTAGTTCGTCCAACGTTCTAATACCAACCGAACAAAATACAGCACCATATACCTTTATTAGATCATATCATATATTGTACATTATATAACCATTGTTGTTGCTTTATATATGTATGTCACATTAAAAATGATCTAATGAACATACAATGTTTGAATGTACAATCGGATCTATATATACGTAATATCTCAAATGGAAGCACTCAAATTATAATAGAAATTAAACCAGTTAAAATAGAACAAACGTTCATCAATTTGAAAAACGGAAACACGAGAATCTTGTCATACCAGATGCAACTCCAAAAGCAAGAAATTAACAACCACACAAGAACACAAAAATTAAGACCAAAAAAATTTTGGAATCTGAAGGAACAAAACCGAATTCCAAAAAGGGAAGAGCCGAAATTGGAAACCCGATGAACCCTAATTGTAACTGGCCGACAACAAACTCTAGTGTAGACGTACGAACAATGGAATTTAAGAATGAAATTGCAGAATCAAATACGGAATCAAGGCCGAACTTGATTTTGGAAGAGAGGGGCCTGAAGGCTCACATGCTACGTCACGGCGGGTCATAAGCGATTATGCAACAGGCGGTGATGGCCGTCCAAAAACTCCACACGAAGGGGACGTTTGTAACGGGAATTCGCTGGAGACGAACGAGATAAGAGCGGAGGAGAAGAGATGAAATTGGATTAAGATTTTGCTTAGAAAGCAAATGAAAGAGGAACAACCGAACGAGGCAGAAGAACAAAATAGTCGGATAAGGCTCCGTTTGGTACACCTAGCTGGAGTTGGCAACTGGAGCTGGAATCTAGCTGAAGCTGGAGCTGGTAGCTAGATTATTGATAGAAGCTGAAACTGAATTTATGAGCGGAATGGATAAAATGTGTTTGGCAATATCGTAGCTGAATCGTAAAAGAGAGACCCAAAAATGACCAAATTGCCCCCAATAACACAAAAAATAATGCCACTCACTTGCATCTCGCATCTCACGTGAATTGTGTGTGAGCAGCCCCAAATCCCCAATTCCACTTTTTATTCCTGAGAATTAGGAAGAAGTAGGTTTTAATTAACCATTAATCTTACTATTAAAACTAAAATTAACCATTAATCTGTGAATCAACTCATACCTAATTAGCATCCTAATTGACGATCTCATTGTTATCAGACTCCCAACTAGAAGAATTAAGACCAGTTTTCGAAGATGGCGGCGCCAGATGTAGAGCCGGTGGAGGTAAACTCTCTGGCGACTACCATCACCAGGAGTAATGACAACGCCGACGACAACGGCGGCGTGGGCCTCCCGCACCATAGTTGGGGAAGCAATCGTCGATCTACCCTCTGACTCTGGACGAGTTCCAGAACGAGATGTGCGAGTGCGGCAAGAACTTCGGTTCCATGAACATGGACGAATTCCTCAACAAAATCGATATGGACCGCCGAAGAGAACCAGAATCGCCATTGCTATCGCCTCCAAGCTATTAAGGGGTATCGGGGGCAACAATTTGGGGAAATTATGCAAGCTAGGGGAAGAAATCTAGCATCTCAAGGAAAAGATGGGGAGGGGGGGAGGAGGGGGACAAATCGAGCGGAATTCCGCTAGCATGTCACGCTTCCGCTAGAGCTACCCACTTGTGCCAAACACTTTCCAAAGCTCCATCCGCTGCTTAACGCGCCCTCTCCCGCTCTGTCCCGCTACTGCCGAACGAGGCCTAAGACGGCCGAGAGATAGAGAGGGGAAAGGATAGAGAGAGGGGAAAGCATAAAAGTGGTATATAATAAAGGAGAAAAATTCCACAATAGGCCTAGTTTCAATTATTTGTTCTAAAAATATACTCCCACTTTATCTTGTTTCCAAAACTATATTTTTTATAAAAAAAATACCAAACTACCCTCAATTATAATCTTAATAGGTATTCACTAGCCTAACAACAACCTCTTAGAATCGAACGCCACTATTTCGATATACTCTAGAACCATTGGATCGGGCAAGTTGAGGGGCTAGACTCGTAACCGAACGGCGTCGCCTGCCATTTCTTAAAGACGACGGCAAGTTTTTGGCCGGCTCCGACGAAGGATGCCTGGAATGGTTGTTCTATCGCGAATCGAACAGAGCGACCCAGTCGAACGGCACTGCCGACAGCGAGGAGACTAGCGAGAGCAAAGGGATAACGACGACGTTTGTCTGGATCGAAGAGGGAGTGCAGTGTTGTGGAGCCGAATGGCGATGGTGGATGAAAGATTCAGATTCCATTGGGTCACGTTTATGTGGATTGTGTGGTTTAGGGATTTGAGAGAGATTAGTTACATAAAATTAATAGAGTTATTATTGAAATTAGTGTAAATCAGTTGGTTGACATTTATGTGGATTGTGCAGTTAGGGAGGATTTGGGAGAGATCGATCAATAGATCAGTTGGTTAAGTAAAATTAGTAGAGTTATTGGTTAAATTAGTGTAAAGTAAACCAGTTTGGTTCATGTTTATGTATCAAAATTAGCGTAAATCAAATTGAAATTAGATTACATAAAAGTATATGAAAGAAATTATTGTAAAATTAATTTTGCATTAAATGTAGATTTATCGGTTACATAAAATTAGTACTAATACATATTAGGGTTACATTAAATGTAGAGTCAATAATTACCTTAAATTAGTGATGTACCAAAGCTAATGTAAATTAGTGTTAAATTAAATGTAGAGTTATTGAAATTAGTGTAAATCAGGGTTAAATTACATTACATAAAATTAGTGTATAATAAAATTAATCTACAAGAATTGTTCTACACAAATTTATGTAACAAAATTAATGTACAAGAATTTATGTAACAAAATTAATTTAATAAAATTGAAATTAGTTTCCAAGAATTATAATAAATTAACTTACTAAAAATTTTGTAACATAATTTATGTATCAAGAATACCTTACATAAAATTTGTGTAACAAAATTTATGTAACAACTTACATAAAATTTGAGTAACATAATTTATGTAATAAAAATACATTACATAAAATTTGTATAACAAAATTTATGTAATAAAAACATCTTGTATAAAATTTGTGTAACATAATTTATGTAACAAAAATACCTTGCATAAAATTCGTGTAACAAAATTTATGTAACAAAAACATCTTACATAAAATTTGTGTAGCATAATTTATGTAACAAAAATACCTTACATAAAATTTGTGTAACATAATTTATGAGACAAAAATACATTACATAAAATTTGTGTAACAAAATTAAAAATAGGGGTATTTTAGTCTTATTATTTGCAAAAGGTTACTATTGGAAAATTTAAGATATAAGGGTATATTTCTGAAATAAAATATTGAAATTAGCCTAGTTATGTCTTTTTCCGTATAATAAAGGTATTATAAATTTTAGGCATGCAAATTTTTTTAGCGAGTTACTGTTCATAGAAAAGTGGTGATTTTATAGGTTTTTTTATTAAAGCAATTTTGGGAGAGAATTTGGGATATCAGCATGAAATCTTCCATTAACAAATCCAGCGTCGTCTACTGCTCCGCCTCCCACTAATGCGCCGTCGGCTACCTCCACAACCTTGTGAACTCACTGTCACCGCGAATCAGTTCATCGGACCTTTACCGCCGACTCTACACCTCCTCTCCGACCTCTGTGTTCTCAACCTTTCTAACAATATCTTCAATGGCACTTTCCTCTCCCAACTCGCTGCTCTCTAGAGCCTAGAGGTCTTGGATCTGTACAACTACAACATGACCGACGACTTGCCGCTCACCGTTGCCGATATGCCGAGCCTCCGCAATCTTCACCTCGAAGAAAATTTCTTCTGCGGTAAGACCCTGTCGGAGGTTGGAGAGCTTCAGAACCTCGATACTTTGTTCCTCCAGGTCAATGGACTCTTTGGCTCTCTCACGTCGAAGCTTGGCAGCCTCAAGAGTATGAAATCCAAAGATCTGTCCAAAAATGGGCTCAGCGGCGAGATCCCGGAGATCTTTTCCGAGTTGAAGAACTCGTTGAGATCTGCCCAACATTTTTTCCCCATATCTAAATTTTTCATATCAGATTTCAAAGGAGAAAACATAAAAAATAAGGAAAAAAGAAAAAAAGAAAAGGGAAAAAGGAAAAACAAAGAAAACAAAAATGTGCCAAGTAGGATCCACATCAGCATTATTAATTCTCCTACTCACTCAAAAGAGAGTGAGTTACACGCATTTATCCGCGTCATCAATCACGTGCTCAATAGGTCTCAATTCAAAAGTTCAAGTACTCAATCGAACATTTCCAAAGGTGGGTGTTAAAGTGACTAATTGGTCAAAGGTGAGGTGTCTGTATATGTATTCTGTCGAGAATCATGTGTTTCTTCTTTGTATTTTAGTCAAATCCATGTTCGCATTTAAATGCTCGGTCATCATATTTTTGCCAGTTAACATGGTAAGAGGTATCCTTTGTGCTATTTTCAACAACACCTCATTAGTTTATGTTTATTTTGAATTATTTGAAAGTTTTTTTATTTTCAGCAACTAAAATGAAAGGCAATCAACGACAACATTCACCTTACATCCAACTTTCGAATTAAAACCTCCTCTGGAATCATATCAACAAAACTCCAACATCTAAGAATCAAGTTGAGATCTGGGTGGGTGATAAGATTTATGTTCTTCAATAGATTGCAACCTATAGACGAATCACACTCAATGATGATTTTGTGAATAACCATGTCAGTAGCAATTGAATCCTATAGATGAGAGCCCATAGCTCATGTTAGAGCAGTACAACACCCACACTAAAACACATAAGCCTTCATCAAATTCCCCGTACTTAATCTGATCCAGCCTCCACACCTTGTAGTACCTGGGTTACCCTTTGAAGACCCGTCTTTGTTCAGCTTAGCCCATCGTTCAAGTGGTGCAACCCAGCATTCCGATGACAGATTATGAGAAGTATTCTCCTGGTGTAGCCTGCGTAGAGCACTCTCCTGTAAATCATGTAATATTCTTTTTATTAATAAGCAAACAATCCAAAGCTCTTTTTTTACGAAACATTGCAAAGTTGGTGCCGTAGAAAAAACTATGCCAAATGTTACTCGACCAACAATAATTTATTTATATTATTCTTTACGTTTTTGTTTGGGGCACATCCTCATGCTTATTGGTTTTCATACACTGCCTTTGAGATGGATTTAGTCCATATACTAAATTTAGTCCATTCTAATTAAATTAAATTATTATTGTGACGTAGTTCAATTTCAGTTTTTCTTGGGTCTATCAGGCATACACCCTTTCCCTTGGGCATGTGTACCCCATCTTGACCCTCAGATTCCACTGTAGCGGAACCTCACTAGGTCAATGTTGTTGTGTATTCGTTACATTTTTGGATAATTTTTTCTATCACATTTTAGCCATTTTGGTATATCAATTATCTTCAAGGTTGGACCCAATTCTCAAGTTAATTTTGAGGGAATTGGCCCAAAAGTCCTCCTTAAGCTCATTTATTACAAATAAGTAAGGTTTTATGTTTTTTTATTCCCGTAACTCTCCATTGAACAATTTCTATTTCTCCTCATTTTCCACTCCATTCTCAACTTCCACGATTTCGATTTTCCACTTAGAGGCTCAATTTCGACGATTCAGTGCTCTTCTTCATCGTTTTTGCTATTCGAATCTCTGTTGAAGTGCATTACAGTTGTTGTTGACGATTTCGTTGCTCTTCTTTGACGATTTCATTACAGGGAGGATATTTTCTTCGTCAACGGTAATTTGTTTGTCAATTTGCTTCATTGTCGTCGATTATAGTCCTATTTTTCACTTTTTTGTTATTCTTATAGTTGTGAGTTTTGTTGTTTCGATTTTGGTTTTAGGCTTTATATTATGACAATTTTGTTATTACATTTGTTCGTTTTCACTTTTGGTTGACGTTTTAGATTTGTGTTGACAGTTGTGCAATTGCTGTTTTTAGTGTGGGAATTGTGTTGACAGTTTTAATTTTAGTGTTGGAATTGTGTTGACAGTTTTAATTTTAGTGTTATTACATGTGATCGTTTTTCTTTGTTGACAATTGTACTCATTGTTCACAATATTGCTTGATATATGCTGATTTTGATGACATGATATAATTGGTATATTTTTACACATGTTTTAGGATATTTGAGGTTTATGTTGATAGATGCAATGCTTTTATGACTAATGTAGAGATTGCTGACATTTTGCTATTCTTTGATTACATATGTAATTTTAGAAGGTTTGGATTTCAATTTTTGTTTAGTTTTGAAGGCATTGTTGACAGTTACTCAGATTGTTGACAATTGTAATTGTTGATGGTATATGTGATTGAATTTGGTAATATTGTTGACAGTTAATCTTATATTCTGTTGACATATGAGATTTTGATTACAATTTTATTATGGATGACCATTCTCTATGATTGATTTCAGGTTGAAGTATGTCTCAGAAGGAAATGAAATATGTTCTACCTCCATCCAAACACTATCCGGGGAAAGTTAACCGCTACAACAAAGTTGATGTTTTAGAGACCATTAAGAAACATCTATTGGTTGACAATTGGAACAAAATGTGTAATGGTTGCCTTGGTCCTGTTGTTAAGTTTGGCGATAGGATGCATTTACATTCCCAACTCATTCATCATGTGTTATTGCATGAATTAGAAACCAAGTACGAGAATGAGATGTGGTTTAAAATAGGTGTGAGTGTTTGTCGATTTTATCTTGGTGATTTTGCTGTTGTGACTGGGTTAAATTGTTCGCAAGAAGCGCTTCCTGAGATTGCTCCAGCTGATATGTCAAATGAGCTTGGTTGTAGTAGGTGTACATTTGGAGAATTGGTTAAGATTTTCAAAAAAGATAAAGGTGAAAAAAGAAAGTTGAACCTTGCTCACTGGTTGATTGTTGAGGGGATTTTGTTGCCTCGACGCAAGGACGCGGATGTTAATGCAAAATATCTTACCCTCTTATCTAATTTTGATGCATTTATTGCATACCCATGGGGGAAGCTTTGTTATCATGAATCGATTTCAAGCATAATGTAGTTGATACAAACTGAGCGTGATTATTCGAAATTCAGGGATCCAATATATGGATATGGTTATGCTCTATGTGGATATCCCATAGCGTTTATGGTATTGCTTTGATTTTGTGTTGCTTTTGTTTTGTATTTAATTGTTATGAAATTTTTATAACTGATTTATGTTCAATGTTGTTTTTGTGCACAGGTTTGGATTTTTGGAGACTTTCCCTGCTTTTAAAGAAGTGCGTTTGTTTGATTGTAAAAATCCAAAAGAAGTGCCTTATATGCTGCGTTGGAATGGAGGTTCAGTTCATATTAGGCATTATGCACTCTCTGAAATAAAGGAAAAGGAATTGTTATGTTGACAATGTATTCCTGACTTGAAAGTTATTTTTAGTTTTTGCTGACATTTCGTAGTTGACATAACATCATGTGTTGACATTACATTGTTAACACTGCATGGTTGACATTACATTGGATGATATTAAGTTTGGTTTTACATTGTTGACACTGCATGGTTGACATTACATTGGATGATATTAAGTTTGGCTTTACATTGTTGACACTGCATGGTTGACATTACATTTGGATGATATTTACATTAGGTGACATTGTTGACAGTATATTAGTTAATATATGGTTAACATTGCATTGTTGAAAGTTTAATTGTTTTGTTGACAATACATATCAAGAAAATAATGTTCTTTATTCTTGTGTGTTTCCAGGTTTGTGTTTACCCTCCATATTCACAGTTTGTACGGTTTAAGGATTGTGACTATCCAAACGACATTGTGATTATGTTTTTGATGATTTGATTGAAAGGATCATGGTGAAACAAGAAAAGAATGCTGAAGCATTGGCGCGCAACATTAATGATGAAGAGTTTGACTTTTCTACATAAGATGACTTGGCTGATTTTGTCTTAGCTCCGAATACTTTGGAGTACAAAAAAGAGGATAAGCGATTGTCGGTTGATGTGAAACAACAACAAGATAAAGAACAAAAAGTCAGGCTCAAGAGGAAGAGTTCTAGGATTTCTAGTAATGTGGTTGAAGGTAAAGTTAGAGCATTGAGGAGTTCTGATGGTGGTAAAGGTAAGAAGAAGGTTGTTGTAGACAAACTGAAGGGTAAGAAGCTTGAGGTTGAAGCTAAGAGTCGGGTTAGGGTTGAACATCATCAAGATGATAAAGTTCAGCCAGATAAGCCGGTTAAAAGAGTTAAGTTAAGCCAACCTGTTTGTAGTATTCCAACCCTCTTGAATAAGTTTAAAAGGCCAACATCTGAGAATGAACTTGTTGTTTTGGTGAGGAATGATGATATTAATGAAGAATTGTTAGATAATTCGAAGACTGATGTTGTTGACAAAGATGTTGTTGATGAAGATTTGGTAGAGAATTTGAAGGTTGTTGTTGATGATGATGTTGTTGTTGATGAAGATTTGGTAGAGAATCTGAACAAGGATCATGTTGATGAAAAGTTGATGGATAAAGTCAACAATGATGTTGTTGATGATGATTCTGTGGGTGTTGAAGACATTGAAGTTGCAAAGATTTTGTCCTCTGCCAAGGAACAAGGCAATTTGTTTGACATTAGTGTTGATGGAGTCCCACTGTCTTCCCAAGAGAAAGTGAAGGCCGAAAAATTTAAAGAAATGCATGAGCCTCAATGGGTAAAAGATTTGAAAGAATCCATGTTTTCTATGCATAGGTTGATGAAAGATGTTCAGTTGAATTTAAATACTTTGGAGATGAAAAATGTTCATGTGTCAAATCAAGTTGATTACATTCATAAGAGTTTAATTGCTAGAGGTCTGGTCTTTGATGCTTCAGATTCAAAATCTGATCCGGAAGATGTTTTGGAAGTTGAAACTTCCATTGGAAAGAAATATACAGAGCAATTCATTCCAAGTCCAAGTAATCTTGTACATTATTTTATTCATGTTGACACATGCTCAGATTTGTTGTAATTTGATATTTTTTATGAGTTTTATGTCGAAGTTTTTCTTTCATTTGTGATTTATTGCACTTACTATGCTTGTTGACGATTATTATTCTTTAATACAGTTGAAAAACCAGAGGATATAGGTAAAGAAGATGTTGTTGGAAAGGAAGATGATGTTGAAAAGGAAGTTGTTGATAATGAGGCTTTGTCAAATAATGGAGAAAATATTGTTGTTGATGTTGGGAAGGGAGTTATTGTGTGTGATGAGCCTCTTGTTCTCAATAAGGATTTATGTGATGGTGCAACAGATGTTATTGTTGATGCTTCTAATAGTGAACCAAATGTCAACGATGATGTTGTTAATCCTGAGACAAACAGTATGTCTGGTGTAGTAGGGAAGGAGGATGTTGAGGGTGAAATAGTATGTGAGAAAAAGGGTGTGTCTGGTGAAGTTGAAAAGGATGAACTTGTTGGTGATGTAGTAGATGAAAAAAACAGTGTGCCTGGTGAAGTTGACAAGGAGGTACATGAGGGTGAAGTAGTATGTGTTACTAAGGATGATCTGGTTGAAGAACGAAAGGAGAATCCCTTAGAGCATAGGGTGAAGTTGACAAGGTTGAACCTGAGGGTAAATTAGTAGCGCTTTCAAAGGATGATCTTGATGAGGAAAGAAAGGATAATTCAAGTGATTTCAACTCTGAAACATTAGCTGAAATGCGTGCTGAATTAGACTTTGAGCTACGGTCTATTTTGAAAGAGATCAAGGATAATTGCTCTCAGTCTTTTGAGCATGGTCATCTATTTGACTATTTGATTGGAGAAGATGAAGAGGACAATGTAAAAGATACCGAACATCTTGATGCTCCACTAGATACAAGGAAATCATCAAGGAATAAGAAACCTAGCGTTGCACTGTTAACTCCTTTTATCGAGGAGAAGAAAAACAAGAAGGCTGAAAAGAAAAATAATAATGAGGGAAAGGAAAAGGAGGGTGAAGATAAGAAGAAGAAGAAGAAGAAGAAGAAGAAGAAGCCACCTGTGCCTGGGAAGCCCACGCATTCTTTTTATCCAGATGTAGATCGGAAATTACTTTATGATTGGTTATATGATAGGTAAGTAATTTTCAGAGGCTTTATATATTTTAATTGGATGGCAATGTTAAGTGTCATCATGTCGAACAACTGTCAATATTTATCAATGACAATAGTTGACAGTTTTGATTTTGTTGCCATTTAAAATATGCCATCAAGAAGAATTGGTTGACACTTTATATAAGCTATTAAAATTTGTTGACATTTATTATTTTTCACACATGTAAGTTTTATATTGTGACCAAGTTGACATTTGTTTGACAATAGAAAACTAAATATTGTTGATAGATAGAAAACTAAATGTTGTTGACAGTTGACATTTAACAGTTGTCAGTGGTTGACAGTTAATATTTGTTGGCAATTTACAACTTTCATTAAGAAGAAGTTGATGACACTTGATGTCAGCTACTTACCCTTGATTATATATATATGTTGACACATTGTATTGTACTTATTTTTTAGTCCTGACAACGCTACCAAAACTGGTTCCGATCAAATGCTTACAAAATAGTTTTTCACCATTCTTAGGACCAAGAATTTTTGGCTAGGGACTGAGGTAAGTTGTGTTTTTTTCTTTCAGTGTTGGTTCAATTGATATGTTACGTTTTATTAGTTCTATGTTGACAGTTTCTTTTTTTTAATCTTTTTAGCACATGCGTGAGGCTTTGTATCACATGACGAAACTTATCTATGACTATCCAGATGTCTACAAAAGTGTTTTAGTTATTGATTGGATATGGCCTATGATGTTTGATCCCAAGTATGTACCGCTTTATATTTCTGGAGAGGACATCCCACAAGGTTTTTATGATTATTTCGATGGATGGAAACCACTCTTGTTGGGAAAGCATGGCACGACCCTGATGTTAAAAGGATTTACTCACCTCTTAACATTGAGAAATTACATTGGATTGCCTTAGAGATCAATTTTCCAGGAAAGCACATTAAGGTTCTTGACTCTACAAGGTACCTCTATTCTATGAAAGATCTCACCCCTTATTTGAAACCTTTTTCCACATTCATACCCTTTCTGTTGAAGAAAAGTGGGAAATTCAACCATCTTGGTGACTTGGATATGGAGTTTAGCATCTCTAGAGATGACAAGTTAATACAAGATACTAATGGGTATACATTACTTCTCCTAATTTCCCATTACTTCCAGTTTTTCCTTACAAATAATTGATATTAATATTTTGTACTTTTTTGTTATAGTGGAAATTGTGGAGTCTCCGCCATCAAGCTCATTGAAGCGTTTTCATTTGAGGATTTGGATTCTTTGGATCATATGGGTGAAGAATACATTTGAGGTCATAGGGAAAAAATGACAATAGATCTGTTTAAAGGGACTTGGGTTTGGGAGCCATTGCCGGAAACAAGCAAGTGATAGTTGTATGACATAACCTGTGTGTATTGTTGACAGTTGTTTATGATTTTGTCGATGTTGACAATTATGTAATCTTTAGTGTTGAAAGTTGATGGATGTAGATTGGAACAAGTGTTATCTAGGTTGTTGACAACTATTGTCAATGTTATTGTATTTTGTTGACAGTTGATTAAGTTTTATGTATCTTGTTGACAATTGTTGACTGCTCCGTGTCAACGTTAGTGTTTTCTTTTTAGCTTAGGCTTTGTTGTTGACAATTATGATGTCATTTTGACAACATTTTTGAAGTATTTTTAATTTTAATTGGTGACAGGTATGTGATCTTTTGTTGTTTTTGACAAAATCAATTGACAAGTTCCTTGATGGTAGTTGACAGTTGTTTGCAGTTGACAAAGTTTAGGATATTCCAAAATTTTCATAGAAGAGTTTGTGTATCATGAATGCCCCTCCACTGATTTTTCGAAGTTTGAGACAATGGTACTGAAAACTAATAGATATTATCGTTGAAAGTTGTTTACAGTTGACAATTACTACAATCTCTAATGGAAATGAATCATAAGCAACAACCCAATAAAAAAATATGTCATCGTCTTTCAATCTACTTGCATAACCATGAGATTGGTGGTTCCACATGTCTTTTTGTTGTGTCCAGTTATTCCACAATTGTTACACTTTTTCTTGGTGATGTTCTTCTTCTTTTTTGTATTCGTTTTGAACTCTCCAATATATGGGATCCTATTTTTCCTTGGTCTTCCAATCTTCCTTCGTACATTTGGTGGGAAACATGCTTTGTTGATGACGGTTTTTAGTACATCCCAATCTGACCTCATAGGCAATGGATATATTGTTTCTTGATATGCCATTAACCATTTTTCAGATTTGTAGTATTCACTTACAAAATCACTCGTGTCATACTTCATTTTCTAAAAGGCGGCAATGGCATGTGAACATGGCAGTTTTTTCAAATAAAATTTCCTGCAATTGCATTTTTTTGCGCCAAATCAACAACCCCCATGTAATCATCACTGAGTATTATTCAAGACCTTTACGCCATACTTCTTGGATTTCATGCATCTTTTCTCTAGAATTTTGTTGATATTTGTGGGCAAACTGGTGTGGTTGCGCTCTACGTTTGCCCTGCACTCATTAAACCACCTTGATATCAAATCTCTTATAAACTCAAATAAGGCAACAATTGGAAATGCCCTTTCTTCCTTCAACGCTGAGTTGACAGTTTCAGCATTGTTTATAGTCATGATGTTGTATCTTTCACCAGGAAAGCAAGCTCTTGACCATTTCTTAATGTCTGCATCTTTCAAGTATTGTCCCATCTCAGCATTTGACTTGCAAATATCATTGAAATATTTGTTGAATTCAGTTGTTGTATAACTCTTAGCTGCCTTGGAGAACAACTTGTGAATTCCCTTTTCTTTGAATCTCACTTTCAGATTTTGTTTCAAATGCCTTGTACATATCACATGCTTTGCACCAATATAGACCGATTCGAAAGATTCTGCAATGTTGTTATGTCGATCAGAAACAAACACTATGTCTCTTGAACAACGTATCACCTTCAACAACTCCTTAAAGAACCATTTCCAAGAGTTGTCATTCTTAGAATCTACAACGGCATATGCAACAGGGAAGATTTGTTGGTTTGCATCTTGAGCTGAGGCAGTAATCAAGCATCCTAAATACTTGTTGTGTAGATGTGCTTCATCTATCTGGATGACCGGTCATCAATGTATTTAATACACAAATTTGTTACAATTTTTGTTGTTGACAATAATATATATAATGTGTTATCTATTGTTGACATGCGTAGTCAATGTTGACAGATTTTTATAATAGGGTTTTTTCATTGTTGACAGTGATATGATGTTGACACTCTAAAACTTATGCAGTTTCAATATATATGATAGAATTTAATGATGAAATATTGTATTGACAAAAAGAGTAAAGATTGTGTTGACAGTTTTTTATTGATGAAAATTATGGACAGAGGTTTTTACTTTTCATACCTTCTTCATCTGTTGAAAACCTCTAATTGATGCCCAAATTGAAATAAACACATACTTGAACCGATTATCATTGCCAATCTCAATATTTGTGTATGTTCCATTGTTGACAGTTTTGAGATTGTAGCAATACGCAGGAAGAATGGCTTAGTTCTCTTCAAGCGAACCTCTTATCAATTTTTGTGCCCATTCTTGTGCTCTCCAAGCTTTATAGTAACTAATATTTTGGAAGTACTCATTCCTCATATCATTATGAATCATATTTCGATTCGGCCCATGGCTAACACCTTGAAATATGCATTTTTAGGGAAAAAATGAATTAATGATGACATTTTATTGAAACAATGATAATGTTTTACTAAATTTGTTTGCAAATTACCTTAATTTTATTTTTTCTCCAATGGCTTGATACGAGGGTTGGATATTCCTTGTATATCTCACTTCAAATGGGCATGTATGCTTGTCATTGAATATCTTCACCTCAAAATAATTTAGCCCCTTAAGCTTCACAACCCTCATATTCCATTGACAAGCTTTGTCAACGCATTTCAGTCTATAAAGTTCAGTTGTGGATCTGTCAACTCAGAAGTCATAGCTCTCACACATTGCAACATCAGACATTGCTCTTTTTAACTCTTCCTTTGATACGTAAAGGCGACCTACTTTCACATTTGTAGAATCTGTTGGAGTATCCACTTCTTCATCATCATCTGTGTCAGAACCGTTGCCAATTCTTAATGGTTGATGATTGTTGAAGGCATCCATTGACGGTTGGAAGTTGGCATTGACACTTGTTAACAACGAGCTGTTGTTGTTGACATTTGATGACAAATCGAAACTCTCAACAATTTCCTTACCGCTTCTCCTCTTATATGTTGTGATATATATAGGCATTTCCCAAGATACTTGAAGAATGTTGTTAATTTGGTAGAAGGACATGAGATCGTCATCAGTGTCTATTGTGTATGGATTTCTCAAATTTTGAGATGGATGCAAGTGTGACAAGCAAACAGTTGATGGTGATGCGTTGATATTGAACCTTTGTATAATTATTTTCCTTAAACACTCTAGATCAATGTTACCTTCTAGGACAATTACCTTTGATATAACATCTCCAACATATGCACAATCTCCACTTCCAATCTCTTCCAAAGCACACTGTCAGTATTTTAAAATCCATCTGTTTGAACATGAACAAACATTCAATGTCAATGGATGGTCACAATATATGTTGTTGAAAATACAATAGCTATACGGTTTATTAACCCTTTGTTGTGAACCATTGTCAACCACTGTCATCTGTTTGATTTAGTAGACTGTCAACAGTCCTCTTTAATGTCAACAACATTTATCATCACCAAATCAATCTCTTTCAACAATTGTCATTAAATTTTCATGAAATTATTTCACGCATCAACAACTGTCATTAAATCGATGATAAGAGTTGTTGACAAAGCAGTAAAAGAGGTCAAAATCGTTAACAATAAATCACAGATTTTCAACATCTATCAACAATATGAATCAATTCCTTTATTAATGTTGTAATCAAGTATAATCAAATCGAAGAAACTTGTTTTTTCAACATAAATGAAAATTAAACACAATGTCAACAAGTGCGTGATTCGAAGCAGATTTTTATACATTCGAAAAACAGTGTCAACAATTTGATTTTTTTTGTCATTAAAATTAAAACTGATGGAAGAATATGCATTCGTTAGTGTATATAGTGAGTGAAATATGGTGATGATGACATATCTGGTAAAAAGTAGCTTGCTTGTCATCAAAATAAAATAAAATCTCGCAAAAACGGCACTAACCTGCTTGGATGTTGTTGAGAGTTTACATGACTTGATTTTCAGCGTTCTTCAACGTTTGCTATGTTTCTATGATTTTGATATTGAAACGTCAACGGATTTTGTGTGTTTGAAATCGTTCTTCAACAGATTACTGCGCTCGATTTTTGTCAACGAAACTGGAAGCTTGCGTGGGGGAGGGGAAATGGAAGCTTGTGTCAACGTGAGAGAGGGTTATAGCGCGCAATTTTTTCTTTTTTGTCAACTAATCTGTAAGTTCACCCCCTATTATAGGTTATTTACCAAAAACGCCCTTTAATTTTTCGTTTATTTTTAAGGTTTCTTCTTTTGTTTTGTTTTTATTTTTGTCATTATATGCATTTCATAAATTCTGAGTCCGTTTAAATATCAGATATGGGTATGCCATACTTAGTGTTTATTAACATTGAGGAGATATAATTTGATATCTTGATATAACTTTCCTCCTTAATATACCAATTATTCATTTATTTGGGTATAAGAGGTTGATTCTAGTGAAAATAAGCCTTAAACTAAAAACTGAAAATAAATGTGCACCGTCAGATTAACAAGATCAATGGTCCAAATTAAAAGTGGAGTCAATCTGAAAAATGGGGTAAAAAGTGAACACGGTGGCAATTTTGTAACTATTATCAAATACAAACCTAAAACCGCCTTTTACCTACTTCTATTAAAAATAAAAAAATTACTCTGTGAAAGCACTCTTTCTTGACTGGAAAAAACGCTCGAATTCTCTCTTTTTATCAACATTCAATCTCCATCACAAAAACTCAAAGGAAGCATCAAATTGAAGCTCAAAATCATTGCAATGGTAGATGATGAACAAGGATCTTTGAGAGGTTCGGAAGAAGGTACCCTTTCTCTTTCAAATTTTTGGATTCCAGGGTTCATAATTGAATTAGAGAGGATTTGGGAATTTGGGGGCTGGATCTAATTTTAGACTTTTGATAAATTGTTTGGATGAAACATGAAGAGTAGTTCCCTTGGTTTTGTTTAATTATTGCCCTGCGTACTACATATGTCGATCTCAATCAATAATCAATAATTTGCACTTGTGACTTTGTTGATATATGCGTTTATAGTTAGATTTTGAGTGGACTATGGTGAGTTCTTGTTTGCTTACTTGCTGAATGAATGGATGAAGGAAGGATGAGTACTATACATTTTTTTATTGCACACAATTTGCCTTTTGCTCTATTGATTCTTGTTGGTTAGTTTTAATGATTTTGTATGAGCCCTAGAATTAGACGATCTAATTTTTGTTGGTTAAGTCTATGTTCATGTATTTCACATGAGTGTTCATGTATAAACACTAATAGGTTCATGTATATTTCATACGAGTGTTTCAGTATGTACAATTCAACTATGGAGTATTATTAACTGCATGTTCTCCATATGCATGATGCATAACACGAATTTGATCTCCTTTGTAAGTGATAAGAAAAAAAAATGATGAAGAACAAATTTATTGGCTACACATTTTTTTATTCTAGACGTATTTCTTTTAGTAGTTCACATATTTCTTTTGCATGTTTAGAAACAAAAACGACAATTCAAGTAGAGAAGAAGAAGCAAATGAAGAATCAAGTGAAGACAGACGCTACTGCCCAAATGTTGATGAAAAGGGCTTTGAATGTTTAGATGATTTTGTCACTCACCACAAAAGAAGACAAAAACAATGAAACTTAGTACATGAATAAATTAGATGCAATGTTGGGGTTGTGGACCAAGTGAACAGAGGCGGGGGAATACATGGAATGACATTTTGTGAACTAGAGAACTAGAAAGACATGGGATGACATTTTGTAAACTAGATGTTTTGAACTTTATGTTGGTGGTAGTAGAAATCAAGAAAGTTGTGCAATGATATTTTGTAAGCAGGTTCTAAATTGTTTAATGGATGAAGATAGATACCCATTTTGGTCAGGTTCATGTTTATAATGTCAATGTTCATGTTTCTTATGCCATGACTCACATATTTATTATGTATTTATGTTCGTGTTTATTCTGTTATTATTATTCATAGTAATATAACAAGTTTAACCTTATGATTTATATTTTTGTTGGTTAACTATGCTTGCAATGAATATAACTAAACATGATACATGAAGGTTGAAGATAAACAAAATTGAATAAAAAGTGTGCATGTTCATATATAGCAGCTTTAGGTTCACATATTTAGTATATGTGTTCACATTTAATATGAGACGAAAAATTAAACCACTAACCATAACGAAAGAGATAAAACATATTTTTCTAGTAAAACAGAGCTTCATTTCTTAATTAAATCAACTAACAACAAAGAGTTCAAAGTTAAATAAATCCCATCAATAGAATAATACAACATAACGTCATATGGTTTTCAATGGACAAGATGATGAGCAATACAATTGGCCTTCCTGTGCACATAACTCCATGAGTAATTTACAAAGCTACGTTACAACTATAAGAGCTTTCCTAACACGATACCAAGAGGGTCATTCCATGTAGCACCACGATTGAGCTTTGATACTAGTGATTGAAAGTCCGTTACTACCATAACGTGACTCATATCCTGTTGAAAACATGTTTGCATCACCCACCTCATTCCCTCACTTTGTCTAGTTCAATCTATTCGGTTTTAGAAATACACCTCATGCCCGTCATAATGAACTCCCTAGCAGAATCGCATACTACGAAACCAAAGCCTTCGCTTGTATGTATTTGCTTTCACCACAACATTACAATTTTACCTTGAAAAAGCCATTTGTCAATCGATGCCATTGATTTGATCTTGTACACGACCCATCTTCCCACTTTTGAACACTTTCTTGAAAATCATGTAGGAGGTCTTGTGCTTTCCTAAGAATACATTTTGGGGGGGAGGGGGGAGGGGGGAGGGGGAAGGGTAAACCTCCCCTTCAACAATGTGTGTATTACGGGCTCGCCAAATCGCCCATAAGATCATCACCCATATGTCGACCCTTTTTATCGATATGGAAAAGTATATGATCAAAGAAACCAATCACCGAAGTAGTTTTATGGCCCCATGTATAAATTTGTCAAAAAAAAGAATAATTATTTAATCAAACACATGAAGTATCAAAAAATTGAATGTAGAAAAATAAACTTCGTAATAATCACTTAAATCCGTATTCTCAATCTTTGTGCCATTAACACTATCCACATATGTAGCATGGGACATTTCACCCCTCAAATCAATAGAAGTTGATGGACAATCTACAATAAAAGGACGATTGAAGTAAAATTTGGATAAAATAACATACATTTTGATGTAAGGTTCATGCTAACACATATGATGTTCACGTACAACCATATTACGTTCACATAAAATCCAACTCAGTTCAGAAGCAACTCTCATATCTTAATTAGGACTTTTATCGAACAGGTTATGTGCATCTCAAAATTCTTACATCAAAACATCATAGAAGCAATTTTCGAAAATGGTTAATAGGAAAACAGTATGAAAGCACTATATACTCAAAATTTGGTATGGATTCACACTCATATTGATGTCAATTTAGATTCAAAAGGTGAACTCAAACCCCAAATTAAGTGAAATTGAAATGAGATTTGAACAGAATAAAACAAATACCTGGACTTGAATCCATAGCAAGAGAAGAACTATTTGAAAGAGAGGTAAGCTTCTTAAGATATGATCGAAAGGAAATTTATTGAAGATGACGATCGAAAGGAAAAGAATCAAGCTGGTCACAAATAGGCGCTGATGGAGATGAAGATATATCACACGTAATGACGAATTTGCCCCTGAGGCTTAAAAATAAAATAAAAAGGTGTGTCAATCATGACCATAGATTATGTTTGATCTAAGGGATGAAAATCATATTCAGATTTCACAATAAGGCGCATTTTCATATGATTCGGTTCCTGGGTATACAAGTCATCATCATCATTATTTGGGTATATAAGTGATATCTAAAATACCAAAAAAAAAATGTATACCCATATCCGTATCAATATCTGATATCCCTGAGCCTAACTAAAAAAGTTGGACTTTCGAAACAAAAAAGGCAAAGCTCTGTTTAGACAAACAAATGATGAAATATGAGCACAACTCACAAATATCGTTCACTAATCATTGAGAAGAAACTCTGGTCACTTGATTACATGCGGGGTATAAACATAGGGGCTTTCATCTTAGTGCACCCCCATTTTTCATAATAAGGCATCTATATAAAAAAAATTTGCAAAATTTACAACCCTTTCCCTAAACACAATTCCACTCATCTCCTTCCCTCCTCTCCCTCCCTCCTTCACTCTCTCCAATTCCACACTCAAATTTCTCAACTCTCCACATCATTCCATCAAATTTGTACAAGGAAGGCAACCTAAACATCATTCCATCAACAATATCAAGTTAAGTGTAAGTTAGCTTCTTAAATTTGAGTTTATTTTGTTAAATTTCAGGTTTGAATGTGTTAGTTAAGGTTTTTGATTTAATGTTGTGTTTTAGCATGAAATGGGGGGATTAGTAAGCTTAAGTCTCAAATATTATGTAAAAATGGCGCGGAATTTGTTTGAGGGTCGATTTTGCGGGAATTTGGGGTGATTTACGGCAGCTTCGAACGGCCATGGCTGGCTCGCGTCGAAGAAGACGACGACCTCGGCCGTTACGGCCGAGGTGCGCCCGGCCGTTACGGCCAGAACACTTCTGTCCGTTACGGCCGAAGCTGTTCTGGCCGTTACGGCCCAGCTTCACCTGGCCGTAACGGCCGAGCTCCATCTGGCCGTTACGGCCAGAACCCTTCCGCCTTTTGGTCGATTCTGTACTGAAAAATCTGTATTGTCCCTTCTGTATTGACCCTTGTGATTAACTGTTTCAGATGGGAGACAGGTCGACTCGTCATCGTCGCCGAAATGCATTGAGAGAGGTTGTGTCGCAGCCAGATCCTCAGATAGAGGGACTAGACGACGTACATGACGAGCCGGTGGACCAGGTGCAGGCTGCGGCTCCCCCGGACCAGGAGGTTCGTCGTGATTATAGTTCTGTGTATACTAGGCAGCGTCGACGGTGCACTTGTGTATACTAGGCAGCGTCAGGCTCGACGGTCGAGGACTGCGAGTCAGTCTTCACGGTCTCGCGCTAAAGGCAGAGGTCGGACTCAGGCCGAGGCTACAGGCGGTGGAGTTGATGAGACTCCAGCTGGTCCTTCGTCTAGCCAGGGACATAGGAGACGCGCCGGCGGGATGAACATTTATCCGTTTCTGACCGGTCCTGTACCCGGTGGCCCGCAGATACCGGAGTTGCTACTTGGATTTGAGGAGCATGTCGCCCACCACATCTATGCTGGTCGGATACGTTATTTATTTGTACACTTTTATTAACCTACTTTTATACGTTTGATCTTATTTGGCTTATTACTGCATAGGAGCGGGTTGGGTTTAGGATTCACGGACGTACTTCCCAACTATCTAGCTGGGTGCCGTATGGGGAGGGCGGTTGGGTTAACATAGTTAGGCATACTGGACTTGCTCATCTACAGGACCTCATGTATAGCCGCATTCATACTCCGTTGATTGTGGCATTTCTCGAGCGATGGCAGCCAGAGACGAGCTTGTTCCATATGCCTTGGGGAGAGATGACGATCACGCTGCATGATGTGGCACTTATCCTCGGTCTGAGGATTGATGGAGATGCAATTATTCTTCCGCCTAATGAGCGGAATCTGAAGCATGGAGAGTTGAGGGAGCTGTTGAGATCACAGTTTCTTGGGATGTTTGGGTTAGATGAGGAGTGGTTCAACAACAATTATGATAAGGGAGGGTTCACACATTCAGCTCTAAAGGACGTATGCGGGAAGCGGATTCGTGAGCGGGCTGATTCGAAGATTCCAGCAGCGGGCTTTCTGATATTTCTGCTAGGGTCCACATTATTTCCAGACAGGTCACAGCATCGGATTCCTCTTTCATATATCTCCCTAGTGCGAGATGTCATGGCGATGGATGACATGTCATGGGGTTCAGCCGTGCTCGCTTATTTGTATCGAGGGCTCGGTGAGTGCACACGATCGGGTGCCCGTCAGATGGGTCTTTGTAACACACTCTTACAGGTAAGTGATTGTTTCTAATATGTCAATTATGTACATTAAAGAAGTTTATAATTCTCTTATTATTTCTATGTAGGCTTGGATCTTCTTGTACTTTCCAGCCTTTCGCCCTGCTGACGATCCGGATTGGGGAGGCCGTGCATCGTGGCCGCGAGATGAGGCGATGGTGGATCACTTGATGCTACGCGCAACTTCAGAGCGGAGCTAGATCATATGACTGCGACAGCTGTAAGTACATAGAAAATGCAACTTATAAATATTGTTTTCTTTAGGTTATAATCTATATTAAAACTGTTATGCTTTAGGTTGATTGGTCGCCATACGGAGTGTTAGATTTCAGTGACACTCTAGCCGTTTCACGTTTCTACGGTGTGATATTTGTTCTTGATATCTCAGAGCCGTACATGCTTGATCGAGCCGCTAGGCAGTACCACCATGTGCAACAGATACCACGTCCGCCTATCCAACCTCGCACTGCCACACGACCAACAGGCGTACGAAGTTACGTAGTGGATTATGATGCGTCTCTGTGGGTTTGGGATGCACAGAACTTCCACTCCATTACTTTAGATCTCATGGGACCTCCAGTGACGGATGACCCGTCGGCTTCTTCATCAGATTATATGTCGTGGTATGAGCCTCGTACTCATATGTACGTCAGTCCACATATTGGAGAGAAGATATATTTACAGCGCATGCAGCATGTTGTGGGTTATCTTACACCATTCGCTATGGGTCCCGATCGAGATCTGCGCGAGGCCATTAGGAGATCTATGATTGATCTAGGAGGACAGTGGCCCCCTCCAGAGGCCGGCCACGGGAGTGGTCATGGACGCCATGATGATGATGATGATGATACTGCCCTTTGATTTTTATGTTGTTTTGACTATGATTGTTATGACTTATCTTGTATTTTCGTACTTGACGTTTGGATATTTTCAGACTTGGGTTGTATTTTCGTACTTGGGTTGTATTTTCGTACTTGACGTTTAGATATTTTCAGACTTACGATGTTTATGTCGTATTTTCGTATTTGACGTTTGGATATTTAATTACTTGGGTTGTATTTTCGTACTTGACTTTTAGATATATCTCATGATTGAGTGAAGAAATGGGTAAAGGTAGAATGACAAGTGTTGTTGTTTCAATTCTTTCATCCAAAAGGAGAAAGGCTTTCATTTAATTTCTCACCTATCTCAAGAGTAAAGAAAAGCTTCAAATTCAAGCTTTCACCCTAAAAATTTTAAGTAGTCTTCCTACTCTTTAGTTTTTCAAAATGGCAAATGAGGAAGACAACCGTTTACCGTTTCCATATTTCTTCAAGATCATTGTATTCCCCAACCATGGTCAAATGGTTAGAAGCATAATATCATTTTGAAAATGTCCATTTATTTTACTAAAATTTAAAAGTACTTTTTAGGGTTCATCCAGCCGTTACGGCTGGAGGTGCGCCGGCCGTAACGGCTGGAGGCGCTCCGGCCGTAACGGCGGGAGGCGCTCCGGCCGTAACGGCGGGAGGCGCTCCGGCCGTAATGGCCAGACAGTTTACAGAAACCAGTTTACAAGAAAGAAAACAGACAGTTACAGAAACCAGTTTACATAACACAAGACAGAAAGTTCACAGAACAGAAAACGGACAGTTTACCAGCTTACAATAGACAGTTTTTCATCCTATTGAGTTGTCAAATCAAGCCTAACATGATTTCCATCACCCTTGAACAAGTTCATATGGTTTTGGATTTCATGTAGTAGAAATAGTGCACTATTATCACAATGAAGCTTCCATTGTGAACAAATATGTGGCAACGGCGAGTCGTCCGAGAAAGACACCTACAATAGTACGACATTGTATAAGTACGAAGATCTTTAAACATGTATACATGGATGCTTTTAATAAATTTCTCTTACCGATATATAATGAGCTTCCTTTGGCAAGAAGCAAATTGAAATTACCCCATTGTCCAACTTGTCGGTCCTCGAAACTAATGGAAGGTAAGTTTGATTAATAGTGGTCCCCACACATGTCAACGCGCAACTGAATGCCGTTGCAACCAAGGAGCCCATCTCTGGAAGTGTAAACCAATAATCGAGGGGTGTGAATCCATTATCAAAGAAATTAAGTCTTTGCCTCATTCTTTCAACCGTATGCTCATAGAAACTACCCCTAAACCACCCTTCATGCTCATTGAGCGTACTAATCATCCTTTGACGCACTTGTCTCCAATTTTCTTGAGTGATGCCAAGAGAGTGTGCAACAGCTCTATAACCACAATTTCCGTCTGGCGCAATGTATGAAAAGCCAGTGAAGTATGGCCTCATACACAAAGGGAGGTCATCCATGTATGGGAAAAGTGCTCTGCGAGTGGGCGGTGTCAGGGGTGTTGGTGGAGTCTAGGGCACCTTCGAAGTATATGGTGTCAGGGGTGTTGGTGGAATTTGGGGCACCCTCGAAATAGTTGGTGAATTGGGGGTTCTCGGGTGTGTTGGTGGCTTGCCTCTAGGTTTCTTTGGCGGCATTTCATTTAACTCCTTATCAACATGCTCCAAATCACTAAGAAATCTTTTGTTAGGGCTATTCTTTGGCCGCCCCCTATGCTTCTTCTTCTCAGTTGCTGGTTCTCGTGCAGTGGTCATCTCGGGGTAGACTATATCATATACAGCATTGGCACAATCATGTTGTAGATCGGCAAATATTTGTGGGAATGTGTTGGTGTAGAAGTCATCCATCAAACATTTTGCAACTCTTCCTTTGCACCCTTCAACATCCTCGTTCTGTACTACTCTCTCTATGTCAAGGGTCCTCCAAAAAATGTGCACTGCAGTCAGAGGAATGGGAACCTCTAGAGTCACATACCGTGCAATAGTATGGAAACAAGGCAAACCGTGTGTCACCGGTCTAGTACATGTACACCTCATGTCAAAAGACACACCTTCACCCTTACGGTACTCTTCTATCAAAAACTCCATACACTTGTCAGAAACAGCGTACTTCAACTGCTTAAAAACATCAACTGCGGCCAAATGAGACCGCGTCTTTAGACGACATGCATTGAAGGAGGCCTTTATGTTATTCACTTGGATCTCTAGTGATGTATGGAATAGGCTAAATGTTGTATCTAAACGGTTGTTTGCAGTCTCAATCCAATGTTTCAAGGATGAGTGTTGTGCTTCTACCCTGCAATTCAGAATAACTATTAGCTCCCAAATGTTTAAAGGATGAGACCATATACCGTGCTGTCTTTTAGGGAATAGATGTGCATACTTGTTTGTTGTATTACACTCAAATGTCAATACTGTGTCTGTCCAAGCAGAAACAAATCTTGTCATGTATGGATCAAGCCATTGTTTTCTGACATATTGCAGATGACACAACCACATAGACCATTTTGTTTCTAGCCTTGCCAACTCCCTTTCATAGCCATCTATTGTCGTTTCCTTAAACAATACCCAAAAATCATTCGAAAAGTATTTTGCACTTGTTGCATTCTTCATTAGACTCTTTGCTCTAGCTTCAATATTCTTCTCAATGTGTCGCCTACAAAGAAGGCGCTTCGATATCGGAAACATCTTATCCAATGGCTTCATCAAAGCCAGCTCACGATAAGTCACCAAACAGGTAGGCTCAATCTGCGCGAATGCACAAAGCTTTTGAAGGTGTTCCACGGCCCAAGCAAAGTTTTCCTCCCTCTCAAAGGCCAAGAAAGCTCCGACTACAATGTAATTCAGCCATGTTGAGGTAAATCCAACAATTTCTAAGAAAGGCATACCGTACCTGTAGATTTAGGAAAGGATTAGGTGGGGGATTTTAATTCTGTTTAAACCAGCCGTAACGGCCAGATTGTCTCCGGTCGTTACGGCCCGAGGCGCTCCAGCCGTAACGGCCAGAGACGCTCTGGCTGTTATGGCCGGAGACAATCTGGCCGTTACGGTCATGTTCAACAGAATCTAAATTCGATTCATAATAAGTGCATAAAAACTTAAAAACGAAGTGTATGACTTACTTGTTTGTAGCGTATGTGCAGTCGAGTACTAAGACGTAGGGAAATGCCTTAAGAAGTGATATCGAATCAGGACCGGTGAAGAAGACGTCACTAATCCGATTGCTTTTATCATCTAATCTGTGCTCCATGAAGTAGTTGTTCTCCTTAGCTCGGAGGAAGAACTCTTGAACAACAGTTCGCCCTTCCAAACCAGCCTTCTTTAAACCATGTCTTGCTGTGTAGATCTGTTTCTTACTCGTGAAGTTCATTGGGAAATCTTTCAATGCCACGGCAATCTGGGTCGGGGTACAATTGCTTGATGACATCGACTCCACCAACTTCAACTTTTGTCCGGTGAGTCTTCCAGCGAGTGCATGCCCATGCAAACTGGAATTTATCCTGTGGTTGTGAATTCCATGCACAACCTCAATCCTCCACGATCCTCTTGGACCTTCAATACAAGTCACTGCAAACTTGCAACCACATTTCTTGGACTTAATGGTCTCTTGGACCTCCTTTACTTCCCTTCTCTTCGGGGTGTAAACCCCTTTCCTCTCGCATACCAACCATGTCTTGCGAAGCTGACCAAATAATGTAGACCTCTTTGTCCACCCAGTTCGAATGCACATGTTATTTTCAATACCTGTTGTCTTAACCCACTCTATGGCCTCCTCTCTACTACCAAATATCCTATCTGTGGTAAATAACTCTGTATAGTCATCGGACTCTTGCACCACCTCCTCCACGGGTTCCAAAAACCATGGCATGCCGCTCAAAGATGGAAGCCCACGCCTCACCAGTGACTCCATCTGTGTATAATCAGTATTGTACTGATCGGTATTCATCTGAGCATACCCACTGTCGTACTGATCGGGACACATTTGAGAGTATCCACCCCAATCACCTGTAGCTGGCATCTGACTTGGATGCATTGATGGATATCCACTACTCTACCAATCTCCAGCAAACGGAATCGGTTCTGACTGCACCTTGGGATATCCATAAACAGAATTGTTGTATGCGGGATCACTCTATCCATCTTCGATCCTCAATGCATCAAGCCCAATGTACACTTCATTATCTTCCTACAAAGATCAAAACAAAGCTTAAATAAGATTTTGTAAAATATAGCCGTAACGGCCAGAGTGTGCCAAAGCAGTACCGGCTGGAGCACCTCCAGCCGTTACGGCTGGGAAGCACCTGGCCGTTACGGCTAGGCACACTCCGGCCGGTACGGCTAGACGCTGCTGGCCGTAACGGCCAGACAGTTTCTTCCTTTCAAAAATCGAATTTTTTTGTTCAAGAACACTTCGAAGTTCTAAGAATAAAGTTACGATCTTTTGTCAACAAAGTAACATTTTTTAACCTAGTTTTTTACTATTAATTATATACATTTGCATATTCAATACATGCAAGATTAAATACACTTTTTTTTTCTACTTTAAAACTATCTTTAGATAAATATGTAGTTTTACACAATTTTTTCCTTCCAAATATAGTAGAGTGAAGTAGAGTGGTGGAAGAAAGCAACTTGGAACAAACAAATAATACATACCTCATTATGGTTGATGTTCAAGGCTTGATCTTCTAAATCCATGAAATAATCTCCTTTGTTGTTCATGGTTGAAGATTGAAAACTATGGAGAAGTGTTATGGGTTTGGAGAAGTGTTGTGGGTTTTGGAATAGAGATGAATGGAAGTGGTTGAGGGCTACGGCTATGGGGCATTAAAAAGGCTACGGCGGAAAAGAGTTAAGGTAGTTGAGTGCATTTAATTCGTCGGTTTCAATAAACATCCAGCCGTTACGACCCGAGGGACTCCAGCCGACGGTGCACTATTATGAACAAAGTTGTTTTTCTGTCCCATTTAATGTTCTGATAACAGTATACCATTTAATGTTCTGATGACACTATTATGAGTTTTTCTTGTGACAAAACCAATGCATGTACATCACATTGAGGGTAGACCAATTTTCAACCATAAAAGAAGACTTCCATCCATCCAACCTCAAACCCAAACCAGAATTTCATCTCCATCCATGGCTCCTAGGAAAGCAGCATGTTCCTCGCAAACCTACGCCATTACTCCACGCTTCAACATCTCCATCGTTCTCGTGCAAGGTGTTAAGGAGAGCAGATCGGAATGGACCATGGTACCCGAGGGCACCCTACAAAACTTGGTCATATCTTGGAGTCAATCTAGCGTGGGAATACCACCAGGATATTGCCACTTTTTCTTGAACGGCCGCGCAGCTTCGCCTATTCGAAGGTGCTGAGATTCGAGCAGTCGATAATATTACTCCCGAGGATTAATGTTGTTTGTTGTTTTTTCATGTTTCTGCTTTAGAAGCTAGTGTTGTTTGTCATTTCGTAATTCAGTAAGTGATATTTCTATGTTTTTTCATGTAGAAGCAAGTGTCGTTTGTAAGTTCATGGTTTGGAAGCAATGAAGTTGTTTGTTGTTTTTAAACTTGAGTTTGGTCATCTAAAATACGAAAAATGGTAAGTTGAACATGATACATTTGTTTGGGCTTTAACAATCCACCCAAAGATCCAAAATGGAATCATATAGAGACATACAACAATATATAAAGTATATAATACATACATACATACACTAACTTAAAGAGGCGAGTGAATAATACATACATAAAGTATATAATACAACCGTTCTGGCCAGATACGATACAGCCGTAACGGCGAGACTATGCCCAGCCGTTACGGCCGGATAGAGGGTGCGCTATTCGGAAATGGCGTAAACATATCACAATTCTACCTACTTTGTAAGCCCAATTGCTAACTAACGAGCAGGCCCCAGCGGCAACACAAGAGATATATAAAAACATGGATGGACAATAGAAACTCAAGCAATCACCTACCTACCTGTCAATCTTTCTCTCTGTTCAATTATGAGACCTAAATGCATACACAAGTTCAAATCTCGGGCCATAAATTCTTCACTTACAAATCAAAATGCTGCACGCATGGCACCCTGAGCTGCCTCCCGCTTCATCTCAGCCGCTTTGCCACTGCCACGGTAGTACATATATACTTGCTTCATAGAAAACATATTAAGGAGAAAAATGAGATAACATGATGAAAATGTCAATTTGTTGGGAGTGTCATATTGGAAATAGAAATACCTGAACCACCCAGACGCTGAGAACGGATTCAAGCCAGAAAAGACCAAAGCCAATGAAGTAGAATATCTAAACAGGATGAATGAAAATATTAACAGATTTCAAAAATGTAAATAGGAAGGCAATGCATAAGTAGACATCAACTTCTTGTTGTATAATATTTTCCCTTTGTATGATACCGATTCCTAGTATATTTTCAAGTTTGTTCAAATGTCTCAAAGTGCAAGCAAAATTTGAACTTACCCCAACCAGAACATGGTCCCCCATCAGATCTATGGATGGAAGGATCCCTCTGGTAGATTATAAAGAAAGTGTAGTCAGCTACAAGACCAGCAGTTATGCAAAGTGCAAATAGAAATTTAAAACAGTAATGTTTATTCCCTCTATATAGTCCAGATCCTTCATTACATTCACAACTGTTGCAAAAAGAAAACTTTCCATCTTTCCGTCCAGTTCTTATACCTTCAGAAAAAAAAGAAAAAAAAACCTGGGTAGATAACTTACGCAAGAGATTTCCCTTTGAAGACGACAGGGGGAGCAACTGCGGCGAAGATATAGAAGATAATGTGAAGTTGCAAGGACATTAGAACAATAAAAGCAAGCCACACGAATTTCATGCAAAACACAAAATACAGGAAAAGAATATGTACAATAAGAACACACCACATAGAAAATGAAAAACCATCCAAAGTTCAAAGCACTTTCCGTCCTGCAAATTAGTAGCACAAATTCATCAATTCAATGCAAGCAAATCTATATAACATCTCATAAATGATTGTTAGATAAGGAAGTACCTGAATGCCCTATACAGTGGCCTGTACCATAAACATAGGCACTAAGAACTCCTGATATGAGATAGATGATAGCAAGGAACCAGATTGTTGCATCTGAAAGAGGTATAAAAGTTTCCCAATAAACTACAAATATGGAAACCAAATAGAACCATGGAAAATATCAAAAAAAAGGAGCTAACCATTCCCCTTAATCCAAGTTGTAGTTACAGCTACAAGGTTCCATACAAGACATGTTGTCAACCCTGTATGCAGTAAAGCTCTATATACTAATTGCTACAGATATAATAATGACTTCTTGTTTCAGAAAAATGCAGTAAAAGAGATTGGAAAGTGAAGTAGATTGACCTTAAGCATAACAATATTAATTATTGTCAATATTTTACCCTGTAGTTTCTCTGTGGACACAGGACTAAACTAGGATGTATCCGTTGATCATGTAGGATTATTAAAAAGGAAGTAGAGATCCGTTCTATGCAGAGACCCCTTTCTTATAATTGCTAATATCATGCTATAAATTTCAGCTGAAAGTTTATCTCTGATCAGAATTTAAATTCCCAATTTTACTTTAATGATATTAAATAAAGTTTTGCATTGTTTCTAAAAAATCAGGTCTTCTTTTAAGATCTAGAAGTTCTGGACAGTCTTTAATTATTAAAACCTTGGGGTAGCACCCCGAAGTTACCGTTTTGAATCCCAAGGGCGGCGGTTTGCCCATATTCACTAGAATTGGTTAGTAACCAGTTCTCATCCCTAGTGGATGCTTTAGGCGAGCCCAAGTAGTACTTGTGGTGACCCTAATTCTTACCTTATCAAAAAAAAAATATTAAAAACAGCAGTTCAGAAGATAAAGAATCACTCGCTCATCCTGACGAGAAATCTGATTCAATGTTTTTTCCCAACTGAGGTATGCAAGTGAAACTAAAAAAATAAAAATAAATAAAATAAAAGGAGGTCACAGCTACTTCAACACATTCTGAATATGCTTCTACAGAAAAATCATCCATACCTAATTCAAACAAGTGGAAAGTAATTTACAAGCCACAAAATAGTTCATTGCTTAATACTGGTGGCATTTGAAGACATAACAGAATATGCCATCATTCAGATTTACTAAAACTTATTCCAATGTTAGCGTTACCCAAATAAATTCCAACCATACTTGGAACCCCAATGCAAAGTCTCAACACTATTAGCTGAGAATTAAGATGTTAAAAGCTCATTAAAGAATGGTGTCGGTGCACAAACCTAGCAACGTTGAGAAAGCAGTGTACTGCAATCTCTGGAGATGGATTGGGATTTCATTTGCAATATCATGATGAATAATAGGGAAAAATGGTGGCCAATTCTTCTCCTCAAGAACAATTCCAGCTGCAAGAGACAACAATTGCAAATTAAGGATAAACCGATATAGCCAAATTATGTTCACATCTCCAAATACTAAAAAGAAATGGTCTACAAATGCAACCTAATGATCATCTGTTTTATCTTACAGGAAGAAGATCCTAAAGGCAGAATCTGGAAGTAATTTCAATGCCTATGAAAATAAGAAGTATTGATACCAATAAAATTACAACATAGACAAATAATGTACCTTGTGATGCAGCATCCTCTCTCCTCTTGACTTCCTATAGAGAAACAAGAATGCTGGTTAGCAGTAATGTAATGATACTTTACTTTGCTTCAAATCATCCATGACACTCACAAATTATACGACTATGAATTTTGGAATAATTCATAATAGGAGACTACTACGGTTCGCTTTATTATCAAAAACAATATTACAGCATAACCCATAGTTATTATACTGGGCCCAAGCTTAAACATTGTCTATTGGACAAGGTAACCCATAGTAAAAACAATATAGTCTAACCAATTGGCTGGTTCAATCAACAGAATGTTGCATTGAAATCTTTAGAGCTGATCTGAACCAGTGACCAAGTGGTAACCGAGCCCAATAAGCAAATTGGCATAACATATAGGTTTTTCTCATTTTCTACAACAAAATTGTAAAAAACTATGAATTCAAACCCCAAATATGCACAATGTGAGAAAAATAAGGCACACCACTCGTGCATGCCATGAAACTTTGTTGAAGATTTCCACAAAAGTGTTATTTTTTTAAGAACTTTTCTTTTTATATCCATGAAATGAGATTATTCTTCTAATAATGCAGAGTTTTAAAAAAGAAAAGAAATTAGCTGCTAAATTGATTGCCTAATTCTGTACACTTCCACAGTGATCCATTCTCTGCCAGTATCATTACTTTCAATGAACTGGATAGTTATATTTTTTTCAATTAACATTTAATTAATGACATAACTTACTTAGCTTTACACATTATGATCGATTGCACATTATGATCAAGTGCTTGTAAAACTGGTTGGTTATATAACCAGTGTTACAAGCACTTGAGTTGGCACTTGGCACTTGGCACTTCACATACTAGCTAAATCAGTGACTCAATTACCTAAGTCTCTCAACAAGATATATAACCGATCTGTTACGACTTCTGATAGATATTAGTATGATTTGGAATTTTTGGAAAAGAAAGCATAACCAATTCAAACCTCAAGCCTTATAATCGTCATAGAGTAGTTCTTAAAACAAATAAATATGGTGCCCAAATACTGCCCCTATCATATCATAAAAGTCCATTTTGGCAGTTCTTAAAACAAATAATATGATATTTCTTTTTGCCTGGAACAAGAGGAAACCTTTTGCAAAAACATAATCAAATGAAAATTTGATATTTTTTGTTTAAGCCACATGGTATTTCATCAGCCCCTATGTGCACCTAGAGATGGGACATGCGAATGCAGAAAAAAAAATGTCTAGGAAGGATGCAAGAACTTACGCAAGGTAGGTAAGTTGGAGAATCTTCTTTTATACAGCATTTTAGCATGCTTTAGCGGACAAAAGATGCACAAAACCAAAAGGTTCTGTACCATGCACACAAAACATACTTTGTAAAAGTGAAAACCAAAAAGTTCTACCTGTTCCGTCTTTCGCAATTCTGCTTCTTTGGCTTGTAGCTCCTTCTCTTTCTTTTTGAAATCCTATTTAAAACATGTGAGCTGTTAGACAAGGAATGGAGCCTATCCCAACCAATGAGGATGACAGCAACAATGAATATTTAACATAAGTTAAGGACTACAAGAAGCCTAATAGAAGAAATATAACAATACCGTCTTCGAATCTAGGGGAATATCAACTGTGGCAGTAGGGTTGTAAAAATCAGCTGGCTCGGGAGGAAGGGGTGGAAGCCTTGAGTTGGTGGCAGGAGGAACACTTCCTGGTGCCTGCAAAGCCAGCAAAAGAGCAGGAAAATCATTTCTGTGGAAACACAGCTAGCATAATCAGATCATAAATGTATAATTTCAAAGGGTAAGATAATAGTTTCATCGATATTATGCAGGACCATTCCAATTCCTAAGTAATATGGCCATACCAAAGCCAACCAAAAATAATAATTATCGTTGTATAAAATGCACCACCACCATAATTTGATTGTCCTGATGTCTTGTCCTTCCCTCCTTGTCTCTGACAACAAAAAAAGAGATCGTAAAATATAAATGGAGACATTATTTAGTATAATTTACTTTTATCACATTGAAGGCATAGAAACTAAGAGTCAGTAATAAATTTCAAATCTCCAATGTACATATGACAATCACTCAAGGAACTAATCCACAATTCTAGTCCAAAATAAACAAAAATACAAAGTTACAACATACAAATGATAAAACATATAAATGAGACATTATTACATCATGAATCATGAAATCTAAAAATTCATTGGTCCTATCAATGGATAAAAAACTATCAAAACTAGCATGCAAAATTTTCAAAATGAACAATGCAACAGTGTGAAAGTTTTTTTTTCTATATTAAAAAGAAACAAGTAAGAAAATGAGTAATGAAGATGTTGATATCTTTTCCTTCAGTCCACTAAACTAAAAATTAGAGGAGAATCCGAGTTCTCTTTAGTTAGTACAATACAACATCCCCAGCACTAGAATTGATTAGTAAGGGCATACTCAGACAAAAGCATCAGCCAATCCCAGATTTATTGCTTTTGCTATTTCTCACTTGACTTGCTTTGCCCCTGAAATGGCCAAAACCCAACTAGAATGGACCCTCTTGATATACATCTGAAAGATAAGTCCAGGAATTAGTAGCAACTAGGGACACAATAAGGGGAGGGGGTGAGGGGGTGGTTGCTGAAGATTTTCGTGTGATTTTGCAAACTCAGACAGACTCCTGATATAGTCAATTCCATATAGCTTACACAGATCCTGTGACAGCTTGTCAAGAGCCAGGGATGAAAGAACAAATCCAAATATGTATGTTATATGAGCATAATGTGCTGACTGCGGAAAGCAAAAGCTCGCGTTGCAAGTGTATATCTTTGTGTAACATGAACAAATTCCACGAGGCACAGCCTCTAGTTCATCTTGTAAACAATCTTCTGTCAGTAATTGAGCATTTCTGGTCAACTCTCAAGCAGTCGGGAGTCTAGTGAAGGGCGGAAACCTACAGGAGAGTATAATTTGCAGAACTAGAAAAGAAACGGCTGAACAATTTTTGACACAATGACATCATCATTGACCCAGTGAGGCTCCTCTACAGCGAAATCAGGGGGGTCAAGATGGGGTACCCCTGCCCAAGGGAAAGGGTACGCCCGATAGACCAAAGAAAAACTGAAATTCAGCTATGTGAGAATAATAACTGAATTTAGTTAGAATGCACCAAAATTGATATAGGGACTAAATCCATCTCAAAGGTAGTGTATAAGAGCCAATGAGCATGAGGAAGCGCCCCATAATTTTGACACAATATGTAAAAAAAAACTACTGAATTTATCAAAACACCTACATATCCAGAAATTACGCATGAAACATTCCAATCCTGAGTCCTCAAGACTATCCAAAAACAATTTAGATAAGAGCCAAAGTTGTCAACAACAACCAAGAACAACGAACCACACAGACACCAGATCTGACAAACTAAGATTAAAGAGGCAAAACAAAATAAAAAAATGCACGGAAAAACATCATCATCGATCAACCAAATTCAACAGTCAACTCAACAGAAAACAGCAATACCGGCAGAGAGTACAAAGTACCATTTCATCTAGAAACACAAAACTTACAGAGAAAGGATTAATAACTTCTTCCTCGTCGAAAGGGTTGGGATCGTAGCCACCGGTCATCTTATGCTTAGTCTTCTTCAGCACAAAATGGATTGGGGGAGGAACCCACTGGTCTATGAGATCAGAAAAATGCCCACAAAAATGAATTCAAACCGTAGTGTGCAAGGGAGACGGAAAGAGAATTTTTTTTTGATCCGAACGGAAAGAGAATTTGGTGAGACTGAGAAAGACACTTTTTAATGGCCCATTGCAACTTTTAATTTTTTTAAAATTACAAAAGTATTACTTTTCTTCCTTCTTTTCTCATTCTATAGGGTTTGCAACCCTAATTAAAATCTAAATCTCTTCATACTCCTATTGCTTAAAGAATGTCAAGTTGCAACGAAAGAAGCTCCGAAAATAAGTTATGTGGTCGAGATTATATGGTATGTTCACCATTCATATAGGTGTTTTTTCGATTTTCGCAATTGTACATGCACGTGCGCGAATTGCGTGTAAAACAATTGTGCACGCAATTTGCAAGCGTACATAATAGCAATGCACGTAGAAAGATTGTGTGCATAAAAGCAGTGCACGCATGAATTTTGTGTGCAAAGAAGCAATGCACGTAGAAAGATTGTGTGCATTTAAGCAATGCACATCAAATTGTTGCGTTTAAAATCTTTATGCCCACGGAAGATTTGTATGCTCCGTTCGAATGCTGCAAGATCAACCGCGTAAGCACCTAGTGAAGTTCTGAATCAACGAGCGAGGGTGCGATGAGGAGTTTGAGCGTTGAAAGAAGATTTTGAATGGAGATTCTAAGGATTTTGAGTGAAGAGACGGGGAATCGTGAAAACCTAGACTTCCTTGAAACGAGACTTTGATTTGGATTTATTTTGTAATAAATAGAAAATAGAACATTACAAACTAAAATGGCGAGTGTTGCACAGCTCCTATGTTTTTAATTTGGATGAATTTCAGGAAACCATCCGCCAATTATATGTTTGTGCAAAAAACCACCCATAAAAAACGTAATTCTAGTAAATCACCCGGAAAAAATTCCGTTTTCGAAAAACCATCCAAGCCATCAGCCCGTTAAAATTCCCATTAGTTAATACCCATGTTACAAAATTGCCCCTTTCTTATGACTTATCTCACCAAGAGATGAATTGCCCCAATTTCAACTCATTCCACGGGAAGAAACAAGGAACTTGAACGAAGATGGCGATGGTGATGGCGACACTATCTTGATCAATTTGATCGATTTGATTCCTCCAGGAAATGATTCAGCACTAATGGTAACGGTATTTCATACTTCAAATTAAATCTAGGGTTTAGGTTTTGTGTTTGAATGGTAAAAATCATTGTTTTAATAGTCGGAATTTGGTGATTCTGATACTATTGTTTACTTGAAAATCCATGTCTCTAGTTAAATTTATGGCCGATTGACCAAAAATCACCCTTATAATAAGATATATTGTCCAAAATCGCCCATTTAAATGAATATTGTTGAAAACCACCCATATTAACCCTTTTGTTACAAATGAACCACCCACCCACTATTTTTTGTCAAATTTAACTGCGCGTTGGAATTACTCTAAAATTCACACACTCTCTCTCATTCTTACAAATTCTTCTCTGAGAGCACTTTTTTCTTTAAAGCTCCCAACAATGGCGATGGCTTTATTGACAGTAGCCAATCTCTCCATCACATCATCAAAATTGTCTTAGATTAACAAAAAAAAAAAACAGAAATAACTAGGTCCAATATCTAAGCAAAAAAAGTTTCAAGACAAATCTACAAGAAAATCGAGAATAAGAAGTAACAATTAGTTAAAAGTTATGGCTGGAACAACAAGATCCAACATTATTGACAATAGAAACTCCAAAAATCAATAAATCCTAAACAAACCTTCAAAAAATAAGTAAAGACACATGGATCTGACAAAGAGCTCAAAGAAAACATCAATACATGGAAATATGATGCAAAACTAACCGAATATCAGTCAAGAACGCGATAAATCAACAAAAACATGAAATCGAAGTCGACAATGAAGAAGATATTGCTCTTGCGGTAGTTGTCGACTGTGATGAAAGCGAAGTCGGAGACGGTGTAGCGGTAGTCATCGGTGAAGAGGGAGGCGGCAAAATCAATGTAGCCTTTTCCGGTGGGATCCGACCGTCTCGACAGAATCTCTTGTGGATCTTGAAGACGATGTAGCAATAGTGAACGAGTTCTTGCACTCCACTATCACCTTCATCTCCGTCTTTGCCTGAAAAAATTGACATCACAAGCTGAAATTAACTATAAATCAGCTCAAAAAACATCAATTAAGTGGATCCAAAAGGTTTAATTGGAGGGATTAGCTACCAAACGGCCATCTCCGTTGTTGCTTGTTGCTTCAAGCTTGTAAAGAAAAAGTGGTCTCAGAGAGGAATTTGCAAGGGTGAGAGAGAGAATTCCCACGCGTAGTTAAATTTGATGGAAAAGGTGAGTTGGGTGGTTCATGTGTAACGGAGGAGTTAATATGGGTGGTTTTCAGCAACATTTATTTTAATGGGTGGTTTTGTACAATGTACTGTATTATAAGGGTGGTTTTTGGTTAATCGGCCTAAATTTATTGGATTTGTGTGCAATTTCCAGCATTAAATTACTTGGATTTGTTATAATAGGTGTTTGATTTCCAGCGTTAAATTTCCAGCATTCTAGTTGGCATTTGATTAAGTGAATGAAAATTGAGCAAGTGAATTTGATCACCTACATAAGCATGTCAAATTTGGAGCCAAGTTCATCGATAAGGATATTATTAGTTTCTTGCTTGATTAATGTACCAAGTTCATCTTATTTTATGCTGATACAGTTTCCTACTTGATTAATGGCCCATGGTAAGAGGATCACCTTGATGTCGATGGCCTCACATGAAATCATGACCGGCCACATTGCAAAATGAGCAACGACACCAACCTGCTAACAAGACCAAGGGCTCGGTACCAAGGGCCAGCAGTGCCGTATCGAGTCAAGAGAAGAAGACACCGCCTAGTCACCTATTACTAGCCAAATCACGAGAGGCTAAAAAAGCTTTGGAGGGGAGTAACACTTGCTTTCTTTTGTTATACAAAGATGTGTCTCTTAATGGAAAAGATGTGCAAGACTTATCTTCTTCTATTGCTTTGTTGTTGAAGGAGTTTGCGAATGTGTTTCCCGTGGAGATGCCGGAAGGGTTGCCCCCTCTAAGGGGGATAGAACACCAAATAGATTTTGTGCCTGACACATCAATTCCCAACAAGCCCGCCTACAGAGCCAATCCCACGGAAGCAGAGGAGCTTAAAAAACAGGTTGTTGAACTTCTCTCTAAAGGCTATGTGCTTGAAAGTTTGAGTCCTTGCTTGGTTCCCGTCATCTTAGTCCCTAAGAAAGATGGAACTTAGAGAATGTGTGTAGATTGTAGAGCCATAAACAATATTACCGTCAAGTATAGGCATCCTATTCCTAGAATTGATGATATGTTGGACGAGCTCTATGGTTGATGCATATTTTCAAAGGCGGGCCTTAAAAGTCGCTATCACAAAATTCGAATGAAGGAAGGTGATGAATGGAAAACCGCCTTCAAGACCAAGTATGGTCTCTATGAATGGTTGGTTATGCCATTTGGGATCACTAATGTGCCTAGCACATTCATGCGGCTTATGAACCATGTGTTAAGGGCATTTTTAGGCAAGTTTGTGGTTGTGTATTTTGATGACATATTAATTTATAGCCATAACTTGCAAGAGCATACTAGACATGTTCGAATGGTCTTAGAAGTTTTGAGGAAAGAAAAGCTCTATGCTAATTTTAAGAAATGTCATTTTTGTTCAGATAATGTGGTGTTTCTTTGTTTTGTAATGAGCAAAGAAGGGCTTCAAGTGGATAAGGAGAAGGTGAAAGCAATTGAAGAGTGGCCCATTTCTACGACAATGAGCTTCCTTGGCTTGGTTGGCTTCTACCACCGTTTTGTTAAGGAGTTTAGCTCTCTTCCCACTCCTCTCATCGAGCTCACTAAGAAGAAGGTGCCCTTTCAATGGGGTCCAAGTGAGGAGCAAGCTTTCGCAACCATCAAGTACAAGCTCACCCACGCCCCTCTCATAGTACTACCGGATTTCTCAAGAACTTTTGAGATAGAGTGTGATGCTTCGAGAGTCGGACTTGGAGGAGTTGTTATGCAAGTCGGATGGTCGATTGCATACTTTAGTGAAAAGCTGAATGATGCCGAGCTCAAGTACCCAACATATGACAAGGAACTTCTAGCTTTGGTAAGGGTGCTTAAGGTATGGTCACACTATCTCCTCCCTAAAGAATTTGTAATTCACTCTGACCATGATGCGCTTAGGTTTCTCAAAGGTCAGAGTAAGCTGAACAAACGTCATGCCAAGTGGGTAGAGTTCATTGAGACTTTCCCTTATGTGATCAAACACAAAAAGGGAAAGGACAATATTGTGGCCGATGCTTTGTCAAGAAGATAGGCCTTAATCTCCACTCTGGATGCCAGAATGTTGGGCTTTGCTTTCATCAAAGAACTATATGCTTTAGACCTTGATTTCAAAGGAAATCTATGAGGAATATAGTACTTTGGGAAGCAAGGATCAATTTTTCTTTCATGACAGATTTCTGATGAAGGGTGCTAAATTGTGCATCCTTAGGGGGTCAATCTGACGCCTATTAGTGCAAGAAGCACACGGTGGTGACCTTATGGGTCATTTTCGCATTGCTAAGACTTTGAAAGCCTTGAAGGAACACTTCTATTGGCCACGCATGCTTAGGGACGTGGAAAAACTTTGTGCCTCTTGTGATATTTGTGTGCAAGCTAAGTCTAGAACCAGCCCCAAGGGTTGTACGCTCCCTTGCCCATTCACCAACAACCTTGGGAAGACTTATCCATGGACTTTATGTTAGGTCTTCCTCGGACTAAACGGGGAAGGGACTCCATACTTGTGGTTGTTGATTGGTTTAGTAAGATAGCACACTTCATTGCGTGTCATAAAACCGACGATGCTACCAATGTGGCGTCCTTGTTTTTTAATCAGGTTGTGCGTTTACATGGTCTTCCCAAGTCTATAGTGTCAGATACGGATGTTAAATTCCTTAGCCATTTTTGGAGACACCTTATGGGCTAAGTTGGGGACCAAGCTGCTTTATTCCACTACTTGTCAGCCTCAAATGGATGGTCAAACTGAAGTAGTGAATAGGACGCTTGGCACCTTACTTCGTCTTGTCTTGAAAGCCAATCTACGCTGGTGGGAGGAATGCCTTCCTTATATTGAGTTTGCCTACAATCGCTCCACACACTCGGCGACCAAGAAGATGCCTTTCGAAGTCACCTATGGTAAGAATCCTCTCACTCCTTTAGACCTTATTGCTCACCCTATTGTTGATGGTTTTAGCCAGGATGGAAAGGAGTTGGCGGACTATGTGAACGTTTGCACGAAGACACTAGAAAGGAGCTTGAGAAGCGCACGACGAAGTATGAGCGGCAACACAACAAAGGATGCAAGGAGCTTATTTTAGAGCCCGATGACATGGTGTGGGTACACCTCCGCAAGGAACAATTTCCCTCACGTCGAAACTCCAAGTTGAAACCAAGGGCGGATGGACCATTTCAAGTGCTGGAGAAGATCAACAACAATGCCTACCGTTTGGAACTTTCACCAGAAATGAGGGTCCATGATGTGTTTAATGTGGCTGACCTTCGGCCATACTTGGTGGATGATACTGCTGATGTGGACGACGAGCAAGATTCGAGGTCGAATCCCTTCGGGGGTAGGATGATGTGAATCCTTCCCATCAAGACCTCGATGTTCCAAGCTTGGACGCCGAAGGGAACGTCAAAGACAAGAAGCTAGAAAGAGCAAGAGGAGGATCCCATGCGTATCACTCGTTCTATGTTGAAGGCTCTACACGGACAAGTCGAGCATGCCCTCATTACCGAACCACCGGTGCACGTTAACGACCCCTTGGGCCTCGTTACCGAGCCACCGTCGTCTTCAGCTTCCTTGAGGCAAGACTCTTAGCCCTCGGTACCGAGTCCATATCCCTCGTTACCAAGGACTTGGCATTTCACGTGTTTTTGGTTGGGACAATTGTTTTTAATTAGCTTTGAGTTAAGACATGCTTTAAGTGGTATTTAATGTTGTTAGTAAGGAGGCGGGCCCTAGGAATATTATAGGCCTCATCTTGTGTTTGTTGTTTTTTTACCTTTGAATTTGATAAGAAAACACTCTCTTTTTGATTGAGCAAAACCCCATCTCTTTGAAGGTCGTCTTCTTGATTGATTGTGAGTCATATCGATCTATCAAGAATCCGTCATCATCGCTTGGTGTGTAGTATCCAAGTCCCCTAGTTCTCTCAACGCCGGTGAGTTAAATCCGACTTTGAGAGTCCATATCGCTTTTCCATCACCATCCTAAACCATCCATCTACCCACCCAAGTCCTCTCGACTTCTCTCGTTACCGATCCGATTCCGTCGATACCGACCCATCGTTGTTGCCCCAAATCATGTTCATTCTATTTGAATGTGGTTGCTTGTTTCTTGGAGCCATTGTCTCGCACCGTGAATCAGCCAAGGACGATCCTATCATGTACACACATCTGAACTACCTAATGCAATTGTTTCTACTACCCCAGGCAACCCTTAAAGAATTAGAACAAATAAACAATTTTTTTTTCTGGAACAAGAAAAATAATTATAAACCGTTAATTAGTTGGAACTCGATCTATCGCCCTTCGTCTCATGGGGGTTTGGGAGAGCCAAGACAATAGAGATGAACCAAACGCTCCTTTGTGGAAAATTCTTTCAAAACCAGATAATATATGGGTTAAAATCGTAACTGAAAAATACCTCAAGTTTGTAGGTCTCCTCAACTACTCCAAAAAACATAATACTTTGTGGCAATGGTCAAAACTAATGAGCCTTCGAGAACTCTTCCTTAAAGGCCTTTTATGGCAAGTTGGAGACGGAAAAACTATCCAATTCTAGAAGGATAATTGGTCCATAATGGGTGTGTTAGAGCCAAAAATTGATCCCATCGGTAACATTAATTGGGAGAATCGTGTTGTTAACTTCCTCCATGATGTCAACACCTGAAATACCGACAAACTACTCCAAGTCCTCAACCTTAAGATTTCCTCCCGCATGTCCCAAATCATCACACATATCAACAAAATACAAGATAGGCTATATTGGCAACCCATCAAAAATGGTTGGTATTCGACGCATTCAACAATGCAATGGCTCCATAACAATGAAGGAGAGCCCCAAATTACTCTAGAATGGATTAGGAAAATGGATATCCCACCAAAAATGAAGAATTTTTGTGGAATAGCCCAAAATGGGCTCCCTACTAAAAGTAGACTTGTGGCAAACCATATCCCGGTCATACAAGGGTGTACCGCTTGTGATAATACCAACGAAGACATTAAGCATATCTTTCTTACTAAAACAAGACTCAACACAATTAACCCAAAACTTGTGCATACCATTACCTAAATTGACTCTAAAAATAAGCAACATCAACAAATACTAGATGAAATCCGGTCCAAGTCAAACATGGATGAGATGGAAACTTTAACTACAGCTTGGTGGAGTGTTTGGTATTTCAAGAATAAGCAAGTCTTTGACACAAACCAAGGGTAAAACCCCAACACCTAGAACAACATAATGAATTTATCCGAGATTAGAGAGACTCGACTGGAAAACTACTGAAAAGCTGAATGATAACAATCAGAGCTCAGGTGACCCAAAGGGCAGAAATACCCAAACTATGGCAAAGTGGTAAAAACCTAAGCTTAACTACATCAAGCTTAATTTTGATGGTGCAGTTGGTTCAGATGGTTCGTCCACCGTTGGGTCCATCCTTTGCGACCATGTTGGATTACCTATCCATTTCGACGGGGGACTGATAGGTCGCTAGTCCGTCCTGACCACCGAGGCCATCACTCATCGCAGGGTGATAGTTTGTAGCTGGTGAATACCGTGCTTGATGACCGACGCTATCCGTGGGAGATCGAGTTGATTAGTTCCGACATCCTTTACTTCCTTGGCTGCTTCCAAAGTTGGAGTATCTCTCACATTTTTCGAGATGGAAACTTTGTGATGGACTACATTGTTGTATTGTTCAAGTGTGTCTCCTCCATTCCACTGGCAGTTGGTTTGGGTTTTTGGAACTTTATCCGTAATGATGCTCTAGGGAGGCTACATAAAGATGCTCTAGGGCGGCCTTCTGTTCATTAGGTGGCGCTCCCAATTTCTTTACTTATAAAAAAGGGGGTCGTATGACCCTTAACATCAACAGATAGAAAAAATAAAACACATGCGGCGGATCAAACAATACATGCAAACCAACAGGAAAACAAAAGGCAAAAGAAGCAAGAGAGTCCGCTACGCTATTTGCTTCTCAAAAAACATGACGAAAATGGATGTCCCAGTCTCTACAAAGAAAGCCTTGGCACCTATGCATCAGGCTAGTGAGTGGATGACTACACTCCATAGGCTATCCAAAAAGCAGAACTACAAGTTGCAAATTGACTTCCGAGATAACACTCATGTAGCCCTTGCCCCAGGCAAGACTCGATCCTTGCAATACCACCACAATTCTACCATGGGGACAGTACCGATACTAATATTATGCACGAATCCTACCTGCCACCTACCATCCATGTCTTTGATAACTCATGTTGCCGCCACAATTCCCCCTTCTTTGATTGAGCCGTCTGTATTAAGCTTGAAACACTCGTGTTCCGGCCTCCCCAAACTAATATGGCTAAAGGAATGGACCGGTTTCGAAGTTCAACCCCCTAGCTGGGACTTAGGAGCCATATACTCCTCAACATATCTTTTAATAAAAGATTCTCGATCTTCATCAATGTTTTATTGAACGTGATCAAAACACTCTACCTTATGCCATTTCCAAATCCACCAAAGAGACAAGGCAAAAATATTTTCACAAGTCGTCCCCTTGTAACATTTAAAATCATAAGAGATATTAATGTGTAACAAAAGAGCAAAGTCAGAATGGAAAAAGACTTCCCTGGACAAAGGAGGGTGAAGAACATTCCGAAAGCGCATTGTATTACTATAATCTCGCAAGAGGTGAAACAACGACTCCTCCTCAATTGCACACGTCGGGCAAAGGCCACTTGAAGCAAAATGTCGTCGTACTCTTTCTCGATTCATGAGAATCACACCTTTAACGACAAGACAAATAAAGGCTCGGGCATGTTTAGGAACATCAAGCTTCCATATCCTACTATAAATAACATGATCCACCTCTAAAGGGTTGCAATGGCTAGAGATCATCGTGGAAGTCGAGGCCAACGAATAGTTACCAGTTGTTGAAAATTCCAGCTCAAAACATCCACATCAGTATTATCCTCCATCAAAGCAACTAACGCTAAACAGAGCACGAGAGAAGGTGGCAACTGTTGTTTGATCTCGGTCCAATTCCACCCAACACCCGACGTCCAATAAGAACGCACCGACCTTTACAAGATCTCGGTAGCTAGTTGTATGGGAACCTAGTCCAGCAGACAACACTCATCCAACCAAGCATGGGACCGAATGCGAGTTGTTTGGCCGCCATGAACAATCCATTGTAAACCCGGGACGATTACCATGTTCACCCCACCTTAAGACTTCTCCAAACATAGGATGGATAGGCACGGTCACAATTTTCGTCCAAACATACTTAGAGTGAAGCACATTAATCCTCCGTTAGGAAATGCCAACCAAGTTTTTCGTTAAGAGCAAGATTTAAGTCTGTCATCTTTCGAATACCAAGACCTCTTTAATCTTTATACTGACAAACCTCACTCCAACTAACCAGGTGAATTCAACAACTATTCATTGTGTGACCCCACACAAAAATTGTTGATCATACTATTAATTTTAGAGTAGACGGCCTGAGGGAGAGTCATAGTTGCCATTGTGTAGACCATGATGGATGACAACACATATTTGGCAAGGGTGATATGACCGACCATGGTCAGGAAAAGACCTTCATATAGGAGATTTTCTCTAAAAGGGGATCAAAGGTCTCAACTTTAACCTGTTGATGGAAAATAGGCATAGCAAGATAGGTCTGTAAATCCGACGTTAATGAGAAACCACTCTCCACCTATAAGGCTTCTCGGAGATCACGCCTAAGATTCTTTGAATAAAAAATCCTTGATTTGTAAGCACTAACACGTCGACCAGAAGCCTCGCAAAACTAATGGAGGCGGTCCTTGATGACTCGTACGTGTTCAACAGAAGCTTCAGAAAACAACATAATGTCATCGGCAAACATAATATGAGGCAGTTTTGGGCCACCACGAGAAAATTGGATAGGTTTCCAATGCCCCATTTCCACCTCTTGATCAATCATATGGCTTAAGCGTTCAATACTTAGGACAAACAAATAGGGGGAAATAGGATCTCCTTGACGGACCCCTCTAGACAGTAAAAACTCATCTGAGACATCTCCATTCCAAAGAAGTCGGAAAGAGGTGGATTGCAAACACACTTGAATCCAAACAATCCACTAGTTAGAGAAACCAACTTCTCAGAGTGTCAACAAAAAAATCCCACCTATGTCTATCATATGCTTTCTCTAGATCCAATTTAAGCAACATCCATCCTTTTAAGCCCTTCTTATGCTTTATTGAATGGACAACTTACTAGGCTAAAACTATGTTATATGTAATCATTCTACCAGATAAAAAACTCCCTTGAGCCGGACCGATTAAAAGTGGCAACACCAATTACATCTGCTCTACTAACACCATGATGATCATCTTATAGATGATATTACAAAGGCTGATAGAACGGAATTGACTAATACACTCTGATTAACTCACTTTGGCAATCAAAACAATAAGAGTCTCATTGAACCCTGACGGTAACTTAGACGTAGTGAAGAACTTTTTGACAAAATCCACAACTGACTTTCCCACCACATCTCAACAATTCTGATAAAGTAAGGGTTGAAATCAATCGTTGTCAGGGGCTTTAAGCGGGCCCATCTTACAAACAGCTTTGAGAATTTCACTTTCTTGAATCGATCGATCAAGAGCATCGCAAGTCGAAGAAGCAACTCTCGGAAAATAGCCCCAAACTATGATCAATGATGTCTGTTCACTACTCATGCTGCCCAGTTAATGTTTGCCTAATGGATACTATGTAGCTAGTTATTATCACTATTAGCTCCATTGGAATTAAAATAGAAATCATGCATACTTTCAATTCTGGCCCGTTTCCCAGTCGTTGTATTCAATTGCCCAATCTGTGGGCCAAAAGCAATACCATTAGCACCTGATCCATTACTTCCTTTCCCTCCTTTTCTTGTCCCCTTATTGGGCTTGTCTTTTGAGCTTGAAGTTGGGTTATTACCTTGCTTAGCCGATCCTATTGTCCAAAAGACACCCTTTCCCTTGTTGGGCTAATCTTTTTGGATGGTAGGATCCTTTTGCCTAATAGAATCGCTATTCAAATCTTTAATATTTTCCTTGGATAAGGCGGCAAAACAGTTGCTTTCCTTATTCTTCGCACTTGTATGTCGTTGACTTTCCACTTCCACCATTCCGGTGGCGTTGCACCACTGTCCAAGGACAGTAATGATGCGCCTTATCGGTCGGCCCAACCGTCTTAGGCACTTCCTAATCCACTAAGGTGGGTTATCAGATTCATAGCTTGTGGGAGGTGTGGTGGGCGTCATACTTGGGCACTTAGCTGCGAGGTGTCAAAACTTGCCACATGTCACACAAATTAAGTGTAATCCTTCATACTCAACATGAAACCAACTACCATTAACAATGATCGACCCCTCTAAAGGTTTAGTTATGTCCACTTCAACACAAACTCTCGCAAATCGACACTTGTTAGAGAACATAGTATTTTTTTCAACCTTGATAGGTCTCCCAACTTCAACCGCAAATCTCAAGAGGATTTTTTATTCAGATAAAATCATTGGCAATCTAGCAATACAAATTCATGTTGGCAACGTCGAAATAACATCCATAAAAGGAATGAACTCAGAAGACCATGGACGAACAAGCAAATAGTGGCCAAAAACCATCAAAGGTCCCCTCATAAGGGCTCTCATGTAGTCATCTTCCGTAGTAAACTTAACTACATAGTATCCATTAGGCAAGTCAGCCACCAACATCCTATTGAATGGGTACCAAATTCTCTAAGCTTGCATTCCATGATAGGGTGGGGGACCATTCCACCCAAAGACTTAACCACAAGTGAGGATTTCCAAACCGTAGCAGGGCTTGAAGAACCTCTATCTCGATCTGAAAGATCGGATCCCCATCCCCACGATCTAGAAAGGACATTGACATCTTTCCCTTCAGAAATTCACCAACGAAGACAATTCTCTCTTCTCCATCATCGCCGGTGACCATGTCCCTCCAAGATCTTGGCGCTACTACCCAAGTTGAAGACTATGTCCCTCGGGCACAATCCCCTTGCCATCATCAACCTACATCCCTTAATTCCATTGATTTCCTAGTCCAATCAGAGTTCTAGAGGAGTTTGCACTCATCGGAAATCCACAAAACACAGAGACAGAAAAACCCTAACCGTGTCACTACACGCGCACGCGTTCTTTCCAATCCTCTCTATAAAAAAGAAAGATTGTGTTTTTTCCCTTTCTTTTCCTTTTTGGTCTCATGCTTTTTCTCATGAGTATCACGAGACGATTTTAATAAAAGTTATAAAATATTATAATATTAATATAAAATATAAAATATGTGTATATAATATCGTAATTAAAATTATGTAAGTTATAAAAATTAATTTTTTCAGATCGTGCGCCATATTTAAATTGAATATATTTAAACATTTTTGATTATTTATGAAGATCTCGCCCCAAATTTAGATTAAAAATATTAAAATATTAATTTCATTTGACTTTAATATTTTAAATATTTTATTTTTATTTTTTTGAGATACTAATATGCATAAAATACCGGATTTTTATATGGATAATAATTAGGGTAAAATTTCTAGAAAGCATAATATAATTTTTTAAAATAATTTTTAAAATTAATTTATTAAAGTTAGGTATTAGGATTTTTATCTTTTACTTCCTAATGAATAGGATAACATTTGTAAATCCGGAAAAAATTAATATAAAGATTGGTAGAGAAGATAACAAAACAAAAAAAATGTAATTAATACTATAAATTAAAGATAATAACAATAGGGTTTCTAGCACATATAATATAATTTATTAAAAATATTTATTCAAATTGTTTTTTGAAGTTAATTTATTAAGATTATGCCATGTGGCGCAATTTTTTCAACAAAGATGATTTCTACTTTATGATGTATTAGAGTATATAGGACGTAAATGCTATAGTGAAGTTTTTCTTCTAGATATCAATTTATTTGGTAGATAGGGGTGTAGTGATGATATGCATAGAAGAGTATTTAGATTATTTATATAAAATATTTATAATTTCATCGCATATAAAGCAAGAGCATAAACTAGTGTTTTGAAAATATGAAAACACCATTATTTGTAAGAGATATAGTAATATAGTATGGACATATAACTGTAATTTGTGATCGGAAATTTGTCCATGTCATAATAGAAAAGTGGAGTTGTTGAAATAGAGGTACATCATTCACAAGTATATCCATATCCATACTACTATAGAAGTTTGGTAAGAACGTAACATTTTGCCACTATCCTACCATCCATTTAATTGTGATACTATATGACCATCCGTTTAATTTCATCTCTTTTTTTTTTTTTTGCCAAACATCTGGTCTTTCACGCTCCCGACATTGTCCTGCCTTTTCTCTATCCCGATCTTTTTCCGTCCTTATCTTTCCTTCTCCTTTTACAAGCTTCATGACACACTTCTTCCTCGCTCTTTTCTTTCTTCTTGCCTCCCTATTGATGATGCTGTCGGTGGTCTTGCGAGATCTTTTGGTGGTTTCTCAGTTGCTCAAAGAAATGGATACAATCTCATGTCAATTTTAGGGTTTGGTTTCTTATTTGAGGATTTTATTTTTCATGTGGAGCCAAAGGGTGATTGGCGGTGTTGACTATGGTGGTTGATGAGAGCACTAAGAGGAAGGGTAATGTTGAAAGGGTTTTACTTGACCAACAAATAAATTTATAGTTCAAGACCCCGTTAAGTATAGTGGAGTCAGGTTCGTCCACGGGAAGAGAAGTCTATGTTTAATGACTAAAATAAAACATAAAAGAACAAGCAAACATAAGAAATTACCGAAACAAGAACAAAACAAAGCAATGCAGTCGAAGTATTTAAAGGCTCGGTACCGACCCGATGTGGTTCGGTAACGAGGTTTGATGGAGACGGAGGTTTTCATAAGCGAGGAAAGATCTAGCTAGGATTTAGGGTTTACCACAACATAGTCCTGCAATCTAAATCATATGGATCATAAAAATCATGCCTTTAAACAAAAGTAATCAACTTTCGTTGAATAAACAAGAAAATCAATCAACTTTCATAAATCGATTCATTTTATCTTCTTGTTACGATCTAAAGTTCTCAACTTTCGTTTCAAACTTTATCTTTATTCAAGTTCGCAACTTTCTCTTTCGATCAAGTCATAAACATGAATTACTTCAACTTTTATCAAAGCATAAGCACAAACAAGTAGAAAGATAGATAAAAGACAATCATATCATCATCGTGCACAACTATGTTGGGTTTTTGCCTCAACCCTAGAACAAGAGAACTACTCACTCATGGTGGAGAAGAAACAAACAATAGGATTAAAGGAAAACATAACTTGAATTGAACTAAAAAGCTTACTTGAATTCAAAACTACAATTTTCTTCAAAACCAAACAAGATCACAAAGAAGAATTCCCACAAATCTCTTCCTTGTGCTCTAAGCAACTCAAACTTCTCCCCAAAATACTCCTAATCGTGCGTGTGAAATTAAAAGAGAGAGAGAGAGAGAGCTCCTTATCTTTGTCCAAACAAGGGTTTAAATACTAAATGATCCATCTAAAAAGTTTGCTTAAAGATAAAAACTACCAAACTAAAAACATATCGGAATAATTTCCTTAAAAGCACAAAGTGGGCGTAGCCCTACCGACACGGGGGCCCTCGGTACCGACCCCCTTCAGGGTCGGTACGACTCTGTTCTTGAATTCTTCTTTTCTTCTCCTGAAAGCCTCGGTACCAACCCCACCGGGGTCGGTAATGAGCTTGTTTTGGAGCTTGTTTCCTTCTTTTCTTCACTTTATTCCTTTTCATTTCTCGGGATCTTCAACATCTTCAACTTTTCTTCCTTGACTATTCTCCTCTCCTATGATGCCCTCGAATACTTCAAATTCGCTCCAAAACTACACAAAAACACAAAACTAGCGTAGTTTCCATACTTTTCACAAAATATGCAAACTAAACTAAAAGACACACAACACAAAAAAAAACACAACTAAACAAGACCTAAAAAACATAAAAAGACACAATAAAACAAGGCTAAAAACACGGACATCAAAATACCACATACTTAAGCTTGCTTGTCCTCAAGCGATCACTACACAAGAATCAAAATCATCAACACATCTATCAAGTAATAGCCCTTATCAAAAAGAAAACTCAGCACAAGTGAAAAATAGACAAGTGACTTAAACGTCATCACACATATATGAGCAACTAATAAGCACAAGCAATCACAATCCAACCTCACAAGGAATATGTGTTTCACTCAACTCTCATGTGTTTAGGTTGTTAGACATCTCTCACCTCAATTCTGAATGCAACAACTCATAGATATTGTTACTTATAGTACCAATGTCTCTACCAAAGATGTCAAAACAAGCGGAATTATCAAGAGAACTTAGTCTCAATGAAAAACTTCATAGAAGCTTCCATTCGGTCGGGTTGTAATGGGGCTTGGTAATAACAATAAGGCGTGGAAATATTTTGGTTATGTGGTGCTAAAAATCTGGGAATCAATACTCCTAAACTCTCTAACACTACTCACCAAAACTCTCAAAACAACATACCAAACTCACTCAACATCAAAGCACTCTCAACTTCTTTTTTTTAAAACCCAAAATCCCAACTAAGTCTCATGAAGCATATATATAAAGGAATTCTTGGCTTTTCTTTCATTACTTTTCTACACTTATTCACAAACTCTCTTTTTTTTCTTTCCGCTTTTCCATTTTTTTTCTCTGGGAGGAGGCTCGGTACCGATCCTACTAGGGTCGGTAACGACTTCAGCCGTTTTTTCTTTCTCCGCTTTATTTTTTCTTTTCACTACTATGTGCATCTTTTAAAGCCAAAAATCCTTCTTAAAAATTTTGATCAACAATGAGACTCTTATTACCCATCCCTCTTTTTGAACCAATACATATCACTCTCATCAAAACCACTCTCAACCAACTAAGTCCTAATCCCCGGATAGGGTCAAGCTTTCATCGGCTAGGAAACAATTTTGTGGGCCTTAAAAATAGGCTTAAAGGCTCAAAACAATGGATAAAAAAGAAAGGATAATGCAAGGGTAGGTAGGGAATAATAAGGCTAAATGAAAAATAAGTTCTCCATCCTCTAATTCCACAAGTAATGAACTCGTATCTCATATACGTTTCAAGAAATAAATAACCATGACAAATATCAAGAGATAATATGCAATAGGAAAGTAAAATCACACAAGAAAGTTAAGGCTAAGAATAAGCTTCACAAGGTCAATTTTGTTGGATTGCAACTAACTTATACCTAAAACTCATATGTGCTCAATTACATCACAAGCTAAAATTTCACATAAAAACATTTTTGTTTGAGCCAAAATTTACCAAAGGTAGAACCTTGGCTTAGATCGGGCCTTGATCGAATGAACTAAGAAGAATGTAGACGAAGGTGTGTGTTTTATTGATGTAGAAATCAGAAGAAATTGTATGAATCAAGCGTCCTTTTCCCCTAAGGGTTACATTGGCTTATATAGCCCTCTAGAGCATATCCTATCTTAATCAAAGATACAATATTATCCTTAACTAACAAATCTCGGTGTATTTCTATCTTATAATGAATACAACCTGGAGAAAAATCTATCTTGTAACAAACATATCTCGAATCCTCTCTCCTCTAACCGACTTATCTGATCCCGAAGATCTTCCATAGTCCTGTATGCGTCAGAGATTCTCTGTATATGGCTCAACGCTTCGTCACCTAAAATCCGGGTCTAACAATACCCCTAAATGCAATTTCAAAATTTAAATTTAAATTTCGAAAATTGCATTTAAGCTTGATAGGACGTTTCAGGGATCACCTTGGAAGACGAGATCTGTTTTTGTCGTTTCTCTTTAATGACCCAAGAGGCTCTTTGTTGTTTACATCATTATCTAGCCCACGCCTTCTTTCCTTCTCAATCCCTGCTTTCGTCTTCTCAGGTAACACTTCTTCTTCCTCGTTTATAGCTTTTTTCTGCTTCAATCTCCATGGCCAAAACTCCGACTTTCACTTCTTCTTCATCCCTGGGTCCCCAAGATCTTCACCGCTGCGATATGATGTCGGTGGAGATCGCCGACTGGATCTCCTTCGGTGGCTTTCTAGAGGGGACCCGTTTTCACGCCCCGACTGTCGAATTCATTGATTGGGTTCGGCCAGGGTGGATCTGCTTTCTCGATTACCTCTTTTCTTTAGGTTTAAAGTTTCCTTTCTCCCCCTTCATTCGGGAATTCATTTAAACCCTAAAAGTTTCTCCATGCCAAATCCTTCCGACCACTTGGCGCACCCTTGCTCGAATTGATGAGCTTTCCACAGAGAGGGGTTTGGAGATGACCATGGGAGAACTTCTCTTGGCATATAAAATCGTTCCTCAGAGGGCGGGTCGCATCACTTTGCATGCTAGGGACACAAAAAACCCCCTTATTCCCAAACTGAAAATTTCCTCCCGGAGCTGGCAATCCCGATTCTTCTTTGTTGAAAAAGCGTCTTTAGGCGATCTTGATGACGGAGTGAAAGACGTCTTTCGAGATGAATGGAACACATCTCGTAAGACGGCCTGATCTTCTTTATTAAACCTCTTTTTTGCGTATTCTGGTCTTCCTGTTTTCATATCTGTCTTTCTTGTGCAGTACCGGTGGGAATCAACTCCAAGAGCACGGATACGGGTGTGTGTCGGCGCTTCCTAAAGATCAAGCCTAAAAAGCGAAAGCCCAAGAAGATCTGTCCTGACCCAGCGGGTAGTGGTGAAGACGAAGAATCTCCAGGATCCGACGAAGACAAAACTGAAACAGAAGTCACTCCCTTGTCCTCTGACATGATGAGTTCCTCCAAGAAGAAATCAAGTTGGTTGGTCCTTCTTTTACTTTTCATGTGTTTAATTTCTTCAAAATTACTTTTAAATCCATGTCTTCTTTTCTCAATGTGGCTAAAAAACTCCCCCAGGCGCTATCGTGGATACCTCTGCCGCATCAATGGTTCGACGGCTGAAATCCGGTGGGGTCAGGCTTCCCTTGTCTCCTCCTCCCAGCTCCGAGACCAAAAAATCTCTCTCGTTGAAGCGGAAAAGGGTCGACGATTCTCCAACCTCACAAGTTGCCAAGAAAGCGGAGCCAAAAAATCTCCTCAGCACTTTTGGGGACACCTTGCTCCCGAACGTGAAGATGGACTTCCAAGCCCTCACCCCTGACACTGCGTTCAGCCACGTGGGTGCGACGCTAAGAGTGGTAAGCTTGCTTAACCGAGCCTTTAGATATTTGCTGTCATTTCTTTGGCATTTTTTTTTACGCTTTTCTGCCTTTTTCCTGATTTATCTTGCTCTTTTAATTTTGCAGGCCTTCCAAGAACTGATGGCCACTAACGTCCGTTGTCAGGAGGAAATGAGGGCGTTGGAGGAAAAAGAGAAGCAGGCGAGGGATTTGGCTGCTTCGTTGGACGAGAAGGTTGGCCAACTTCAATCGTCGGTGGAGGATCTTCAAGCTGAAAAGGCATCACTTGAGGCGAAGGCGTCGGAGGCGGAGAAGGAGATTGAAGGTTTTTCCCAGGTGGTGGTAAACGTAGCAGCATATTACACGATGAAATCTCAAGTGGAGCTGCTACAGGATTTCGTTGATGGTAAGAGTGCCAAATGGGACTTGAAGACGCAGCTGCAGATTTTGGAAGAGTACTACCCTGCTGGTCATCCTCCTCCGAGCAAAGCATATCTGGTGGCTGAAGACCATGAGGACGATGCAAGCTCCCCAGAGAAGGGTCAAGACAATGATGGGTGTCCCATGAACAAGGAAGGGGATGGCCAGAAGGCCACGGGAAGGGAGGAAACCTCGCCGCCAGTTGACGAATAGTAAGCCCTAGACGTGCCTCTCTTTGATCTCTGTTTGATGAACTTTTGTTTTTGTTTGTTGGATAATCTGTTGGAAGACTTTGGTGATTCTCTGGCCTGGGGCCAAAAACTCTTATGGCGTCTATTTTGAATAGTTTTGATGCCCCTTGAATGGCGCAACATTATTTTATTTGCTTGTTTGTATGTATTTGGGAATTTGTGTAGTATATTAGCATAGGGAGATTCTTGGAGAATCTCAATGAATGTGTTGCCCGCAAGTGGGGTACGCGTTAGGTTTTAGCGTTTTAAGAAGGAGTTTTAGTGCTCCTCTCGTTAGCGACTTACTGTGAGTCCTGCGTAGGATCACGTTTTGCGCGTCGAGTGCTTAAATTTTCTGCAAAGGGGCCGTGCGTAGTTTGTTACGATTAGGCTGCCTTTGGCCACTGCCAAGGGTCATTAAGAGTTGACGCGTTCTTGGGCAATGGATCCTTAGATTAGGATGTAGTATCATCGCGGCGTCCCGTGCATATGGACTGGGTTTTATGTTATAGCTTTCCCCTTCCCGTACTAATCGGGTGTTTCGTTAAATCGGAATTAGATAGGGGGTAACCAACTTATGGGTTACTTCGTCGACGTTGTATTCGTGACGACTTCGCCATTTCTAGACGGTATTATCATGTGTCTTAACAGTGGTATTTAGTGTATGTGACGCGTCTCATGTTGTATGTAACTTTGATTAGCGTATGGGTAACCATCTTATGGGTTACTTCATCAACGTTGTGTGTGTGATGACTTCGTCGTTTTCAGACGGTATAACCATGTGTTTCAACAGTGGTTTTTTGCGTTCGGCGTGTTTTATGTTGTATGCAACGTTGATTGGCGCATATTTGCGTTTATGAGCAATAAGAGAGTGTGCAAGAATGGGAGAATATTTTCTCGCAAATCAATATGTAAAAAATGTGTAAAAACATGATTGATGAGGTAAGAATTTCGAAATTTTGCCCGACAGTGTGAGCAAGTGCCCGGAGTCGTTTATTTGAAAAAACCAAAAATTGTCTAAAGATTCTCTAAGCTAGAGCTAAGAAATGTCTAAGAATAAACCATGATAAGGAATTAATTTAGAAGTAATACTTTTTAGGTGGGTCGCGTTCCAGCTTCGTGGCACTGCTGTTCCATCCTTGGATTCTAGCTGGTAGGCACCGTTTCCTGCGACTTTGGTGATCTTGTATGGCCCTTCCCAAGTGGATGCCAACTTGCCAGCGTTTGCTTCTGTAGTATTCTGGAAAACCTTTCGCAATACTCAGTCTCCAAGCTGGAAACTCTTCACCCGAACATTTTTATTGTAGCTCCTAGCTACTTGCTGCTGGTACCTTGTGATTCGAGCATGGGCAACCTCTCTGAGTTCCTGAATAGTATCCAGGTCTGCTTCCAACTCACGTCTGTTGCTCTCTGAGGTGGCGAGTCCATACCTTTTGGTTGGGACTAGGATTTCGGCTGGGATAACAGCCTCACAGCCATGTACCAGCGAGAATGGAGTTTGTCCGGTGGCCCCATTTGGGGTGGTGCGATCGGCCCAGAGCACGTAGGGTAACTCCTCGGCCCACTTTCCTTTGGATTTTATCAGCCGCTTCTTTAGGTTATTGATGATTACCTTGTTGCTAGCCTCAGCCTGTCCGTTGGCTTGCGGGTATCTGGGAGTAGACAAGACTAAATCAATGTTCCACTGCTTGCAGAAGTCCCGCATCTTCTTGCTTATAAATTGTGACCCATTGTCGCAAGTAATCTCTGCGGGGACCCCAAATCTGCTCAAGATGTTGCGCTGGATGAATGAAATTACTTGCTTGTCTTTAATCTCCCGAAAGGCTTCAGCTTCGATCCATTTAGAAAAGTAGTCTGTCATGGTGAGGAAAAATACCTTTTGCCTTGTAGACGGGGTAACTTGTCGACGATGTCCATCCCCCATCGCATGAATGGCCAGGGGGTGATGGATGGGTGGAGAATCTCTGGCGGCTGATGTGGGACTGGTGCGTGCCGCTGGCACGCCTCGCATGATTGAGCATACTTGGTGGCATCTTGGCGAATGGTGGGCCAATACCACCCCTGCCTTAAGATTTTGTTAGTAAGACTGCGACCCCCAGTATGATTACCGCAATCTTCGCTGTGCACATCGCGCATGATTTTCTCAGCCTCTTCTTTTTCTACGCATCGTTGTAGGAAGCCTGCCGCAGATTTGTGGAAGAGGATCCCTTTTAAGATGGCGAACTGCGTTGCCTTTGACTTTAAGGCTTTGGCTTCTGTCTTGTCCTTGGGTACCTCGTCGTGTAGGAACCAATCAAGGTATGGCTTGGTCCAGTGGTCGCCTGAGCTGACCCCTGGACTGGTGGATGCTTGGAGAATATCCGGGGCGAGTTGCTCTGGTGGTGGTTCAACAGAATGTGTCACCGACATTTCGGTTATAGCCGACTGTAATAAGTGGACCAATGGTATATTATCATACTCCCTGGGGTCTAGGGTTGAGCCTAGACCCGCTAGGGCATCGGCCGGTGCATTCTGATCTCGAGGAATTTGTTCAAATTGTATTTGCTCGAAATTCTCGGATAGTGTTTTAACCACGTTGAGGTAGCTAGCCATCCTATCATCTTTGGCATCGAAAATGCCTAGGATCTGATTGATGATGAGTAAGGAGTCAGCGCGTACCTTGATTTTCTTGATGGACAGGTCTTTAGCCAATTCTAACCCAAAGATGAGAGCTTCATACTCCGACTCATTGTTAGTAGCTTCGAAGTTGCATCTGACCGCCTGAGCTATCGTTTCCCCTCTTGCCGACTTTAGCACGACACCGAGCCCTGCTCCTCTTGCGTTTGAGGCTCCATCGGTGTTTAGTATCCATTCTCCCTCAAGTTCGTCGAGGGATGAGGTCAAGACCTCCTCTTTGGCGCTTTCTTCAAGAGTCGGGGTGAAGTCGGCAACGAAGTCGGCCAGTACTTGTGACTTGATTGTTTTTCGAGGTTCATATCTGACATCGTACCCGATTAGGTGGATTGCCCACTTTGCCATCCTTCCTGAAAATTCTGGTTTCTACATGATTTGTCGGAGGGGTTAATTCGTCAGGACGATGATAGTGTGTGACTCGAAGTATGGTCGGAGTTTATTCGAGCACATCACGACCGCAAGGACCAGTTTTTCTGTTGGAGAGTAGCGCGTTTCGGCGGACACCATCGTTCTACTCACGAAATAAACCGGAACCTGTTGGCCGTCTTCTTCCTTGACCAGGACTCCACTTAGTGTGCGGTTTGATACAGCCAAGTAGAGGTGTAGCACCTCCCCCGGAGTTGGTTTAGCCAGTAGTTGGGGATTGGCAAAGTAGCCCTTCAGCTCCTGGAAGGTGGCCTCGTGTTTTTCCGTCCACTGGAAACTCTTGTTCTTCTTTAGTACTTTGTAAAATAGTCGACACTTATCTGATGATTTGGAGATGAACCGATTGAGTGCAGCCATCATGCCGGTTAGCTTTTGCACGTCTTTCACGCTTCGAGGGGATTTCAGGGAAGCAATTGCCCGCACTTGGTTTGGACTGGCCTCAATCCCTCGCTTGGTTACTACATGCCCCAAAAAAGTCCCAGATTGTACCCCGAAGATGCACTTTTGGGGATTTAGCTTCATGTTGTATTCCTCGAGGACCTTGAACGCTTCTTCTAAGTGCCCCTTATGTAGGGAAGCGCTTGTGCTTCTTACCACCATATCGTCGATATACACCTCCATTGTTTTGCCAATGTGGTCGCGAAACATCCGGTTGACTAATCTTTGGTAAGTAGCCCCGGCGTTTCTCAAACCAAAGGGCATTACGCGATAGCAATACGTTCCCTGCCCTGTGATGAAGGAGGTTTTCTCTTGGTCTGCAAGCTCCATCTGGATCTAGTGATAACTGTTGAATGCATCCATGAAGGTAAGTAGTTCGTGACCCGCGGTTGCGTCCACCATTGAGTCTATTTGGAGAAGAGGGAAAGAATCCTTGGGGCAGGCTTTGTTGAGGTCGGTGAAATCCACGCAAACCCTCCACTTTCCGTTCTTCTTAGGCACCACGACTACGTTAGCTAGCCAGTCGGGGTACTTCACTTCTCTGATTTTTCCGGTGTCTAGTAATTTTTTGACCTCTTCATCGACCGCTTGTATTCGTTCCGGGGCGAACTTTCGTCTCTTTTGCCTGACTGGAGGATGTTTAGGATCTACGTTGAGCTTGTGTGTGATGATGGAAGGGTCTATTCCAGTCATGTCTTCGTGACTCCAAGCGAAGCAGCTCTTGTGACTTTCCAAGAATGTTACCAATTCTTCTCTGACTAGTGGCTCCAGATTTTCCCCGATCTTGACGACCTTTCCTTCCTCTAAGGTCACCTCCTCCGCTTTTTCTCCGTCTTCAGTTCGTTCCGGCGGAGGAGCGACATTCTGTAATTGCTATGCACCAGGTCTCAGAGTGGTTGGCTTGAGGGCTACCTTATAACACTCCCTAGCCAACCTCTGGTCCCCGTGAATTTCGTCTATTCCCCATGGTGTTGGAAATTTCACCGTTTGGTGGTAGGTGGATGCTACTGCTTTCATATCGTGTAACCATGGTCGTCCCAAGATTACGTTGTAGCATGAGGGCAGTCCATTACGAGGAAATTGACTTGCATATTTATGCCTTTGGCGAAGGTTGGGATGGCGATGTCGCCCACAGTGTGCTTGACCTCACCGTTGAATCCTACTAAAGGCACCGGGTGTTTATGAATGTCGTTTTCAGACAAACCCATCTCTTTCAGGGCGGTTAGGGTTATGAGATTCGTGGAGCTTCCTGTATCGATCAGTACTCTTTTCATCAACACGTTCCCAATGTGCAGGGATATTACAAGACCATCGTGATGCGGTTCGGAGGTGTTTTCTGCATCGGTGTTGTCAAACACGATGGTTGGTCCTGGAGATTCTCTGGCGCGGTGCCTCGATGACTGAGGTCGATTGAAGCTGCTTTCTCTTGCGTGGCGTTTTGCTGCCGAGTATGATAGTCCGCAGATGGTTGATCCTCCGGATATCACATTGACCACTCTGTCAGGTGTTGGAGGATTTCGCCTTTCTTGGTGCTCGGGTTGGAGATTCTCCAGCAAACCTTTGGGTACTCGAGCATCTGGAGCTACGTCTTTTATCCTTCCTTCCGCGACTAGGCGGGCCAATTCTTTTCGGAGCATAAGGCAATCTCGCATCCAGTGTCTGTGATACTCGTGGTAATCGCACCACTTAGACGTGTCCCCCCCCCCCAGGTGGGGAGTTCTATCTTTTCTTGGCCACCTCACGAGTTCTCCTTGTTTCGCCATGTTCCAGAGCAGCTTTTCCGTAGATATGTTGAGTTTGAAGGAGTCGAGTGAGGGCGGCATGGGTTCTCGCTCCTTGTCATTCGTCCATCGTGCCTTGGCCACGTTGACCTGCCCTGAGGTAGGCCGTGAGTAAGGATGGGCGCGGCGGTCTCTCCTCTGATCTGTTGAACCTCGCCGGCTGTCAACGGGTCCCTTTCTCTCGGTTTTCTCCGTCTCTGAAGATCTCTTCCTCAGGGACCTATCTTCTTCCAACCGGACGTGTGCCAAAGCCCTGGCTTGTACTTCTTCCAACGTAGCACAAGGGTGCTTAGTTAGTTCCTTGTACAGGCCACCATCGGGGGTGACCCCTTGCCTGAATGCTTCCACTGCGGTTGTCACGTCGCAAGATGGATGGAGATCTTCTCACGATTGAAGCGATCCAAGAATTCTCTGGTAGTTTCTTGGTTCCATTGGCGGATCCGGTAGAGGTCGCTCGATTGCTTCTCAAATTTGCGGCTGCTGGCGAATTGAGACCGGAAAGTGTCCGAGAGGTCTGCGAAGGACCTAATGCTCCCACGTGGGAGGTTGATAAACCAAGTTAGCGTTGGACCTGTTAAGGTTGTGCCGAAACCCTTGCACATCACCGCCTCTTTGGAATGGGATGGGATCGCACTCGTCATCATCTTATGTTTGTATATGGCCACGTGCTCGTTAGGGTCCGTAGTCCCGTTGTACGTGGGCATGCTCGTTACAGAGAACTTTTTTGGAATCTCGAATCTCTACTCGGGCGATTCGACGAGAGAACGGAGATTCGTCAAACCCGTCGGGTGCTTCAGGCTCCAAAGGTTGGAAACCTTGGTTTCCCCTCCGGAGTTGGTCAGCGATGACGCTTATTTGTTTGGTCACCTTTCTTCGGATGGCTGCATCTAAATCGATTGGTTCGCGCCGTTCTCGATCTTCCCCATCGGTGCCATCATCTTCGATCCAGACTTCTTGAGATGGCGCTCGGCGTTGATTAGCCGCTGACCGGAGATTGATTGGAGGATTATTGTCGTGGAAGACTTTCTCATGGCGGGCTCGGCCCATGGGCTCCGGAGTCGCGTCTCGTTGTGCGGGTGCCTTGTCTCGGGGGTTCGGGTTTGCACCCTTTCCAGAAGTTCCTTCTCCAGCGTTGAAATCCAGCCTTCTTATTACTCCGTCAGTGCGCCGGGTGACGCGTAGGGAGCGACGCCCAGTAGCCAAGACCTCATATTGTTGCTTGAGTTGGCTGTTTTCGGCGGTGAGGCGTTCTACATGTGCATCATAAAAGCTTTTCTGGTCGCTCAACGCCTTTTGGAGAAATTCCATGCGCTGTCTGAGGTCCGTCATCCCCTCCTCCTGAGACCGAGCGCCCTGGTTTTCAAGATTTTGGTCGTCCCCGACGACCAGAGTCTTAGGACTTCCTTCGCCGTTTTCAAACATCGTGTTCCTTGATTCGGAAGGAAGTAGAATGGTGATTCTTCTGATCCCGAAGATCTTCCGTAGTCCTGTATGCGTCAGAGATTCTCTATCTATGGCTCAACGCTTCGTCACCTAAAATCCGGGTCTAATAATTTTCAGGATAGACTCGGGCTAAACTATCCAAACATGTCAAATGAATTACATGTTCATGCAAGTAATCACTATCATAGAACTACTAAGACAAGGGTATCATTTGTCCTAAAAATATTTTTTTTATAAGGAAAAACCACTAACAACAACAAGCAACACACAAATGACAAAAACTCTTGAAAGCATGAAAAACACACAAACATAACATGAGTTTTATTTTCCTCCCCTACTCCATACTTAAAACTAACTGTGTCCCCACTATAAGAACAAAGCAAGGTAATAAAGAAAGAAAAGAGAAAAGGAAACGAACTCACAAAGTAATCTTGAAGCATCTTGAAAACATCCTTGGAACATCCTTAGAAGAGAGAGAATCATCAATGATAGTTAGGGCTAGTGGAGGATGAAAGTGGCTCTCCATCTTGGTCATGAACTCAGCAGTGGACTGCCAACGCTCATTGCTTTGATCTCAGTGAGCATCATTCGCGTGCCAGCGCTGCTCATCTATCCTCCCTAATGCTCATAGTACTCACGGAACTGATGCGTCTGCTCATATATTCTCAGTTGTCCGTCTAGAGCCTATCCATCCTCTGAACGAGATCATCGACCCATGGAGGCGGTGTAGTGGAGCTCGAGCTGGCGTCACTGGGGTGATGGACTCGGTAGCCCGGATACTGCTCAACATAATCCCCATAATCGAACCCATTGCCCTCGGTATCGCACTGGGCATGGTGAAAATGTGGGTCGATACCGACCCCATAGGGTCGTTAATGGGGTCATACAACATGATACCAAGCCCTTGAGGCTCATTAATGTGTCCTCCAATTTGTGCACACCCTTTGTTATCGAACCCATATGGCTCGTTAACGTGCCTCTCAGCGACTTGCTCATGGAACTCCTCGTCCCTTGGAAACTGTGATGCCTTCCTCCTCAGTGATGGCTTGACATCATCTCGGTGCATGAGAGGGAAAGGCTCGGAAGCCCATGTCTTGTACCAATTGGGAAGGTACAAGAGCTCTAGCTTCTCTACAATCACCATCACTTGTCTCTCCTTGGTTGTTGTCTCAAACCCATCACCGCTTCTTTTAAAAATCCCGGATGACGCAAAATAGGTGGTGTCCATCATTTGTAAAGGCTTCCCTCTTTAGAGGGAGAAATCGACGTCACAAGCCCGAGCAACACGGGTAACCATGCCACTGATGAAGAGATCCTCGGTCTTCCCCCCGAATCCACCACTTGCTTCAGCCATTCATACCCCAAGTTCATGGGGACTGGATCCTCAAAAAGCATAGTGTGGAGACAAGCCACCTCCTTCTGTGTCGGCAAAGACAGCTCCTTCTTGGCCCATATAGTACTCCCCAAAATCCGCAGGATGATGCGAAAGAGGGGGTTGGCAATGTCCTTGCCAAGAAGAGCGTGTTGTGGGGAATGAGGCTGGAAAGTCAAATATCCCCAAGTCTCGTCAACCTTGAACTATTGTAGCTTGTAACCTTGAGAAGGGTTGGGGAAGTCAAGGAGCTCATTGAACTTCTCTAGAGTGTAGACATGACACTCGTTCCTAAGACGGAACCCGACCTCACCCTATGAATTTGGATTATTTATCTTGATCTTGAGAGCGGCCACAAATTCAGAAGTGAGGGTCGCGTAGTATGGGTCGTTGGCATCCAAAAGGTGGGTGGCGCCAATAAAGTCAAATGCATGTCGGATGTCCTTATATATGCCCAACTGTTCTCCATGAGCTCTAGAGAACCACCTTGCCTTGTGAGGTTGGTTGATCACAAGGTTGTACAGTTCAACCTCTCTATTAGTCTTCAGCACCACCTCATCAAGAGCTGGTGGAGCTGGCTTCCTAGACCTCTTGTTTGCTCGACTTGGTCCTGCCATCTAGTCCTGCATATTCAAAAACAAACATTCCAAGATAATTTCTCCACACAAGACAAAGAAGTACGCACCCCATACTTAAATTCAAAACAAGTGTCTAGACGCACTTAAAAACTCATATTTTCATGCCACATAAGTAGGAGAACAAAGCTATCATGCATACTCAATCAAAGATAAATCAATCAAGCATAAATGAGACAAGTTACATCCTAAAAATACAACCAAATTCATGCAACACATAAGTTCGAAATTCTCTGCAGGGTCGGTATCGACCCAAAGGAGATCGGTAACGAGGGACCTGTGAGTGGATTTTCTGGTGGAAAAACAGGGGTCGGTACCGACCCCTTGCGGGTCGGTAATGAGGCATTAGTGTCTTGCCCGAATTCAGCTCGAGTGGAAATTTTGACTTCGAACCAACAAAAATCCAACAATCTCAACATCATAGCAAGTTTCCAATACAATCAAGAGAATCCAAGCACCAAAAACCACATACTTAATCAAAAACCATCCCATAAATATGCCATAATAGCCAAAACAAGGTGTAGATCTAGAAAACACAAGAACAAGCAAATTCATGCTCATACTGAAACTAATTCAATCCTAAACATGGAAAAAACATTGTTCATTGATGTCTCTCTATTTGGTGGTGTTTTTATATGTGATTTCCTTTGTAAATATGTTTCTTTTTCCCCTTTTCTTGTGTGTTTTGTTCCTTTTTAGCTTAGTTCCCGTATTTCTATGAGATTCGGAGACTATGCGCATTTTATGTGTTTTGTAGGTAATTTGGCATGGATCAAGGGTCGTTTTGAAGGAGAGTAGAGACATGGAGCAAGGCCCGAGCTAAAGAGGGAAAGAGAGGAGCAAGCCATGAAGAAGAACAAGAGGAAAGCCAACAAGAAGAAGGTGGAACGAGGTTCGGACCGAGTTGCAACCAACCTCGGGCCCGACTTGAAGTTTCAACCTCGGACCGACATGCACAGTAACTCGGGCCCGAGGTCCTCCATGTCGGTCCGAGTCGGTCACTGGACTACTTGGGCTCCAAGGCACGAAATTGTGAACTTCCACTTTTGCCCCTCATCTAATCTATAAAAGGCCCTCTTGTCTTCTAATTTAGGGCTCTCCTTCACAAAAGGGGGGGTTCTCTCCCTCACAAAAGGGGGGGTTCTCTCTCACAAAGAGGAGTTTCCCTCACACACAAAAAGGGGGGCCCTCTCATACACACAAAGGGGGGGGGTTCCCTCTCATACACACAAAAGGGGGGGGGTTCCAAGGGAGCCAAGAGGATTCTTGGAGAGCAAGGAGGAAGGAGAGGAGAAGGAAGAGAGAGAGAATCGGCCAAGGGAGAGGAAGATTGATAGGTTTGGTTGATAGATTAGCTTTGCTTTGTTTTGATCTTGTGGATTTGGAAACCCTTGATTGGAATTTGTGGATTGCTTTTGATTTGAATGAAACTTTGCTTTGTTTTGAGATTGATGATGTTGATTGCTTTCCCTTTTGATTTGTTTGCTTTCTTTGTTTGCCTTATGGAGTAGATCTCCTTGATCTTGGGTTATGGGGGAAAACCCTAGCTAGGTTTGGGCTAGAAACCCCAATTCCATAGCCTTGAGTGTTTGATCTAAGGAACCCACTCTACATAGAGCTACAATTCCTTGCGAAAGTTGGGAATCAAGGCTTGAGATTGGCAAAGTAGCGAAAGTGAACATGTGTCAATCTCAAGACCTTGCTTCGAAGGGGATTTCCCCAATGATCGATGTGTAGAAGTGGTTGGAACGAGGGCGAAAGCACTCGATCCTAGTCCGATCATCACTCATTGCTTGAATTGGGGTGGATAAGCCTTAATCTACTAGAGAAGGAACCCAAAAGCCCAAGATCTACTTTTAATCTTTGAAGTTCGACAAACTCAGCTACCTCGGGCCCGACTTACCCTACGTCGGTCGCGACTTCCTCTTGTCGCCAACATCGGGCCCGACGTGACCTCTGTGTCGGTCCCGACTGTTCTCTTTGTTTTCCTTTGTTTTAAGCTCTCTTTTCCAGCTTCCTAGTGTCTAGGCACATCAATCGAGTAGACTTCCCGAGTGTTCGACACCCACCACGTGCTACAACGGGGTCGGGTTATAAATTGTATCTCTAGACCCTCGCACACCGTGAGAGGCGATCAAAAGATTGGCGCCGTTGCCGGGGAAGTCTAAGTGCATTGAGTGCCAATTTGGTGAGTTTCTTGTGTTTTGGTAGTGATTTGGGTGAGGGAATAGCCCAAACCCTTTGTTTGTTTTTGATTTGTTTTGGTTTGTGTTTTTGTTTCATAGGTGTATGCTAGCTCGTTCCTCCCGAGGAACACTTGAGCTTGAGTTTGTGAGTGATCCGGAAAGTATTCTCAAGGAAGCCCGAAGAAGGAAAAGGATGTCGAATCAATCTCTCCATGTTGATGAGGAGTTGGATCAACTTAGGGCCGAAATGGCTAGATTGCAACTTGAGAGGGACAATCAAGAGGAGGTGGCAAGAAGAGAACGGGAGCAACGGATGAGAGCCGAGGCTCAACTCAATGCTCTACCCCGGAATGCACGCCAATACATGCATCCGGAGTTGAGGGTACCCGAGCCGGCTATTGTGCTTCCCGAGGTTGCCAAGAATTTTGAGATCAAGACGCAATTCATCTCCCTCATCAAGCGTGATCAATTCGAGGGCCGTCCACATGAGTGTCCCATAGAGCATGTTAAACGATTTGTGGATATGTGTGAGACGATCTCCACCGACGAGGAGACATTGGAGTATGTGCTTCTAAAGGCGTTCAAATGGTCACTTGGGGGCAAGGCCATACATTGGCTCGAGAGCCAAGCTCCTAGGTCAATCACAACTTGGAAGACACTCTATGATGCTTTCTTGATGAAGTTCTTCCCGCCCTCAAAGACAACCGAGTTAAGAAGGAAGATTGCAAGCTTTCAACAAGGTCCGAATGAGCCCCTCTTCGAAGCATGGGACCGCTTCAAGGAGATGTTGCGCCAATGTCCTACTCATGGCCAACAACCATATGTACTTCAAGACATCTTTTTCAAAGGCATCAATCCGGTAACGAAGGACAAGCTCAATCTCCACACCCATTGTGGGTTCATAGACTTGACACCGGATCAAGCTTGGGAGCTACTTGACAAGCTATCCGATTATGAGGCCATGTATGGGGTGAGTCAAGCTAGCAAGGAGGTGAAAGTTCAAGGTGAAGGTGCAAGGAAGTTATATGATCCAAAGGGAGAAGACATTGATAGGGATGTGAAGCTCCAATTCCTTGAAGGTGAAGTGAGCAAGCTTAAGAGGCAAGTCCACTACTACAAGCAAAATGCTAGAGCTTGTGAGGAGTGTGGATCCTTTGCACATGCTACACAAGTTTGTCCGAATGAGAGCCAAGTGCGCTTGGCCGAGCGAATTGAGGAGGCAAACTATGTTCGAGGAAATTTCGGTGGAAGAGGCAATTTCAACAATGGTGGAAATGGCCGGTGGAACAACGGTCAAGCTCAAGGCTACAACAACAACTTCAACCAAAACGAGCCAAGGGCGCCACCACCACCATATAGACCACCGGGATTCAATGAGTTACAAACATTTGCTCAAGAGATGAGAGATGGGTTCAAGGAGATGAGGACCCAATTCAATGAGTTTGGTGCATGGAGGAGGCAAGTCGACAATCAATTTGCTCAAATTGCGACTCAAGCCACGAGAGAGAATGGGAGACTTCCGGGCCGACCCGAGGAGAATCCTCGAGCTCAAAACAATCAAAATGAAGTCCGGGCAATTGGATTGAGAAGTGGCCGAAACCACTTCTCAATCCAATTGCCCGGACTTCATTTTGATTGTTTTGAGCTCGAGGATTCTCCTCGGGTCGGCCCGGACCAACTTACCCGAGCCACACGTGCCTAAGAAGAATGAAGAGAGTCGGACCAACTCACCCAGCAAGTCGGGTCCGACATTCCCGGAAGTCGACCCAGCAAGAAGATCGACTCCTTCACCACGGACCGAGGTCGAGAGCAACTCGGGACCGACGTACACAGACCTCGATCCAACTCCTTTGACTCAGACCGAGATTCACAACATCGGGCCCGATATGGTGCCCAAGTCGGTCCAACCAGGAAATGTTGCAAGTGAAGTAGGGAAGTCCAAGGAGGTTGATCCAAGCAAGATTCAAGGTGCAACGATTCTTCCATATCCCTCAAAGAAGCCGAAAGATGTTGTTGAGAACAAGTTCAAGAGGTTTCTCAAACTCTTGCAAGGCTTGAACATCTCTATCCCGTTCACCGATGCATTGAGCGAGATGCCATCCTATGCCAAGTTTTTAAAGGAGATTTTGAGCAAGAAGAGGTCCATAGTGGAAATGCAAGATGAAGTCAAGACCTTGGAGTTACCGCAAAAGCTAGGAGATCCCGGTCGCTTTGCTATAACCATTGGTGTGGGGTCTCAAAACTTCCAAGCCTTATGTGACCTTGGGGCAAGTGTTTCGGTGATGCCCGCTAGCATTTGGAGAAGAGCAAATTTGGGTTAAATGGAGCCGGCCGATATGTCCCTAACTATGGCCGACGGTTCCATCATCAAGGCTAAGGGAATATTGGATGACGTTCCGGTGCGAGTTGGAAAGTATTTTGTCCCCGATGATTTCGTGATCTTGGACATGCACGAGGACCCCTTGGTCCCAATAATCTTAGGAAGACCATTCTTAGCTACGGCGGGGGCAAGGTTTGATGTCAAAAACGGCAAGGTTTCCTTTGAGATTGGTGAAGAAAAGGTCGATTTTCACTTCAACAAGGCCTTGAATGAGCCGGACGCCTTGGCTATCCTCAAACTTGAAGAGAGTGCTAAGAGAAAAGGTGAAGAAGTGGAAGTTGCTAGAGAGGTCGTTGTGTTGAGAAGTGATGAAGGGTTGAATAAACAAATACAAGCAAGGGAGTTGTTGGAGCAAATTGAGGATCAAGATGAGTCCAGGATCAATGCTAGCCCAAGGAGAAATGAAGAGTATCCTTACTTATATCCTTTTGATGTTGGTGATGACCACAATTCTTCCCAAACTTTTGATTCCTACATTTGTTTAAGTGATTTGAAAGATGACTTAGGAGACTCCTACATTTGCCTTAGTGACTTGAAAGATGAATTGGTAGAATCTCCTAGGAATTCTTTGGATAACTTTGGTGTAGGAAAAGAGGAACATGATGGAGCAAGTAAGGAGAAGAAATCTCATCCGTTGGAGGAGTATGATGAGAGAGGCCCGAGACCGGATAGCCATGCCTATATAGACCATCGTTGGTGGTTTTATGGGTATGAAGGCAATGGGAATGGGCATAACAATGGCAAGCAATTCACCGTGTTTCACCCGCCATAAGGTTGAGGTTAGGAAGTCAAGCTAGTGACTCTAAACGAGCGCTTCTCGGGAGGCAACCCGAGCTAGTAGCTTACTTTTCGTAATTTTAGTTTGATTTTTCTTAGTTTAGCCTAGCTTTTCCCTAACCAATCTCTATCTAGTATTTTGTGGATTTATGGTGTCGTGCATTCTTCAAAGTTGTGTAGGATTTGAGGTGAAATATTTAAATGGAAATATGGGAAAGAAGTTGCAAGAGGATGGAGTAAAATTGGTGACCCGAATACTCCCACATCGAGCCCAGGTAAGTCGGGCCCGACTTCCCTCAACGTCGGTCCACTTCATTCCATAGTGGTGAGGTCCCGAGGCATTATGAACGAGGAGAGGGAGCGGCAAGCAAGGCTCCAAAGAGGACGTAGATGTGACAACCCCTTCGATTGATCCTATACATGCCATTGAAGAATAAGAAATTGTGAGCTTTTCATACTCTTCTCTCTTGCTTTTAAGTTTTGGTTTCCTTGTTTGATGGGGACATCAAAATTTTAAGTATGGGGTGGGGGTAAGTGTGTTCATGATTTCACTTGTTTATGTTTGTTTATTATTTTGAGGATATTTAGTTTGTGTTTTTAGTTTGTGTTTGGGATGTTTGCTTCTTGGTTTGTGGTTTGATGAAAAACATGAATGATTAATTTGGTCTTGAATGGATGAGTTTTTGGTTTTAGAGAAATTTTTGCAAAAAATCCATAAAAATTGAAAAATTGTGTTGAAAACAACAAAAAGATTTTGTGTTTTGTAGGTTTTGGACTAGAAATTCCCATCTTAGATTGCCAAAATAAAAGCTAATGATGATGTGAGCATGTAAATTCCTTTGCATATTTTTGGATGGTTTAGCCTCTAAAAAGATGTTGCTTTTGATGTGATCATGATATCTTGCTTGTTTTATTGAACATGTGAGTTCTAGGATGAGTTCTTATGCAACTAAGTATGAGTGACCCTTGTGAGATTGATTTTTGGCCATTTTAGGGATGCTTGTTCATATTTGCATATCCCTCATTTTTCTTGTGAGATTAGCTCATTCATGCTTAGTAAAACTTGCTATTGCGGTGTTTATCTATTTTCCAAGACCGTCATGAGATTTGTCCTAGCATTGTCACATTGATTTTGAACTTTGTTCTTTTAGTCACATAAATGTTCCATATCCTACCATGAAGATAATCCTTTGTTTGTAGCCCCGTTCTAGCCTAAGCCTTTGTTTGAAACTCCTCAAAAATATTATTCCTAGCCTTATATGACTTGACCCTTATGTGATTGGACTTTAGAAGAGAGGTTTGGATTGTATTTGAAGAGTTGAGATTCTCTTGGGTTTAAGGGCAAAAGAATGGTGTTATGAATCATGTGGGTAGTGCATCTTTGTTGTACAGAAAAAAAAAAAAGAAAAGGAAGAAAGAAAATGTTGGAAATGTAAAGTGGAATAAAGCAAAGAGCTTAAGTGAAGAAAATGGTCCGACTGAGTTACAAGCAACATCGGGCCCAATGTCATAAGAAAGTCGGTCCAAATGTAGAAAGTGTTGAAAATCCAACAAAAAGCATAAGAGCAAAGATGAAGTGGAATGTTAAGTGAAATTTTGGGTTGAAAGGAAAATGTTAAGTCTTTTGGGTGGGTGTGAAAGTAATTGTGGAATTTGGTGAAGTTGGTGAGAGTTTAGGTTGTCCAATCCCCATTATAAGCACCACAAGACCAAATAATTCCCACCTTGAAAAATACCAAAAGCCCCATTACAACCCGGCCGAATGGAACCTCTTTGAGGACCTCCATTGAGCCAAGTTCGAAATTCTTTGTGTACTTTGCATTAGGCATCTCTAGGTGGAGGAATTGGTGATACTAGCTTCAATAGTAAAGTCCTTACTTGCATGATTTTTGAACTTGAGTGTTCATTGCTAAACCCAAACACATGATGAGTGATACACATTCACATATCCCTAAAGTGAGGCTTAGTTGCATTGACTTTATTCCTTGGAACACTTAATCATGTGTTATGATGTAATCTTGCTTGAATATCGATCACTTGTGCTTAAAATGTGTTTTCATACGAGGCTTTACTTGAAGATTATGTTTCGGTCTTGCTTACATTGTTATTGCTTGAGGACAAGCAAGTTTAAGTATGGGGTATTTTGATGTCTCTCTATTTGGTGGTGTTTTTATATGTGATTTCCTTTGTAAATATGTTTCTTTTTCCCCTTTTCTTGTGTGTTTTGTTCCTTTTTAGCTTAGTTCCCGTATTTCTATGAGATTCGGAGACTATGCGCATTTTATGTGTTTTGTAGGTAATTTGGCATGGTTCAAGGGTCGTTTTGAAAGAGAGTCGAGACATGGAACAAGGCCCGAGCTAAAGAGGGAAAGAGAGGAGCAAGCCATGAAGAAGAACAAGAGGAAAGCCAACAAGAAGAAGGTGGAACGAGGTTCGGACCGAGTTGCAACCAACCTCGGGCCCGAATTGAAGTTTCAACCTCGGACCGACATGCACAGTAACTCGGGCCCGAGGTCCTCCGTGTCGGTCCGAGTCGGTCACTGGACTACTTGGGCTCCAAGGCACGAAATTGTGAACTTCCACTTTTGCCCCTCATCTAATCTATAAAAGGCCCTCTTGTCTTCTAATTTAGGGCTCTCCCTCACAAAAGGGGGGGTTCTCTCCCTCACAAAAGGGGGGTTTCTCTCTCACAAAGAGGAGGTTCCCTCACACACAAAAAGGGGGGCCCTCTCATACACACAAAAGGGGGGGTTCCCTCTCATACACACAAAAGGGGGGGGTTCCAAGGGAGCCAAGAGGATTCTTGGAGAGCAAGGAGGAAGGAGAGGAGAAGGAAGAGAGAGAGAATCGGCCAAGGGAGAGGAAGATTGATAGGTTTGGTTGATAGATTAGCTTTGCTTTGTTTTGATCTTGTGGATTTGGAAACCCTTGATTGGAATTTGTGGATTGCTTTTGATTTTAATGAAACTTTGCTTTGTTTTGAGATTGATGATGTTGATTGCTTTCCCTTTTGATTTGTTTGCTTTCTTTGTTTGCCTTATGGAGTAGATCTCCTTGATCTTGGGTTATGGGGGAAAACCCTAGCTAGGTTTGGGCTAGAAACCCCAATTCCATAGCCTTGAGCGTTTGATCTAAGGAACCCACTCTACATAGAGCTACAATTCCTTGCGAAAGTTGGGAATCAAGGCTTGAGATTGGCAAAGTAGCGAAAGTGAACATGTGTCAATCTCAAGACCTTGCTTCGAAGGGGATTTCCCCAATGATCGATGTGTAGAAGTGGTTGGAACGAGGGCGAAAGCACTCGATCCTAGTCCGATCATCACTCATTGCTTGAATTGGAGTGGATAAGCCTTAATCTACTAGAGAAGGAACCCAAAAGCCCAAGATCTACTTTTAATCTTTGAAGTTCGACAAAGCCAGCTACCTCGGGCCCGACTTACCCTACGTCGGTCCCGACTTCCTCTTGTCGCCAACATCGGGCCCGACGTGACCTCTGTGTCGGTCCCGACTGTTCTCTTTGTTTTCCTTTGTTTTAAGCTCTCTTTTCCCAGCTTCCTAGTGTCTAGGCACATCAATCGAGTAGACTTCCCGAGTGTTCGACACCCACCACGTGCTACAACGGGGTCGGGTTATAAATTGTATCTCTAGACCCTCGCACACCGTGAGAGGCGATCAGTTGTTCATCAATACACAACACCAAATCTTTAGCAAGGAGGCACGAAATTAATACCAAAAATTTCAACCTAGATCTAGATCTAAATATGCAAATCAAACAAAAATCACCATATATGCTCAAAAATTCGAAATAAAGATTGAAGGTTGAGAAAACATACCGGATTTGAAGAAATAAGTGAAAAGAAGGGAGATTTGGGGTTTGTAATGAGGGTTTTAGATCGGTAACGAACAAGGGTGAAATTGCTCGGTACCGGAGTGTTTGGGCTCGGTTTTATTGTGGACTGGTGTGCAGGGCGCGTGACAGCTATGCAGCGGCAGTGGCTCGACAGCGGGGTTCCGGTGGCTCGATGTGGTGCGCCGACGAAGGGGGGAGGTGACTAGGAGAGCTTGAGGGTTTCGTTGCAAAGGAGAGGCAAGAAGGGTAGGTGGGGTAAAATAAAAGGAAATTAAAGCATATATACTTACCTGGAAGTCGGCGTGGAAAGATTTTCGGACTGAAGGGGTCGGTACCGGCCCCTGGGGGTCGTAACCGAGTCGCTTGCAACTTCACCGAATTTTCATGTTCGTTCGACTTTTGCCCTCTTTCGCCTATATCACTTATCAAAGAAAATCTATTCTGACTATCTTTAATCTAATCTAAAAACAAGTCAAAAGAAAGCTAGCAAAAAGATCTAAAAAATAAAACTAAAAGCGGGTTGCCTCCCGTAAGCGCTATTTTTAACGTCGTTAGCCCGACGAACTTACCTTGGCTCTATGGTGGCTTTTCTCCGGCTTTGGAGGGATCATGAGAAACCTAATACTTAGCCGAAAAAGCTTCAAATCCTCTCTCCACAATATGTGGTCCTCTATCGTCCATAAGTATACACAGAATTCCTACAATAGGGTTAGTAAAATCTGCCAACCAAGGAGGCTTCGACCCTTTTAAAGAATATATAGCAGGAGAGGGTGTAGGAAAAAGAAGTAAGCAAGTATCTTTACCAGATTTTTTTGATTTAGAGGAAGAAGACTCACCATCGCCTTTCAGAAAGGGCATCGTTACCGAGGGTATATGGGTCATTACCGACCCAACTAAGTTAGGGAATGCCTCGATAACATGCATGTCTAGCCTGGTAACGGATATGCGATCATCTTTCTTCATCGGATAAAGGGTCATTACCGACCATGGAGGGTGGGTAGATGCCTCGGTGATATGCTCTATAACCTTGTTCATTGTGAAGTGCTCATCCGAGTGGAAATCATCGAATGATTCAGCATTCCCGGGCTCCATATAAGAATGAAGCATCTTGACCTCTGCAACCATGGTCTGATCAATTGAGGAATTGAAGCGGAATTAAACCACCTCTTCCGATATCAAAGGTCAGGAGTCCCTTCCTAACATCAATTCGTGCTCCGGACGTGGCTAAAAATGGCCTACCAATGATGATAGGTACCACTGGATCTTCGGACATCTCCATTACGATGAAGTAGTTGGGGACAAAGAATTTGCCCACTTGGACAGGAACATCATCAACGACTCCGGTTGCTTGCACACATGATCCATTTGCCATATAAAGGTTGATGTTCACAGGTTTCAACGGTCCCATATTGGCTTTGGACCAAATAGAGAGCAACAAAAGACTTGTACTAGCACCTAAATCACATAAAGTTTTAAAACGATGAGTTCCAATACCGATAGTGATAGCAAACTTACCTAGATCACCGAGTTTAATTTACCGGTAGCTTTACAGATCGGACCTCGTTAGTTAGCTCAGAAATAGATCTCTTCTTGCTTAAGATTTCTTTCAAGAATTTGGTGTAAGCAGGCATTTCACTTAGGGCCTCAACGAATGGTATAGAAATGTTTAATCCATGATGAACCTTTACAAAACGCATAAACTTCCCTTCTGTAGAGTCTTTGGCCTTCTTAGAGGGGAAGGGAAGAGTCTTTGTCGGACTTGGAACCAAAGCGGGCTCGAGTCATGGCTTTACTGTCTCAACAAGGGGGTCGGTCGGTACAAGTGAAGGGTCGGTACTGACCCTAGGGGGGTCGGTAGGGACCTCGTTACAAAGAGGGGGTCGGTTAATGTAATACTCGGATTCGTTTTTCCCTGGGATCGGGAAAATGAGGTTCTTGATTGGCAAGCAAGTAGGATTCCTTGCACCATAAGTAAAAATTTAAACGAATACATAACCCTACTATTTAACAAATTGTTTTACCATAAACTAAGCCTAATATATTACGTTCTAGTTGATATATTATCTTGATTAGATTAATATATTATTCTAACTAAATCTATCTTCTACCCATAATTTTAATGTTATCAAATCTACAAATCCATATCTTCTACCCATAATCTTCTATCTTTCACGACTACCTATCGGGCCTCCGTACGGAATGATTTATAACCCAAGACCCTCTCCTTCTTGTTTTCCTTCTCGTTCGAGGATCACAGCAAACCAATTCTAGTTCTTTGCATTCAATAGCCATAGTGCTCACGCCGGAAACCGACTCCCTTGCTCGACTTCTTAAAGCCACTCCATCGATTGGGTACAAGCAATTTTCGCGCTTCCGGGGCTCGCTAACTCGTCTTTTTCCCGGTGAGAATTGAATCCTTCGTTCCCCTGTTCATCTTCAAAACAACAACTGTAAGGTTCGATTTTACTTCGTTGATCTCCTTTGCTCTCCGATCAATCTTGTCAACCCACATGTAGGATAGGACGTTCCTGGGGAGGCCGCAAAGACCGCCGGAATTCACCGCCGTCGTCAATCGTCGTGAGAGACGACCACCGGTGAGTTTTTCCTCTGTCTCCCCTACTCTGTTTTTCCTGTTGTTTTGTGAGGGCGGGTACCAGGTAGGTTGGGGTCGGAGAGCGTCGTTGGCCAGAGTTGTGGACGAGAGGGCGGTGAATGTTATTGATGGTGGCCGCCGGCGGTAGGAGCGGGGCGAAGTGGTTGTGGAGCGTCGAGAGGGGGACGCGAACAGGGGCGGCGGAAATGGTTCGCCTCTGCCCTCCTCTATTATCACCGGCGTTGGACTAGAGTTGTAGCGGGGTCGAGCGAAGGGCGGGATGGAAACCGGAGGAGTTGAGTTCATCGGGTTTCTCTAGGTTGAAGATGGGAAGGGATGGGTCCCGCCTGGAGAAAAGTCAAAGGGTGTCCTTTGGCTTGGATTGTAGTGACGGATTTAAAGTTCAGAAAAGATCAATTGGGTGGGCCGATCAATTCAGCTAAATGGATTTAAATAGTTGGGTTTAGGTAGGATAAATTAGATTAAGTAATAGTTGGGTTGTGCATTAAGTAAATGGGGGAATTGGATATGTGGTTCGGCTCTGGTTTTAAGTAGGGAAATGATAATTATTAGTTAGAATAATATATGTTAGTGTAAGTTAGAATAAAATAGCTAGTACAAGTCACAATAGTTAAGATTAGTATTCGTTCGTATATATAGGGTGTGGTTATTTTAGTAGAGTTGGAAAGACTAGTGGTGCTCGTTTAAGGGGAGTTTTGTACAGTTCGGATCGTATCTAATTTAATCTCACGTATTAACATTTTAATAGGAAATCGTTTTCGCTCGTGCTCTTACTTCCGTCTTCTTCAAAGGATCCCTAGCTAGTTTCGAGGTAAGTCGTTTTTCGACTTGCTCGGTTCTTCTCTATCATGTTAGTTTGCGTACCGTTATTGTAGGGCGGGTTTTGGGAACTAGTCTCGAATAGCTTTCAAATTGTTTGGAACTTCTCGAATTGTTGTGTGCGTAAAATGGTTTGGAATGTATTTTATCGGAAAGATATTTTTGGAACGTTTTCTCTGTGTTGGTACCATTTCCGACACGGCCCATCGTAGCTGGCGTGGAGGAAGAGTTGGCTATGTATGACCCGTGTGACAGGGAAACCGTGCCCCTTCAAAAACGAAAATTATTATCTATGTTTTTTGGCAAGTGCTCCAGTGGAGGCTTAGCCGGGGTTAGAAGGGTGATTGTGAAGTGGAGTGAGAGGGTTGCCTCTGCACTCGGCACGGTGATGAGCGCATTGGGAGTCGGATTGTGAAAAAGGAGGAGTTGCATTGTTATGAGGTTGTGATTGTAAATGTGTATGTGGCTATGTGTGACTGATTATAACTAATTTAGGTATTGGCCTTTAGAGTTATGATTGAGATTGTGGATTTGTATGCTGACTTTAGAAATGTTTTCAAAATGTTCTGCAATTTCCCTATTCTTTCTAACTTGATAGATTAGACACTGACCTTTCGGGAAATATTTTTCAGTTCCAGGTATGAACCAGGGAGCCGTGTAGGAACCGAGTCCAGATGGCGAGCCGGAGCGGAAAAGAGCGCGTGTCATAGCGGGATGGATTTTTACGTTAATTTATTTAGGACTTTCTAGGATGTTGTTTTACTATTACATCAGAGTGGGTATTATGACTTGTCTTCTGTTTTCATCGAATGATTTTATTGTTGGTGATGATTCGTCGGATTCGGGATATTTATATTTAGGTTTTCGAGAATTCATGCATAACTACGTTTTCTATATTTTTATTAACAGAAAGGTTGGATGTTTTTATTTTGTTTTCTCGTCGTGCCCGTGTTGCAAGATCCTAAAGTGTAGTTGTCAACCTACTTAATAGTACCTAGTAAGGTCTATTTCTAAGTAGCATCTCGTCGGAAGACGGGGTGTTACAAATTGGTATCAGAGCCAGGTTGACAACAGGGCACAAGGAACTGACCAACGAGTGTACTCGAGGTCCAACTTAAAACCAAAACCAGCCGGTGTTTTCAAAATGTTTTCACTGGGTAGACATGTTGCATATAGCCGGGTAGGTGACACGTCGCGACTCCGCCCTATCAGCCGAAGGACCTCACGTAGAAAAGTAAGAAAATTGTAAATAATAGGATGTTTAAGTTTTTACTGTGGGACTTTCTGTTATAGATGGCCCCACCAACCAGAGCAAGAGCTGCTGAAGCCAATGGAAGAGGCCGTGGAAGAGGCCACGGTAGAGGCCGAGGTCGGGGTCGTGGAAGGGGTAGAGGAGAGGCCCATGCGGATGTTGAGCCAGAGACATCATAATACTCACCAGGAGGAGGTCGTTGAGAGTCAAGATGTGGCTGTTGCTGTTCATCAAGAGGACAGTGCATCGGTCGTTGGAGGGGTTCCCCAAGCAAACGGGGCTCAAGTGGGAGGAGGAGTGCCACCAGCAGGACTGGTCCCAGAGGTGAACGCTGCAATCCAGCTGTTATTGCAGACTTTGATGGGTGCGGGGGCTGCACCTAATTTAAACAAAGTTGCGGCACAATAAGGGGCTGAGAGGAGGGCACCAGGACCAGACTCTGTTTTGGCTGCCCAGCTAGGAGCAATGCCAGATTCGCGAGGACCAGTGGTAGCTGATCATGTGGTCGAACCGAGGAGACAATATCGCGAGCCTCACCCTGACAAGTGGCTCGCGGAGTTTAGGAAGACTAGAGTGCCGAACTTTGTTGGAGCTCAGGGTTCTGACGTAGAGCAGTGGTTGAGGAGGGTGAAATCTGCGTTGGACTCCATTAAGGCACCGGAGGAGCGAAAGATGTCCTTAGTACAGAGTCTGCTACAAGAGAGTGCTTTTGACTGGTGGGAGTTATGTAGGGACCACCGGAATGAGGTGACTTTCGAGGAGTTTGAGAGGCGGATTCGAGATCAGTACTGTCCTCCGGTGGTGAGGGCGGCTCGGGAGGCTGCTTTTTGGGATGCTAGACCCGAAAATATCACGGTATCTGAGACTATTCTGAAGTTTCAGCAAGAGTTGGCAGCGGTGCCAAATGCTGCCCCTACTGAGGAGTTGAAGATTGCGACCTTTCTAAAAAGGTTGCAGCCGCATTTACGTGCTTATGTGTCTGGTCTCCGACTCGCGACATTGACAAATGTTCAGCAGTCTGCTTTGGCTTATGCTATGGCCACGATCCGACAGAGTCAGCTGAAGGTGCACACCACTGGGAGCAAGAGGCAGAAGTTGTCTGCCCCGGCAGAACTTAGGAGAGATAGTCGTCCCGGCTCTTCTCAGCTGCAACGATCAGGGTTTCAGTCACAGGGTCGTTAGGACCAGCGTCGTCAGAGTCAGTCCACTGGAGGGCTGAGAGAGTGCTTCAACTGTGGAAGCACTGCTCATTTGAGGAGTCAGTGTTCGAAGCCAGTCAGGAGTTGCTTCAGTTGTGGGAGCCTGGCCATTTACAAGTATTGTACTGTTGGAGCACCTTCACAGGGATCTTCACCGGGAACGGTGAACCAGATGCCTCGTCGTCAGCCTCAGCAGTTTCAGCAGGCACCAAGCCAGGGCAGAGGACACGGCGCAGGAGTTAGTACTACTGGGGGCAATCAGCCTCGTATGTTTGAGATGAGGAGGGCTGATGCCTTACACGCGCCGACTGCTACAGGTACGATTTGGATTCAGTCTAGACTTGTTCATATACTGTTTGATACGGGTGCTACCCATTCTTTTATGTCTTCTGCTTGCGTGGCTAGACTAGGACTGACTTGCACTGAGGGGGTGTCTTTTGTTGTGGGGCTGCCTGATGGCAGTAAAGTGAGAGGGAATAAGGAGGTTATACAGTGCCCTATTAGAATAGGGAATAGGGATTGGTATGCGAATTTCATAGTAATGCAGTTGTCTCCAGATGATGACGTGATTCTGGGGATGGACTGGATGATAAGTTACCGAGCAGTTTTGGATGCACACAAAGGTACAGTTACGGTGACAACAGACGATGGGACCAGGCATGTGTGTCAGGAGTTAGAGCAGGAGGGGCCCGGATCGGTGATTAGTATGATAAAGGCCGCCAAGTTGCTCAGTGATGGATGTGTAGGATATTGGTGTTATGTCCTACAATGGGACAAGGGGAGACCGCACATTCAGGATATACCAGTAGTGTGCGAGTTTGAGGATGTATTTCCTGAGGAGCTTCCAGGACTACCTCCTTAGAGAGAGGTAGATTTTGGTATTGAGTTGGAGCCTGGAATGAGATCGATTTTGAGAGCCCCATATCGTATGGCCCCGATGGAAATGCAGGAGCTGAAGGCACAATTGGAGGAGTTATTGGAGAAGGGGTACGTACGACCGAGTGCGTCGCCATGGGGAGCTCCAGTCCTGTTTGTGAAGAAGAAGGATGGTTCTCTCCGTCTGTGTATCGATTATCGGGAGTTGAATCGAGTTACCATCAAGAACAAGTATCCGCTGCCACGTATTGATGATTTGTGGGATCAGTTGCAGGGGGCTACTGTGTTCTCCAAAGTGGATTTGAGGTTGGGATATCACCAGTTGAGGATTCGGGAAGAGGATATTCCTAAGACGGCTTTCCGAACGAGATATGGGCATTATGAGTTTGTAGTGATGCCATTCGGACTGACAAATGCACCCGCTGTATTTATGGAGTTGATGAACCGGGTGTTTATAGACTACTTGGATAGATTTGTAGTAGTGTTCATCGACGATATTTTAATTTACTCTCGGAGTAAGGAGGAGCACGCCGAACATCTTAGGCTGGTGTTGGGAGTATTGAGACATTATCGGTTGTTTGTTAAGCTGTCCAAGTGTGATTTCTGGTTGCCTGAAGTTACCTTCTTAGGTGACGTCGTATCTGCCCAAGGAGTTATGGTGGATCCTGCAAAGATTGAAGCTGTAAAAGCATGGGAACCTCCGAAGAATGTGAAGGAGGTGCGGAGCTTTCTGGGATTAGCAGGGTATTACAGGAGGTTTGTGGAAGGGTTTTCCCAGATAGCCCAACCACTTACCAACCTGCTTAAGAAGACCACTCGTTTTGAGTGGAATGAAGCCTGCCAGCGGAGTTTTGACGAGCTGAAGGGGAGGTTGACTTCAGCACCTATACTTGCTCTTCCTCAGGGGAATGAGGATTTTGTGATTTACAGTGACGCCTCCAAGGTAGGCTTGGGCTGTGTGCTGATGCAGAGGGACAGAGTGATTGCTTATGCCTCCAAACAGTTGAAGTCGAACGAGCAGAATTACCCTACTCATGATTTGGAGTTGGCAGCTGTGGTACATGATCTGAAGATTTGGCGTCATTACTTGTATGGGAGTACTTGCAAAGTAATGACAGATCATAAGAGCCTCAAGTACATCTTCACCCAGAGGGAGTTGAATATGAGATAGAGAAGATGGCTTGAGTTACTAAAGGACTACGACCTTGAGATCCTTTACCACCCAGGGAAAGCGAATGTGGTCGCTGACGCCCTTAGCAGGAAGACGCCTCAGGCGCGTATGTTAGCTCATTTGACAGTTCAGCCAGAGTTATAGAGGGAGCTGATGAGGTACAGTATTGAGGTGCAGATTCAGCATTATCAGGGCAGTCTGAGAGCCCTAGAATGTCGGTCGTCCTTACTTGAAGAAGTGAGACAGAAGCAGGAAAATTGCCCGATGATTCAGGATCTGAGGCAGAGATTGAGCGGTGGAGAGGCACCCGACTTTGCGGAGAGAGCATATGGTATTTTGTGCCTACGTGGTCGGATTTGTGTGCCTCGAGATGCAGAGTTGAGGCAGAAGATTTTGCTAGAGGCCCATGCCACACCTTACTCAATCCACCCTGGGGCGAGTAAGATGTACAAGGATCTGCGACAGTTTTACTGGTGGGATGGCATGAAGCCGGATGTAGCGAGATATGTCACTAAATGTCAAGTCTGTCAGCAGGTGAAGATCGAGCATCAGAGACCTGGAGGAATGCTTCAGTCGCTTCCTATTCTAGAATGGAAGTGGGAGGATATCTCCATGGATTTCGTCACAGGTTTGAGACTCAACAGAGGCCATGATGCCATTTGGATAGTGGTGGATAGACTGACAAAGACTGCTCGCTTTTCGCCTATTAGGGAGACATGGCAAGTGAGCAAGTTAGTGGAGGTGTTTATTAATCAGATAGTTAGACTGCACGGAGTGCCTAAGATGATTGTGTGGGACCAAGATGGGCGTTTTACTTCCAGATATTGGCAGCAGGTGCATGAGGCATTGGGGACGAGATTACATTTCACGACTGCTTACCATCCGCAATCAGACGGTCAGACAGAGAGGACGATTCAGACTCTAGAGGACATGCTAAGGTCTTGCGTGCTAGACTGGGGAGGTCAGTGTTCGGATCACTTGGCTTTGGTGGAGTTTGCCTATAATAACAGCTGGCACTCGTCGATTCAGATGGCTCCTCATGAGGCTTTATATGGTCGGAGATGTATGACACCGCTGTGTTGGGATGATCCCTCAGATGTAGTAGGTGAGAGGCCACAAATGATTGAGGAGACGATTGGGAAAGTGGCCTTAATCAGAGAGAGAATGTTAGCTGCTCAGAGTCGCTAGAAGTCCTACGCAGACAAGAGGCGTAAACTGTTGGAGTTCGTGGTAGGAGCCCACATCTGGTTGAGAGTATCGCCTACCCGCGGGGTCAGGACATTCGGAGTGAAAGGGAAGTAGAGTCCTCGCTATATCGGTCCATTCGAGATTCTGGAGAGAGTAGGCGAGGTAGCTTACAGGCTAGCATTGTCGCCTGCTTTGGAAGGAGTGCACCCTGTATTCCATGTTTCACCGCTAAGACAGTACGTCCCGGATCCTAGTCACCGACTAAATTATGAGGAGTTGGTGGTGGAACCAGATCACACTTTTCGGGAACAACCACTGAAGATTTTAGATCGAAAAATGAAGAAGCTGCGAAACAAGGAAATTCCTTTGGTGCTAATACAGTGGTCTCGACGGGGAGTTGAAGAGGCCACTTGGGAGATGGAGTCCAGGATGAGCGAGAGTTACCCAGAGATCTACCCGGGTTTAGTAGAGGCGTTTGAGGGAAAGGTTAGTAACTAGTGTGTTGTTCAGATTCGATGTTGCTTCGGGATTGTTGTTCGCTTTGACTTGTTTGTTTGTTTGTGAAAATAGTTGATTGACGTGTTGCGTGTTACGGATGGCTAGTATTAGTTATGCTTATTTTTATCAATAAATTCTGGTTCGAGGACGAACCCCGTTAGGAAATGCCAACCAAGTTTTTCATTAAGAGCAAGATTTAAGTCTGTCATCTTTCGAATACCAAGACCTCTTTAATCTTTATATTGACAAACCTCACTCCAACTAACCAGGTGAATTCAACAACTATTCATTGTGTGACCCCACACAAAAATTGCTGATCATACTATTAATTTTAGAGTAGACGGCCTGAGGGAGAGTCATAGTTGCCATTGTGTAGACCATGATGGATGACAACACATATTTGGCAAGGGTGATATGACCGACCATGGTCAGGAAAAGACCTTCATATAGGAGATTTTCTCTAAAAGGGGATCAAAGGTCTCAACTTTAACCTGTTGATGGAAAATAGGCATACCAAGATAGGTCCGTAAATCCGACGTTAATGAGAAACCACTCTCCACCTATAAGGCTTCTCGGAGATCACGCCTAAGATTCTTTGAATAAAAAATCCTTGATTTGTTAGCACTAAAACGTCGGCCAGAAGCCTCGCGAAACTAATGGAGGCGGTCCTTGATGACTCGTACGTGTTCAACAGAAGCTTCAGAAAACAACATAATGTCATCGGCAAACATAATATGAGGCAGTTTTGGGCCACCACGAGAAAATTTGATAGGTTTCCAATGCCCCATTTCCACCTCTTGATCAATCATATGGATTAAGCGTTCAATACTTAGGACAAACAAATAGGGGGAAATAGGATCTCCTTGACGGAGCCATCTAGACAGTAAAAACTCATCCGAGACATCTCCATTCCAAAGAAGTCGGAAAGAGGTGGATTGCAAACACACTTGAATCCAAACAATCCACTGGTTAGAGAAACCAACTTCTCGGAGTGTCAACAACAAAATCCCACCTATGTCTATCATATGCTTTCTCTAGATCCAATTTAAGCAACATCCATCCTTTTAAGCCCTTCTTATGCTTTATTGAATGGACAACTTACTAGGATAAAACTATGTTATATGTAATCATTCTACCAGGTAAAAAACTCCCTTGAGCCGGACCGATTAAAAGTGGCAACACCAATTACATCTGCTCTACTAACACCATGATGATCATCTTATAGATGATATTACAAAGGCTGATAGAACGAAATTGACTAATACACTCTGATTAACTCACTTTGGCAATCAAAACAATAAGAGTCTCATTGAACCTTGACGGTAACTTAGACGCAGTGAAGAACTTTTTGACAAAATCCACAACCGACTTTCCCACCACATCTCAACAATTCTGATAAAGCAAGGGTTGAAATAAATCGTTGTCAGGGGCTTTAAGCGGGCCCATCTTACGAACAGCTTTGAGAATTTCACTTTCTTGAATCGATCGATCAAGAGCATCGCAAGTCGAAGAAGCAACTCTCGGAAAATAGCCCAAAACTGTGATCAATGATGTCTGTTCACTACTCATGTTGCCCAGGTAGGTTGGGGTCGGAGAGCGTCGTTGGCCAGAGTTGTGGACGAGAGGGCGGTGAATGTTATTGACGGTGGCCGCCGGCGGTAGGAGCGGGGCGAAGTGGCTGTGGAGCGCCGAGAGGGGGACGCGAACAGGGGCGGCCGAAATGGCTCGCCTCTGCCCTCCTCCGTTATCACCGGCGTTGGACTAGAGTTGTAGCGGGGTCGAGCGAAGGGCGGGATGGAAACCGGCGGAGTTGAGTTCATCGGGTTTCTCTAGGTTGAAGATGGGAAGGGATGGGTCCCGCCCGGGGAAAAGTCAAAGGGCGTCCTTTGGCTTGGATTGTAGTGACGGATTTAAAGTTCAGAAAAGATCAATTGGGTGGGCCGATCAATTCAGCTAAATGGATTTAAATAGTTGGGTTTAGGTAGGATAAATTAGATTAAGTAATAGTTGGGCTGTGCATTAAGTAAATGGGGGAATTGGAAATGTGGTTCGGCTCTGGTTTTAAGTAGGGAAATGGTAATTATTAGTTAGAATAATATATGTTAGTGTAAGTTAGAATAAAATAGCTATTACAAGTAACAATAGTTAAGATTAGTATTCGTTCGTATATATAGGGTGTGGTTATCTCATTAGAGTTGGAAAGACTAGTGGTGCTCGTTTAAGGGGAGTTTTGTACAGTTCGGATCGTATCTAATTTAATCTCACATATTAACATTTTACTAGGAAATCGTTTTCGCTCGTGCTCTTACTTCCGTCTTCTTCAAAGGATCCCTAGCTAGTTTCGAGGTAAGTCATTTTTTGACTTGCTCGGTTCTTCTCTATCTTGTTAGTTTGCGTACCGTTATTGTAGAGCGGGTTTTGGGAACTAGTCCCGAATACCTTTCAAATTGTTTTGAACTTCTCGAATTATTGTGTACGTAAAATGGTTTGGAATGTATTTTATCGGAAAGATATTTTTGGAACGCTTTCTCTGTGTTGGTACCGTTTCCGACACGGCCCATCGTAGCTGGCGTGGAGGAAGAGTTGGCTATGTATGACCCGTGTGACAGGGAAACCGTGCCCCTTCAAAAACGAAAATTATTATCTATGTGTTTTGGCAAGTGCTCGAGTGGAGGCTTAGCCGGGGTTAGAAGGGTGATTGTGAAGTGGAGTGAGAGGGCCTGCCTCTACATTTGGCGCGGTGATGAGCGCATTGGGAGTCGGATTGTGAAAAAGGAGGAGTTGCATTGTTATGAGGTTGTGATTGTAAATGTGTATGTGGCTATGTGTGACTGATTATAACTAATTTAGGTATTGGCCTTTAGAGTTATGATTGCGATTGTGGATTTGTATGCTGACTTTAGAAATGTTTTCAAAATGTTTTGCAATTTTCGTATTCTCTCTAACTTGACAGACTAGACGCTGACTCTTCGGGGAATATTTTTCAGTTCCAGGTATGAACCAGGGAGCCGTGCAGGAACCGAGGCCAGATGGCGGGCCGGAGCGGTAAAGAGTGTGTGTCATAGCGGGATGGGTTTTTACGTTAATTTATTTAGGACTTTCTAGGATGTTGTTTTACTATTACGTCAGAGTTGGTATTATGACTTGTCTTCTGTTTTCATCGAATGATTTTATTATTGGTGATGATTCGTCGGATTCGGGATATTTATATTTAGGTTTTCTGGAATTCATGCATAACTACGTTTTCTATATTTTTATTAAAAGAAAAGGTTGGATGTTTTTATTTTGTTTTCTCGTCATGCCCGCGTTGCAAGATCCTAAAGTGTAGTTGTCAACCTACTCAATAGTACCTAGTAAGGTCTATTTCTAAGTAGCGTCTCGTCGGAAGACGGGGTGTTACAGTTAAGAAGACTTACCTCGGCTGGAGGGGTCGTTAACGACCCGTGGGGGGTTGGCAACGAGGTCAACTGTGGTTTCGTCTTCACTGTCGTTCTCTGTTTCCTTGGTCTCAACACGATCCGTAAATTTCTTTCTACTCCTTAGGTGTATTGCTTTAATTTGTCCTCTAGGGTTTTCCTCGGGACGGCCCGGAAGTTGCCCTTGAGGTCGGGGAATTTGTGCAGTAAGGTGGCTTAGTTGAGAATTAACGCTTTTCTTCCATGTCTCTAATTCACCCAACTGTGCTTGTACACCTTTCATCTGATTGTTGAGGTCAGCACGCACTCTATTGATTCCGTCATGAATGCCTTGCACACAAGATGGAGGCGCTTGATAGTCAGGAGGCCTACAAGGGGCGGGCCTTTTCTCTTATGGTGGAGGTGTATGGCCTTGACCTTGATTATAATTCCCCCAAGCAGGATAGTTGTTGTTCCTGTCATAATTGTTGGGTGGGTTCCGATATTGACCTCTCATGTAATTAGTTTCAGCATAGGTCTCAACGGCTCTTACCTGCTCAATGTTAGTGTGCAAGCAAATGTACTATGGGCTTGAGAGCCACATTCTTGACAATGTTGAGAGGTTTTAAGGAAACTTACCTGTTTCTTAAGTTTGTTGATCTCGTCTTGCAGAAATTGGGCTTTACATTCGGATCTATATCCGTGTTCGGATTGTACAACTTCCTCTGGGGTTCATGGGCTTGATGTGTACCATACATTGCATCGTAGTTGGTAAGCTTGTCTAGCAACGCCCATGCAGCATCGGGATCAATCTCTATGAAACTGCAATCAATGTGCAGATTGATGCGGTCTTTTATTGCAGCATTGATCCCTTGGAAGAAGATCTCTTGGAGCACATAAGGTTGTTGCCTATGGGTAGGGCAATGTCGAAGCAGCTCCTTAAATCTCTCCCAAGTCTCTACAAACGTCTCATTAGGCAGCTGGTGGTAGGAGGTGATGCGCTTCCTAAGCTCCGTAGTCTTAGCATGCGAGAAGAACTTTGTCATAAACAAGTCATGCAAAGTTTACCAAGTCTTGATCGACCTAGGAGGTAGGCTCTCTAACCAGTTAAGGATATGAAGTGAGACTTGATTTCATAGTTTTTCTCAATCTCAGGAAGTACGATTGCCGATTCCGGCACCCTCAGTAGCGGGTGCACCCTCAGTAGCGGGTGCATGTATTTCTTAGCATTCCTCGGGATGGCATTCAATTGTTCTTGTAATCGAGCAGCATTTTCCCATTCACAATCTCTATCAGCTTGGAGCCGCTCCATCTGAGCTCGGAGGTCGGCCATCTGTTGGGCTATTTCTTCAGGGGTCGCCATTGCTCGGTTATCTCTTCTTTTGCGATGAAAAGTACGTTCAGGCTCAGAATCGTGTAAAGGATTTTTGAAATTAAGTCGGTGCCTTCCCGGTTGCATAAAACTGAGAACACAAAAAAAAACGAAATTAAAAACAAAAACGGGGTTGGGCTATTCCCAAACCCCAAAAGCAACTAAACACAGCGTTATCGCTTCCCCGACAACGGTGCTAATTTGTTGAAAGGATTTTACTTGACCAACAAATAAATTTATAGATCAAGACCCCGCTGAGTATAGTGGAGTCAGGTTCGTCCACGGGAAGAGAAGTCTATGTTTAATTGCTAAACTAAAACATAAAAGAACAAGCAAACATAAGAAATAACCGAAACAAGAACGAAACAAAGCAATGCAGTCGAAGTACTGAAAGACTCGATACTGAACCTATGTGGTTCGGTAACGAGGTCTGACAGAGACGAAGGTTTTCACAAGCGAGGGAAAGATCTAGCTAAGATTTAGGGTTTACCACAACATAGTCCTACAATCAAAATCATATGGATCATAAAAAGCATGCCTTTAAACAAAAGTGATCAACTTTCGTTGAATAAACAAGCAAATCAATCAACTTTCATAAATCAATTTATTTTATCTACTTGTTACGATCTAAAGTTCTCAACTTTCGTTTCAAACTTTATCTCTATTCAAGTTCACAACTTTCTCTTTCGATCAAGTCATAAACATGAATTACTTCAACTTTCATCAAAGCATAAGCACAATCAAGTAGAAAGATAGATAAAAGGCAATCAAATCATTCAATCATATCATCATCATGCACAACTATGTTGGGTTTTTGCCTCAACCCTAGAATAAGAGAACTAATCACTTATGGTGGAGAAGAAACAAACTATAGGATTGAAGGAAAACATAACTTGAATTGAACTAAAAAGCTTACTTGAATTCAAAACTACAATTGTCTTCAAAACCAAACAAGATCACAAAAAAGAATTCCCACAAATCTCTTCCTTGTGCTCTAAGCAACTCAAACTTCTCCCCAAAATATTCCTAATCGTGCGTGTGAAATTAAAAGAGAGAGAGCTCCTTATCTTTGTCCAAACAAGGGTTTAAATACTAAATGATCTATCTAAAAAGTTTGCTTAAAGATAAAAACTACCAAACTAAAAAGATATCAGAATAATTTCCTTAAAAGCACAAAGTCGGCGTAGCCCTACCGACACAGGGACCCTCGGTACTGACCCGTCAAGTTCGGTAGGACTTTGTTCCTGAATTCTTGTTGTCTTCTCTTGAAGACCTCGGTACCGACCCCACCAGGGTCGGTAACGAGCCTGTTTTGGAGCTTGTTTCCTTCTTTTCTTCACTTAATTCCTTTGGATTTCTCGGGATCTTCTTCCAACATCTTCAACTTTTCTTCCTTGACTATGTTCCTCTCCTATGATGCCCTCGAATACTTCCAATCCGCTCCAAAACTACACAAAAACACAAAAAAAACATAGTTTCCTTATTTTTCACAAAATATGCAAACTAAACTAAAAGACACACAACACACACGGAAACACAATTAAACAAGACCTAAAAACATAAAAAGACACACTAAAACAAAGCTATAAACACGGACATCAGGTAAGTAGAGGGAGAAGAAGGCGATTGGCCGTCCATGGTGAACGTTGCCACGAGCGCTGCCGTGAAGCACCACAAGATGGTCCCGCCCAGCGAGGAAGCCAATTTGATCAATTCAGATGTTGATATTGCTTGAGTTTTGCTCAAAGTTGGTCGACATAGCCTAATTTCTAAGGCGTTGAGTTGTTTGATGAAATAGTTGAATCAATTGAGTGGATTAATTAACTTTGATTGAGGGATGAATTCAAGATTTGACAATGCATAAAAGATGTTTGATAAAATGTCTTAAGGAAGGACTTTTGGCTCATGGAGCGCCACGTCAAATGGTTAGAGAAGGTTGGAATCTCTTGGTGGCGCATGGCTTGTTTATTCCTTAATTTCGAGTCATGTTTTCTCAAGGGCATTTTAAGGCATTATTAAACTTTAGGAGAATCAATGTAGTAATGTAAGGAATTGGTGGAGTCCAGGCGGACGCCGACCATCTTGGTTTAAAGGCTCATAGTGTTCACTTTCTAGGGTAGATTGAATTTGAACCAAAAAGGTATGATTGTGCCTTAAGCAAGTCCAGTGCTTTGAAACTCTTATTCATCATAGTAAGTATAAAAAAAAACATTATCTCCCCTACTGTGGGAAGTCTGGTTTGCTGCTCTTCAAGTTAGAGAAGGACTTAAACCTACCAGTGACCGGCTTTTTGTTTGCGTTGTTTTTCTTTCATTTCTAAATCAAACTCAAGGTCGGCCCTAGGCTGACGTGGTTGTACAATGTCAAGCATTTTTCTTTTTGTTTGAAGTTCAATTGGTGAGTCATATCCAACCCGAGTATCTCCTTAGTTTGTGTATCAATCGGTGAGTCATATCCGATCGGTACACATCCATATCCCCACGAGATCATCATCACTTTTCCATCATCATTCAAGAGTTCTAATGATCATTTTCATCACACCAATTCATGGCATCCAAGGAAGGGCTTCGCTCACATCTTCGTCATGTAACACCCCTATTTTGCAACATTGGGTATTATCACCATTGACCTCGGACATTACCGTCCAAAGTCACCCAAGGCTTTATAAAATATTAAACTTAAATGAAGTGCGGAAATTGAAATAACATTACATATTATAAATGTTTGCTCAAGTATGAGACTTAGAAACTTGTTCTTACAACTTTAACCATAGTGAAAAGTGAAAGAGTTCAAACGACGGAAATAAGACATAATGTTCGTACAAAAAGTGTTTAATCCAAAAATAATCGATAAAAGACATCTTTCGAGAAATCCGACCTTCCTTCCTTCGCTTACTTGATCTTCGTCTTCACACCTTGGAGGGAGTTTGCCTATAGTCTGGCATTCGTGGTGAAAGGCGAGAAATGCTAGGAAAAAATGCGGAAACAGCGAAATTAGTCTAAGCAGACTAAGCAAGCGAGAATGGAAATTCTCAAGGGTAATTTGGTAATTTTAATTCATAAGCGATACGTGTTTGAGATATAGGACTTCATGTAGAGCTCTTAAGGACGGAAACGAGTAGATCTCGAGATGAGATAACTCTTAAATCGAAAGGAAGAACTACGAGATTGTAGAACTTCTTAGAATAGAAATATGTTGAGAACGTTATTATTGCACATAAGTTTTTGAAAACCTCTCGCGCCCTTGTCGGACCTCAACCAACCTCATCTTATACGGTGCTCCAGATCAGGGAGGTGGCCCGAAGGCGCTTAAGTACCAAGCCCACCTTGACAAGTCCGAATAAGCATTCAGATTGGAAAGACGATCGTTCAAGAACCGAGAGCCGGGTCGGTCTTCCAAGTTGTACTATTCCGGCCCGGTTTTTTTTCTTTTAATGTGCATTGGCACTTATTTTTATGTCGTGATAAAACTTCACATACGTTAATGATTTTTAAGATTGTGGAGGGCATGAATGGGTCGGAGTCCATTTAAAGGAACAGAGTTCCGACACCTAGCTAGGGTGCATACGTCTCTCCTCCGAGTAGGAGCGGACATAGATCACGATCCTTAAAGTCATGGGAAGAGAGAGCATGGAGCCATACCACTCGACATGTTATGTAGAGGTGTTCGGGTCGAGCCCGCACCCCTTATTATTAATCCATACTAATCTCGAAAAGAGATTTTAAACAAGTAAAGGCCACACAAACAAGCCTAGCATAATAATCCTATGAACAATAATAACCATAATAACGATAACAAGTGGGTCATTAATTCTAGCAATCAATATTCCTAGATTCATATATTTTTATCAAACAAGTTGTTCCCAACATCGAGAAATTTCACGAAAACGAATTATCGAGGTTTCAAGGAGCAATTCCACCTTCCTTGATGTGAGTACGATTTCCTTTCGAACGGTTTTGGAAATAGACGACTTAGACGGAATCGAATCTTTGACCTAGCGATACAAGAGATACGAGCGAATTTCTATTAAAATTCTTATCTCCATTAAACTATTATTTTCTCTTATTTTTCCTTTTTACAAGAGAAATCATGAAACCTAAATTATTTTAATTAATAATTTAGGTGGAGGGTTTAAAAATAATAATAATCCTTGATTATTATTTTCAAATGGAATATTCAAAAATACTTTCTAAAAAAATAGTTATATTTACATAAAGTTGCATGCAAGATTTGAAAATCAAGACTTCTCCTTTTTACTCACTATTAATATTATATCTTTTAGTTAAATCCATAAAAATACTCATACTTTTTATTAAGTCCCAAAAATTAAAACATTATTTTTAAGGTATTGATAAGTCTTAATTATTTACATGCAAGGTGACTAAATTAATTAAAACCTATCAACAAAATATTATCTAGATTATTTAAATCCATTAATATTATTATTAAACTACTTTACTTATAAGTTCAAGGAAAGTTCTTTTTATAACATGGAAATATTTTAATAAATCTATTTAGTACTCAACTTATTCATATTAAATTATCTTATTACAGAAATATCTTATCCATATTATTTTCAAGTTTATAATAGGATTTTAAAAAGACATGCAAGTATTTTTCTATTTAATAAAGTCTTAATTTAATAATCCTTTCATCTAGTTCTATTTCTTTTATCCAATGTAATTAAAATCCAAGGTAAAAATATTATTAAAACATATTTTTTATGCTTAGAAGTTCCATATGATACTCTTATAATTTATTTGAAATTATTTCAATCCGCCACATGCATGTTAATTTACTTTTATTTATGTACAAGGAAATTAATAAAATCAAAATCTGATTTTTCCTAACTACTTAAATCTTATGTTGATTTTAAAAAGATGCTAATAATAATATCTACTTATTAAAATAAAAAGGCTTTTAAAAAAATTAGAAGTAGACCTCTCTTTTACAAGTTCATCGTTCTGTTGAAAACAGAAGGCAGTAGAGGAAGGGGCAAGGGGGCGGCACACAACAAGTGGCGGCGCACCAAGGGCGGTGGTGGTCCGGCGCTCCTCTGGAGGTGGCGCGCGACAAGGGAGAGGCGGCCCAGGGAAGGAAATCTAGGGTTTTGTGGCGATTTGGGGAAAAATTCAACAATTAATTAACGGCTTCTATGGCTGAAATTTGATTGAAAGAGAGCAAATTCAACAAGAGAATAGGAAGAAGATGAATGTGTGAGATTTCTAATAAAATCCCAGCCCTTTTATAGCCAAAATTGACCCATGCATGGATCCACACCTCAATGGATTGACCTCTCATGGAGGAGGAGATCCAGGAGGAGATCCATGAGGATTGGTCAAGCTTGCGTTCATTGGAGGATGACACAAAGTGATGAAGGTTGTTGAGTAGAACAAGCTAACAAAAACCATTGATGGAAATGGGAGCCATGCATTACTCATACATTCAATCAGTCAGACTAGTCTGATGTTCAATTTGGGAAGAAGAAGAATTAAAAGCATAAAAGAAGTAAAAATTCCTTAATGAGTAGATGAATTACAATGGCATAGCGGAACTGAGTGTGTGTTAGTTTTGGCAAGCTGCAAGAGGTCGCCGGTTTGAGTCCCCCTCTCGCCCTTTTTATTTTTGGCCTCTCTTTTGTAATTTTTATTTGTAAAAAAATTGATATGAAATAAAAAATTCGAATTTATTTTTAATTATATTTAATTAAATTTTATTTGTCATTGTAACAAAGCTTTTGATAATAAACTAATAAAATTACAAAAATAATTAGCTCTCTATTTTAGAGAAAACTTAGTTAAATAAATAACCTTTTCTTTACTTAGAAATAGCGGTTATTACACGTCAAGTCATGGTTGCCTCGTACGTTTCCAACAACAACGATCTTGTCATCAAGACACTAGTGGTAGGCAGTATAAGCCATTGCTAACATTACCTTTGAGAAGAACCTGACGTTGCACGTCCTTAAGCAAACAAAAAGTAGGGTAAAATTCAAGAAAAATATTATTGTCCTTAGTTAATTTTGTTATGCTAGTGAGATTTTTGTTCATGTTGAGCCCAAATAAAATGTTGGACAATTTAATAGGATGAGTATGTGAGGAAAATATAGAATGACCAGTATGATTAATAGGAAGGGTTGTACCATTTCCGAGGGCCAGCTAATCAGTGCCATTATAGTCAGAAGCAATCGACATTTTGTTAAGGTCACTTGTGACATGATCGATAGAACCCGAGTCTATGTACTAGTTGGAGTCAACTATGGAGCAAGATGACGAATCCATATAAGATGTTGGCGAAGGCTGGTTTAGATGGTCCACCAGATGTCGAGAAGGAAAGTGATGGACATTAAGTCGGCTAAGACATTCACTGGTTGAATGCCTGGGACGCTCCCAGATTTGATAGATCTGGCGAGGGCGGGGATGACCAACAACATCGGTCGCATCTTCTTGTCGGACGAGCGGTCATCGGAGGTCGATTGCTGCAAGGAAATCGAGCGACCAGAATATTGGCGAGAGGAAGGCGCGTCAACTAGTGGACGGCGTGACTGGTTTCGATGTTGCCGACCATTAGAAAATTGGTGATGGGATGATGCGTGGTACCACGTGGTAGCTAAATAGCGACCATGTCATAGCTAAATCTGGGTTTAGATTTAATGACCACATGGTCGTTAAATCCTACTATATTTCAAAAAATTTATATTAATTAATTTTTTAAAATTTATTTATTTCAAATGAATTTATAAATATTAAAAAAACTATTAAACATAATAAAAATATATAATTAATTAATATAGTAATAATAAATATTATAAAAAAACACAACAACAATCAATTAAATAATTAACATATTTTTATAAATATTATTAAAAACAACAATCAATTTATAAATATTATAAAAAAATATAATTAGTTCAAAATTCACAATAAAACACAATAATTAATTTAAAAACCTAATTAATTCATCAAATTAAACAACAAAAGTAACTAAAATCCTCTTAATCATCCTAATTATTCAATAACAAAAAGCCCACAGAAATAATAAATAACATAAATGTAAACTAATTCATCATATTCATCAAAACTATCAAACTAAATTTCAATCCTAAATTATCCCTAGAATCCATTATATTCATCCAATTCATCATATTCTAAATTGAAAACAACAAATTAATGCTAAATTCATCAATCTAATAAATTCTAAATTTTACCTAAATCAACACAAATTACAACAAATACACCCAAATCAACATGTATCAACAACAACAACAACATTTAATTTATCAAATTAATCACAAAATAATGCAAATTTGTCCCTTGAATCATTCTAAGTCAACAACAAATTAACAACAACAACATGCAACATGAATTTCCAAATCAATTTCAACAACAATCAAGGATACAATAACAACAAAAACAATCAAATCCAACAATCAATTTCAACAACAACAACAACAATCAATTCCAACAACAACAACAACAACCATAACAACAATAATAAAATCCCAACAAAAACAATTAATAAAACATATGAATATCAAAGGAGATGAGAAGGATACCTAGAAGAAAGGGGCTCAATGAAATTCAACAATCAATATCAACAATAATCAATGCCAACAAAAACAATCAATCAATCAATAACAAAAAAATAATGAATCAAAAAATATTAAAAATCAAAGGAGAGGAGGATGGTACCTAGAAGGAGGGGCTCGACGACGGTGCTCGGTGGCGGCGATGGTGGAGGACGAGGGATTCAGCGGAAAAAACAAAGAAAGCAAGAGAGAGTTCAAAGTAGAGAATGAGGAAGACGGTTGCGTCTTTCGATATAAAAGGTATTTAGCGATCATGTGGTCGCTAATTAGCGATCATGTGGTCGCTAATTAGCGACCATGTGGTCGTTAAATACACTCCATTTTATGTATTCAACGGTTCATTTTTTAAAACAAAAATTCAGAGTTGTATTTAGCTACCACAAGGTCGCTAATTCCCAAAAATTAAAAACCTCGTCGATGCTCAATTATTCCCACCATGATTTGGGAATTAGCGACCATGTGGTCGCTAATTCCAAAATAATTTTAAAAAAGCCTGTCTCATAAAATATTACCTCCCATATTTTTATGTATTTAGCGACCACATGGACATTAATTCCCAAATAGTTTTAAAAAGACAGCCTCGCCAAATATTCTCTCTCATGTTTTTTATGTATTTAGCGACCACATGAATGCTAATTTCGAAATAATTTTAAAAAGACCGCCTCGTCAAATATTGCCTCCAATATTTTTTATGTATTTAGCGACCACATGGATGCCAATTAGCGACCATATGGTCACTAAATACCTCCCATTTTATGTATTTAGGGATTTCTTTTTAAAAAAAAGACATTGTATTTAGCTTACCACATAGTAGCTATTTAGCGACCATGTGATCGCTAAATTGGACTTAGCTACCATGTGGTAACTAAATCCAAGTTTGGATTTAGCTACCACTTGGTCGCTAAATTCTGAATTCAGCTACCATGTGGTCGCTAAATCGGATTTAGCTACCACGTGGTAGCTAAATCAGATTTGGCTACCATGTGGTCGCTAATTTTGATTAGTTATTTGAGTGAAATTCGGTTAGTTATTTGATCAACATAAATATTTAATCCATCTATTCCATGAGTTTCGGCATCTGCATCAACATCGACGAAATAAAAAGTATCTCTTGGGTCATTTAGCGAACCAAGACCATCCACATCGGTTAAATCATTGATAACTAGTTGAAGTGGTGAATTTTGTAAAAATGCCTCCTCAACGACGCATACATGCATAACCTTTGGGTATTGATGTCCATTATTTCGTCTAGCATGCCATAGTAGTCCTCGTCACTGCCAATGTTTTTTTATAACACAAACTCCACTATTGTTAATTGCCCGCGATGATGTGCGTGTTTTCGTATGGAATCGATCACCAATCACAAAATAGCCAAGATATGTCTTGATGTTCTAGTGGGTCCATGAGCTAGTGTTGTAATGTTAGGATCTGAAATGGCCAAATTGTCAGCTTGCATGTAGAGAAATAAAATTAATTACTTCATATACAATGAAATTGAAACAAATTTAGGGTTTAGGGTTTTAGGGTTTTAGGGTTTAAAGTTTTATCTTTCATCTTGCATGTGGAGAAAATAAAACTAATTACTTTGTTATATATTAAAATCTCGTGCACTTGTCATTTAATGATCTTATTTCTACAACTATAGATTTGGAGCAAAATAAATTTAGAGTTTAAGGTTTTAGGCTTTAGGGTTTTAGGGTCTAGGTTTCATTTTCCATCTTGCATATGGAGAAAATAAAACTAATTACTTCATTACAAATTGAAACTAAAATGAATTTAGGGTTTCGGGGTTAGGGTTTAGGGTTATTTATCTACCACATGGTCGCTAAATACATAAGTTGGGATTAGCAACCATATGGTCGCTAAATACATCTCATTTTATGTATTTAGCTATCACTTGGTAGCTAAATCCGCATTAGCGACCACATGGTAGTTAAATCCGATTTATTGACCACATGGTAGCTAAATTCAGGATTTAGCTTTCACATGGTCGCTAAATCCTAGACTTAGTTACCACGTGGTCACTAAATACATCAGATGGAAATTAGCAACCATGTGGTCCCTAAATACATAAGTGGGAAATTAGTGACCATGTGTTAGCTAAATCCAGGTTCGGATTAGTAATTACTTCATGACGAATTGAAATTAAAACGAATTTAGGATTTTGGAATTCGGGTTTAGGATTTAGGATTTAAGGTTTAGGGTTTAATGTTTAGAGTTATTTAGCTACCACATGGTCACTAAATGTATAATTTGGGATTAGAGACCATGTGGTCGCTAAATACATCTCATTTTATGTATTTAGCTACCACTTGGTAGCTAAATCCGCATTAGTGACCACAGGATTTAGCTACCACTTTGTAGCTAAATCCGATTTAGTGACCACATGGTAGCTAAACTCAGGATTTGAATTTAGCTACCACATGGTCGCTAAATCCTAGACTTAGCTACCACGTGGTCACTATGTGGTCGCTATTTCCCAAAATGGATTTAGCGACCGTCCATGTGGTCGCTAAATACCGACGCTATTTTTTCCGTGAAGTCTTAGCGTCAACACAAGGTGTGGTCGCTAAATTTTTTTTATTGTTTTTAGCTCAGATTTGGCGACCATGTGGTCGCTTAATCATGGACGCTAAATCAACGGAATGGTGTAGTGGATAATCATTCGGTTCGCATGTTAGCAGTGGCTTTCAACGCTCCATACGAGGAATCGAAACCAACAAAATGGATGTAACAAAATCAGCATCCAAGATAGTTTGAAGGCAATTCGTCAATCCATCAGCAATAGACTGCTTCTTCTTGAACTATTCAATCATCGGGGGAGCACCCTTAGGCTGTTGAAGTTGTTGTTTGAGATTCATCGCTCGGGCTCTAGATTGCGTCGGGAACATACGCTGAAGAGTAAGCCAAGCATGACGAGAGGTCTCGGCTTTGACAAGATAGCCGACAAAGGGAGACGAAATAGTAGTATGGAGCCATAGAAAAATGAACTTATCTCGTTGCTTCCATATGAGGTATTCCGGGTTGTCAGTAACAGAAACAGGAGTATCTTCGGTGACCGGGACTTGAAGAGTTTTCGAAGGTGTCGATCCATCGATGACAAAGGACTTGAGTTCGAATGCATTGAGTGCATCCATGACATTCGATCTCAATATTGCATAATTGTTACGTTCGAGCTTGAACACGAAAAACGGGAATTGGAGCCCGGTGGCTGATCGACTGCCTAGGGCGGTAGCGTGCAACAATGCACCACTGGTGCGAGAGCTAGACGAGGCATAGGATGATTCGTTTGAATCCATGGATGTCGGAAACAATTATACGGTGAACAAGAAATTTTGTGGATCGATTTTCGCTCTGATACCATAAAAGATTGCAGTGATTATGGAACCTTTGTTAACTTTACAATCAAAGGGATATCACTTTAATAATACACAAGAATTACAGATTATAATCTTAGAGAATAAGATAAAGAATATTCTAGAGATATCTACAACATAACATGAAGATATTATACAAAAATACAAGATATGGAATTATCTAGTACTTTCTCCCCTAATAGGAGGTTATCCATTATATTAAAAAAATAACTCTCAAGTAGGCACCTGGTGGTTGTCAAATCGGATCATACTCGGCTGTTATCGGCATCTTCGGGGTTTGATGGCTTTTCTCCTTTCCAAAGACCATTCCGGTTCCAAGCAGCGTGGCTTATGCACAATGAATTTCAACACTTTCTCGTGAGTCATTAGGAAAAGGGAGCCCTGCTTTGCCTGACGCACTCGAACCTGGCTATTCAGCTTGATGATTGGAACAAGAATGTTTTTGGAAACTTATTCTGGAAATGGGACATGCAATGGAGAAGACTCAAAGGAATCCATATAGCACTTGGCCATCAAGCGACTAATGGGCTAATTGATCTTGATAGTCGCCTTCGAAGGTAGATGGCGGTGGTTCTTGATCAGATTAACACCGTTTGGATCCAAAAGGTCGGATCTGATGCATTACTCGATGGTGACCGCAATACGCGATATTTTCATTCCAGCGCAAAAGGCAAATCGAGTGGATGGATTGATGACACCGATGGTGAGTGGGTGTGGGATCAAAAGCAACTGCATGATATGGTCACGGAACACCTCAAAATCTTGTATAAGGAAGAATGCAGTGATGAAGGTCCGTTCGACTTGCCACGTGGTCATTTCCTAGAAATTCCGATGGAGGAGATGACTATGCTAAATAGAAGATATAGTGCTCGTGAGATCAAAGACTCCATTGATAGCATGGGACCTCTCAAGGCCCCGGGCCCGGACGGTTTTTGCCATATTTTATCAACGGAATTGGGTGCATATGAGAGAGGAGGTTGAAAATACAGTGATCGAGATTTCGGAAGGGAAAGGTGTTCCGTCGGGACTAAATGAAACCTTGCTTGTTCTTATTCCAAAATTGGAAAATCCGGAATCGGTTAACCAACTGAGGCCGATAAGCTTGTGCAATGTGGCTATGAAGATTGCAACCAAAGCTTTGGTGGCAAGATTGAAACCACTTATGCAAAAACTGGTGGCGCCATCTCAATCCAATTTCATTCCCGGGAGACAAATCACCGACAATATAGTCATCACGCAGGAGGTGATGCATTCAATGAATTGCACTAGAGGAAGTCCTTTTATGGCGATCAAGATCGATCTTGAGAAGGTCTATGACAAGGTCCGATGGGCATTCTTGCGTGAGACTTTGTGTGAAACAAGAATGCCTAGCAACATGGTGAATGTCGTAATGAACTGTGTCACCACGAGCACTATGAAGGTTCTTTGGAACAGGAGTATGAGAGAGAGCTTTACGCCAAGTCGGGGTGTCCGACAAGGAGACCCGATTTCTCCATATCTTTTTGTGCTATGTATGGAGCGTCTTGGCCATGTCATTGATGAGGTCGTGAATGAGGGAGCTTGGAAGCCGATCCAATTGTCTAATGGAGGTCCGAAAATATCTCATCTATTTTTTGCCGACGACCTCATTTTATTTGCGGAGGCATCACGGGACCAAATGCAAGTCGTTACATATTGTCTCCAAAAGTTTTATGAGGCGTCCGTGGCGAAGATAAGCTTTCAAAAGTCAAAGGTATGCTTTTCTAATAGCATGAATCAAGAGGAGGTTGAGGAGATAAGCCGCCGAGCTGGGATTCCGATCACAGAAGATCTTGGTATGTATTTAGTCATGCCAATGTCTAAACAAAAGCCGAGCAAGGAGACGTACAAGCATATTGTTTATCGTTCAAGTTGGCTTTTTGGAAGATGAAGACGCTTTCCATGGCTGGACGTGTTACCTTGGCAAAGTCGGTGGTGGCAAGCATTCCATACTACTTTATGCAAACTGTAAGTCTTCCCCGTCACATTTGTGACGAGATTGAGAAGAAAATGCGTGGCTTTGTTTAGGGATCTACGGAGGAGAAACGGAAGGTTCACTTGCTTCATTGGGAGACATTGAGGGAACCGAAAGAGGTTGGTGGGCTTAGAATGCGAAGTATGAGACAAGCAAACTCCGCATTCATGGCTAAGATGGGTTGGAGGTTATTACCTGACTCGGATTCTCTTTGGGCTCAAGTGGTCAGAGGAAAATATTGCAATGGCAGGCAAGATAGGGACATGTTTATGAAGAAAGCAGGGGCGTCAAACTTATGGAATGGAGTTGTGAAATCAAAGGCGCCTTTGCTTCGAGGAGTGAAAACAAGAATAGGAGATGGCTCGAAAATGCTTTTTTGGGACCATTTGTAGGCTACGGGTCAACCACTAATTGAGCTTGCAATTGATGATGTTAGTGAGGAAGAATTAAGTAGGACTATCGGTGAGTATTGGGGGAGTGAGAATTGGAAATGGGAAGAATTTTCTCACCTTCTCCATGCTGCTGCCCTTGAAGAGATTGGCCACCATAGAATAACAGTTCAGGAAGTTGGTGATAATTTCATTTGGGGACCGTCGGCCTCGGGACGATTCTCAATCCGATCAGTTATGGTGATCATTAGAGAAGAGGGCACTGAAGAGAGGAATAGACCGTGGAAGACTAAACCACTTGAATGGACATTCTTCACATTAATTAACTAGTTTAGGACCTGCGCCTTGCGCAAGGGCTTTTTTAAATAAATATTGGACTATTATTTTAAATAATGTGTAGATCATTAGATATAAAAATAAAAAATAAATTAAATTAAGAAAATTGTAAATTCATTATAATGATTTTTTTATGTTATATAAGATTTTTGAATAAAATAATTTATGGATTTGATTAGGAATAAAAAAATAAGCTAATCTTATTGGCTTAATCACATAAACACAAAATTTTAAATTAGAATGAAAATGAACTTGAAATTTTCTTAAGATACAAATTTAAGTATTATATAATATTTTAATAATCTTAAATAAGTCGTCACTATTTGACTGGTTTGATCAACTTGACCATGCAAAAAAAACCTACAATGACCATAGACGAGTAAATTTACTTTAGCAACCTAAATTTGTACTAAATCCAAACTTGAAATGACGAAAGCAAGATGAAGAATAATTTATAAAAATTTAGAATATTTATTAATTAGGTTTATTAACATTATATTAAATTACTATTTTATTTAAAGATATTAAATTAATTTAGTATGATATATTAAATTAAAAACAGGGTAACGGGAATATTAAATTTATATTTAATATTTGTCATTCTATTGGATAGAAATTTAACATAAAAATCCATAATTAAAAAAATATATGAATGATTTTCTTGGCAAATTAAGGATATCATTAATCAAAAACATACAAATACCTCATATTTTGATTAAAAAATTATGTGGCCTTAATTAACCCTATATAGGCCTCGTAGGAGCGTATAGTATATACGCCTCGTAGGAGTATATATAGATAGAACTATTATATAAATATAATTTTTAGCAATATTATTTAATGAATTTCATATTGGTATATGGGTAGAAGATAATTTATCCAATCTCATACCAACTTGATAAAAAAATTTAAATAAGGTGAGTTAGTGAATTACTTATTAAAAAATTAGAATTTCTTTCTTTAAACATGTACATGATGGAATCTAGCTAGTATTGAATTGATAAAAAGTTTATTATTAGATATTGTGTGCGATTATATAAAATTATTAAATAAGGTGAATGAGTAAATTACCATATTATAAAATTGAAAATTCTTTCATCTAGATAAAAGTTTATTCAATCTAATACCAAATTGATAATTAAACATTGCTATATATAATGGATAGAGATAAAAATTTATCCAATTTTATGTCAAATTGATAAAAAAAAATATTATTAAAAATAAGGTGAATGAATTACATAATATATAATTCATTATTAAAAATAGGGTGATTGGAATATAAAATCTTAATGACGAAACTGCCCAAAAGTGCTTCAGGTTTAGAAGATACTAGTTGTACTCGTCGTGCCATGCACGACTACGACTCAACAATTTTTAGATATATTATAAATATGATATTAATAAAGTAAATATACAAAAACAAATAAAAAGCCAAACATAATATAAATTCTTAGAAAAATTTAATCATATTCAATTTTTAAAAAATCTTTTCAATAAAAAGTTAAAAAGATAATTAATAAGAAAAGATAAAACAATATAGATTTTTTACAGATAAAAAATCTTCAATATTTACATAAACAATCCAAAAATCTACTAATATTATTTTATCTTGATGTTTATTTGGGGATAAGTTTTTAAAAATAATATTATATGTTTATGTTTACTTAGAGATAAATTTTTTGCATAATTAACTATTTAAAATTATTATTTTAATAAAGGGGTGATGTGGCGCAATGTGGTGGCCGAAATTGTTCCAACTTTAGTTATTAACTAGTTGTACCCGTTGTGCCATGCACGACTATGATTCGATATTTTATAGATATTAAATAAAAATAAAATAAAACTTTAATGTAAGTAATTTATTATCTATATAATGTACATTTTTTAAATAAAATAAAATAAAATAAATATAAGTTATTAAGTTTAATGTGGATCGATAAAGTAAAGATTAGATAAGATTAAGTATTATATTTTTATTACTTCCTATGTACCTTAATTTAGAGATCATCAAATATTTTAATATATTTATTAAATATTATATTAGCTATTTTTATTATTTTTAAAAATTATAAGTATTTATCATTAATTTTTTATTATAATAGAAAACATATATATATATATAAATAAATTCATGAAAAAATATCATGTTAAAAGATATTTATACATATTTTAAATTTGTTATCTTTAATTTTAAATATTTGTATAAGAAAGTTTTCAAAAGATATTGTTATACTAAATAGATATTTGTTTGATGTTGAATATAGATTTAAATAGTTAATGAAGAATTTAATTGAAAAATTTAAAATATTAGGAATAAAAATTAATTTTGTAAAGATGATATGGGACCAGAAACGTTCTAGTGGCTTAAAAAGGTACAACTTTAATAAATAGTTATAGACTATAGATAGATATAACTATTTTTATATCAAAGATATATATTTGATCACGTGTACATATTTTTTCTTTTTTCTTTTTTAAATTTATCTTTTACAAATATAATAAATATAATGTGCTTGTTTTATCTATATTGGTCAAATCTACTAATATTATTTTATCTTTATGTTTATTTGGAGATAAATTTTTACAAATATTATTTTATCTTTATGTTTACTTGGAGATAACTTTTTTTCATAATTAATTATTTAAAGTTATTATTTTAATAAAGGAGTGATGTGGCGCAAGGTGGTGGTAGAAATTGTTTCAGCTTTAGTTATTAGTAACTAGTTGATGACCCGGGCCTTGCCCGGGAACTTTTTTAAATAAAAATTATAATATTTAATTTAAATATGATATAGATATTATAATTTTTATTTAAAAAAAATATTACAAATTATTAAATTAAATATTACATATTGTAATTTATTTTAAATAATATTTTTTATTATTAAAATGTATACAAATATCATCTTATTCTTATGTAATGATCATAAAAAAGTTATATATTCTTAAAAAATAAATTCTTGTATAAATTTAACATTGATAATTTTTATTTAACATTAAGAGATCAATAATTTTTAATTATTTATTAAGGGATTCATAATATAAAAAATCAACATACTTATGAATAGAAAAGTAATATATTGCAACACACAACTGACACAACATATCTATACCGACACTAATTGAAAAGTCATCATACTTATTAATAGAAAATTAGTATAAAAAATCAACATGCTTATGGATAGAAAATTTAGAAAGTTGTCATACTTGTGAATAGAAAAATTAATATAAGAAAATCTAAAATTTAATATAAAATCTACAATAAAATAAATTATCCATATTAGTTAAAAAAGTTGTCATAGTTATGGATATAATATTATTCAAAAAAATTAGTAACCAAAAAAATGGTGATTGAGACATTAAAATTTTATGACAATATCGTATTTAACTGTCATATTTATAGATAAAAAATTAATATATAAAACCCAACATATCACGGAAAAAATTTAAAGAGGTGTCATTCTTTGTAAAAAATATTAATATTGAAAAATCCAAAATTAATATGAAAAATATGGTCAATATTAATTAAAAACCTTGTCATACTTATAAACAATAAAATTAATATAAAAATTCAATAATTAGTAAAAAAATATATGATTAAAAATATAATATGGTTCATACTAATTAAAAAAACTATTATACTTTTGATTATAAAGTTAGTATAAATGAATATGAAAATTTAATATCAAAAACCCGTATTTTAAAATATGATCCAAATTTCATACCCATGTCGTGCGGTATTATATTAAAAAAGGCACTTGGGATATTAAATTGCTATTTTATATTTGTCATACTTATGGATAAAAACTTAATATTAAAAATCTATAATAAAAAATATACTTACAAATAGAAAAGATAAAAAATGATTTTATGTTTATCATATTTATGGATAAAAAACTTATCTCTTTTTCTCTAATAGATTAAATTAGAATTTTTATGTTTCATACATATGGATAGTGAATAAACGGTTTAAGATTAATGGATCAATAATTTTTATTTTTTTATTTCGGAATCCGTAATATAAAAAAATCAACAGACAAATAGAAAATTAATATAAGGAAAAAAATTTAATATAAAATCTTTAATTAAAAACACGATCCATATTAATTAACAAATTTGTCATAGTTATGGATAGAATATTAATATAATCAATTTTGCAACTAAAAATATATTTACTAAGACATTAAAATTTAATGACAATATTGCATTTAATTGTCATATTTATAGATAGAAAACTAATATATAAAAATCAATATATTTATGAATGAAAATTTAAAAAGTTTTCATTGTTTTGCATAGATCATTAATATTGAAAAATATGAAAAATATGGTCAATATTTATTAAAAACATTGTCGTACTTATGAATAAAAATTAATATAAAAAATTTGAAAATTAATATAAAATACATGATTAAAGATATGGTTCATATTAATTAAAAATGCCAGTATACTTTTTAATAGAAAGTTAATATGAAAGAATCTGAAAATTAAATATTTAAAATCCATATTTTAAAATATGGTCCATATTTCATACTTATAAATATAAAAGCTATCTATTTCATTTAAATGTATTAAATTTAATTTATTATGGGATATTAAATTAAAAAATGGGTAGGTTGGATATTAATTTACTATTTTATATTTTTCATACTTATGGATAAAAACATAAATTTAAAAAAATTTCAATCATTTGTATAGAAAACTAATATTGAAAACTACAAAATTAATATGAAAATTTCAAAATAAAAGGAAGATAGAGATTAAATTTAAGATATAGGGTTGGAGTGTATAGACATAGATAGAAAATTTTAAAATAATTAATAATATAATATATGGAAGATAGAGATTCTTCTAAAAAAAAGGAAGATAGAGATTAAATTTAAGATATATGGAAAAAAATTTAATATATGGAAGATAATAAAAAACCGATCTTGATAACGTAATATATTATGCAATAAAAATTATTAGTAAAAATTTAAGGAAGATATAATAGATGATAATAAATATGTGTAATATCTTGTAATATATTATTAGTATAAAAGTTACTCCCTCTGTTTCACAATAGTTGTTCTTAGACAAATTTGCACATATATTAAGGAATTTTTTCCCCCAAAATTACCCCTATTAAAAGGTACTTTATACTACTAAAAGTTGCTTTGGAAAAAGTGTATATAATTAATGTGGTGTAATTATTAGGGGTATAAGTGGAAACAATTTTTATATGAACAACTATTGTGAAACAATAAAAATAGTCTATATGAACAACTATTGTGAAACGGAGGGAGTATTTATTAAAAATAGGGTTTGCAATCTACAAATAATGTAATATATGGAAGACATAATTAATATTATAAATCAATTTGATATAGATAGAATGTTCAAAAAAATCATTATGAACGTAAATAGTTATAGTACGTAAGAAATTGCTTATGGATATATTTTATTTTAATATTGTTTTTGTATGTGTCATTATTATTAATATATGGGTTGAAGATAATTACATATTATAATATAATGAACATGAACAAAGATAGAAATAATGGGTAGAGATAAAAATTTATCCAATTTCATAGAAAAAATTATTAAATAAGATGTGTGGATAAAATTGGAAATTTCATAAGGTGGTTGAATTAGATAATATATAATTAATTAAAAAAATCATTATTAAAAATAGGGTGACTGTAATATAAAAACTTAGTGACGAATCTACCCAAAAGTGCTTCAGGTTTAGAAGATATATATTGATTAAGATGAACTTGATTTTTCTTCCAATAGGAGTAGAACTTGTATACAAATTACTTTCATGGTGGTAAAAGATATGTAAATAAAAAAAACTAACTATTGTCATACTTATCTATAAAAAAAGTTATAAGAAGTTATAATTGTAAATATGATGACGAATAAAAAAATCACATATGTTAACGTTATAGTGTTTATATATTATAAATTCGCAAGTTATAAAAAAAATATGGAGCATAAACAATACATCATCATTACTATATATTAAAACGGATGTTAAAATAATATGTAAAATGACACATGTAAACCCTGCATTGAAATACATCACCTATCTTTTTAAAATTAACTAGTTGAAGTCCCGTGATATTCACGGGATAATTTTACTAAAAAACTATACAATTCTACGATATTAATTTAAAATATTAAATATATTTATATAACATCATAATAAATTATGCAATAGACAAATTATTTTTTTCAAATTGTACTCCATATTTTAATTGAATATATTTTTAAATACTTTTCCATTATTTGTGGAGATCTTGTCCAAATTTAGATTGAAATTATTAAAATATTAATTTTATTGAATATTGAATATTTTTAAATAATATTTTCTTTTTTTAGACACTAATATGTATAAAATACTTGATTTTTTTATAACGATAATAATAATTAGGATAGGTTATCTACAAAGCATAATATAATTTATTAAAACATTTTTAAAGTTAATTTATTAAAATTATATATTAGGGTTCTTATCTTTTACTCTATAATAATAAGAATGTTTGTAAATATGAAAAATACAATATAAAGATTAGTATATAAGAGAACATTGTCCTTAATTTAAGAGATAAAATATAGAGAAAATTATATACGTATTATTTTGCAAAATTCATTCCATCTATAAAGTTGTTTTCCATACTAAATTTACATAACGAAGAAATAAAATATAAAGGAAATTAATTTATATGAAAATTTACAAACAACATAGTATGAAAAACAACTTTATATTAATGTGGAAAACATAGTGATAAAAAAAATTTAAATGTAAGGTGGGCTAGATAAAAAAATTCTATATTTACATGAATAAAATAAAAAGGAAATTAAGAAACAATGTAATGTAAATTTTTATAAAATTCAATTTAAGCAAGTATTACTCAAGATTTGTAAAATTTTCTTTGTTTTTATCAAACTTTGATTTAAGAAAAAATCTTTAATATAAATGCATAAAAAGATAAAGAAAATCTAATTTTATTAATTTGAATTAAAATTCGAATTTTTATTTTTTTTGACATTTACATATAATCTTAGTCATCAACATAAAATTATACCTTTTTTCTCAAAATAAAAATATTTTAGCATAACAAAATTTATTATTTAAAATTATATCATTATATAGATATAAATTTTATACTTGAAGCTCAAGTCTTGTTAAAAGATAAAAAAAATATATTAAGACTCTAAATCTTGTTAAGAGATAAAAATATTAAATTAATATGGAAAATATCATCTCATAGGAATTTATGTATATAAAAATTATACAAATATGTTATCTATTGTAGTAAACTAATACATAATCCATAGATAGAAAAATTATATACATAAAAATATATATATAAACATATTATCTATTTAGTATATATAGCAAGAAATGCCCCCTTGAGGTGTCGGAGAGTGTTGTCTCTCCTTCTACCAAAAAAAAAGTATATATAGAAAGAATCCTATAATTTGTTAAAAAATTTATTAAAATATAATTTCACATTAATTTATTCAAAAATGTCACGTGGCGCAAATTTTACAACAGACTTGGGTTCTGCTTTATAATGTATTAGGGTAGATTTGATTGGTTAAAATTTAATCATGTTATTTTTTATTGGTTGTAATGTGATTGTAGACCCCACACATATATATTATTTATATGTTAAAGAAATAAATTATTATAAAATTAATTGATGATTTGGATATTTTTCTTCTCCTATTTTATATTATTATTAAATTTTAATTTGGATATTAATAGTTAAAAATAATATATTTTTGAATTTATATACAAATTATCAATGCATAAATATTATAAGATTTAATAAGATTTTGTATACAATATTTTTATTACTAAATAGTAAATATAATAATTATGTTGATTTAATATTTTCATATGTATTTTAAAAGTTTATATTATTATTCAATAAAACTAAATATTTCATGTAGATATCATCTCTTAATAATTTAAAAAATATTCGATAGAAGAATAAAATATTTTTCTTAACATCTTTTAAAAAATTTGTATTATAAGATTTTGTATACAATATTATTAACATCTTTTATACTATTCTAATTTTTATATTAATAATAAAAAAATTTACATTAATAGAAGAATAAAAAACATTTAATCATCCATCTATCATTATTCATTACTAATAATTAAAACAGATATTAAATAAATAAATATTAAAAATGGTCAAGGTCTAATCCTTATAGTATTATAACTACTTGTACTCGTCGTACCATGCACGACTATGACTCATCAATTTTTAGATATATTATAAATATGATATTAATAAAGTAATATACAAAAATAAATAAATAACTAAAAATAATGTAAATTCTTAAAAAAATTAGTCAAATTCAATTCTTAAAAAAAATTCAATAAAAAGTTAAAAAGGTGGTTAATAAGAAAAGATAAAGAAAATATAGATTGTTTAAAGATAAAAAATCTTATATATTTACATAAAAATCCAATAATAAAATTAAGGAAAATATAATATAATTTTTTTTATAAAAACTAATTTAGGCAAGTAATTATATAGTATTTGGAATTTTTACCTTTTTACCAAAATTTGATTTAAGATAAATATTTTTTATAAATAGATAAAAAGATAAAGATAAAATAAATTTTTTTATTTTTAATTAAACTTTGAATTATTTTTTCACATGAATAAATAGAAAGGAATTTAATTGAAAAAAATAATATAAATAATTTTTTATATAAGGTGGGGCCAGAATTAATCTGGTGGCTAGAAAAGTTACAACTTTAATATATAGTTATAGATAGATATGGTTGTTTTTATTTCAAAGATATATATGTGATCACGTGTACATATTTTTTTCTTATCTTTCTTTAATGTATCTTTTACAAATATAATAAATATAATGTACTGTTGTATCTATTTTGGTCAAATCTACTAATATTATTTTTATCTTTATGTTTATTTTGGGATATATTTTTACAAATATTATTTTATCATTATGTTTACTTAGAGATAACTTTTTTGCCTAATTAAAATTTTAAAATTATTATTTTAATAAAAAGGTGATGTGGCGTAACGTGGTGGTAGAAATTGCTTTGGTTTTAGTTATTAGTAATAGATAGATAGATAGATAATAGATATATTGATTGATTGATTTATACAAGCCCTAGTTAAATAAAAGAACGTACAAAGCCCATGCACACTAAAGAAATACTCTGCACAAATGTATATGATACACTATCACACAATCAACTGCACCCATCTTTCGTAAGAGTTCGCAACAAAAGTAAAAAAAAAGATAAAATAAAAAATAAAAATAAAAAAAGGAGAAATAAACTGTAACCGTATACAATATTTATACATAAATATGCAATCATGAAATTGAAAATTAAACACAAAGAGAAAGAGAAACATGGCGACTTCGGATCATATATAATTAAGTGGCGGATTATTTTCTGACCGATCCATGAATTGCTGCTATGTAAAGAAGCATTGTGCCGGATAATATTATTATGAACGCCTCCAATGTTCTCTACATTAAATATTAAAAATAATAAATAAGTATGAATTCATGATCGAACAACTTTGAATGAATATTGTAAATTAGGTACGACTTGTAGCTTACCAAACGTTCGCTGGACGTGTGGAGCCTGATGTGCTTAGACGCAAAGCTGCTCATATATGTATACACCATTATTAAATTTAGCAGAATATAAATTTAATTATCTATAGTATTATGATACCCGTAAGATACATGTTATAAAGAAGATTGCAATGATATCTTAATTAGTGGGATTTTTTTATAAAAAATATAAATAAAAAGAACTGAAAAGTTAGATTTAAAGTACACATATAGATAAGAATAAATATATCATGGTAAAAAAAAAAAAAAATAAAGCAAACTATAACTAAGCTGGTGTAGAGTAGAGACCTTAATCAGCTTGTAGTAACTAGCTAGGCTTGAATAATTGAAGTAATATGGACACTTACCCAAGAGCAAGGATGGTAAGACTCCAAGCTATGACAGCGGCAGAAGCGGCAGCAGGCAGGCTCTCGGGGCCCCAAGAGCGGAGGTGGTTGAGGCCGAAGAGACAAGCCCCTGCCCCAACTGCTCCTGCAATCAGCGAGTACTGGATGAAGTATGAGGTCGCTCCATTTGCACCTCCTAATCCTCCTGCGAAAGTATACTTTTGACTTATATATGATCCAATTTATTCATATCTTTATATTATTGTATGTATGAAGATTTTCTTAATTTTTATGCCTTTATCATTCTTATAAAGTTTCATATTTACATGTTTAAATTGCATGTTCATTACTTTATCATTCTTATAAAGTTTCATATTTATGTGTTTAAATTGCATGTTCATTAAAGTGTATAATTGTATATACAATTCAAGAACATAAATACAGTCATTTAAAAATATGAATACAGATTGATCGCATGTCTTACCTGAATTGATTGGAAATATATAATTAATAAAATTAATTAATATGAAGCCTAGAATTGGGTCTTAATCAGGTAACATGAGAAAGAAGAGAGTACGTAGCAGTAATAATAGTAGTAGTAATCTTTACAACACTAAAAATTATCCCTTAAAGATAAATAAATGTACTAATCTCCCCTATTCAATCTCCTCCAAACCCCTATTCAATCCCCTCCAAATAATAATATCCAAATAAGAGTATTTACTTTGAATTATATGTCGATGTTCTGAATGTCAAGTCACTTCTTGCTTCTATTTTACTTAAATTAATTAATAACTAACATAAAAAATGACCCCGTCCAACGGACGGGCAAAGTCATCTAGTAATAGTAACGATCGACTACTGACCATAGTTAATGATGCGGTTCATGGCCCAGCCGCAGATGCCCAAAACGACAGCGTACATGCAAAAGTTGATGAAGAGCAAAAACGACGCCGCCGGCCTCATCTGCCCGTTTCCCATTGATTTCATGATACAACTCCGCCCTGTAACATATATACATATACTGTATAAATTAGCAACAACTCCTATATAAGAGAATAAGATGATTTTTTTTTTTGGTTGAAATAAGATATTTAATATTACGTACGTACGTTACCTTACCTGGATTGAAGTTGGTGTTTGTGCCTGCTAGTTCTAACCGAGGTGTGTGCGAAATTTAATTTGGAGGTGTTATATGATTTATAGAGTTATAGTGCGTAGAATGACCTAGAAGATGATGCTATCATTTTCATCTGTTATATATATATGCCTTTCACACAGTATTTCTTATAATAAATTAGCTAGGTATATAATTTAATTGTTTCAATTAAACCCTTAAATCATTGCAAATAATATCCCAACCAATCTCACCAGAAAATGACAAAAGCAGTAACGTACCAACCATTCGTACGTGTCAAAATCTGACAAACAAGACGTATAATCAATATTAAATGACTGACACGTACATGTAACTTGAAAAATAATGTGATTAAGAAGAGGGTAAGTTAGCGTCCAGAAAAAGAAAAAAGAACACCTGGTCCATTATTGTTTTTCCATTTGGGTCGACATGCCTCACTTTAGCTTTATATTGTGCTTATCTCTATAATTCCAATTACAAAATTCAAAGACATAGAGAAACGGCAAAATATATTAATAGACACTTGAATTTGTAATTTTTTTTCAACCACCCCCTCGTATTATAAAATGTTCAAATAAACACCTAAACTTAGCTAAATTTGTTCAATTAAACACAACTTCTTGAGGTTGGATGGACGTGCGCTGATGTATATGCCATGTAATAGCCATGTAGATGTCACCTAGATAAATGTATTAAATTTATTAAATTTTAACATAAAAATGTAAATGCATTTTTTCCTTTATATTTTTTTCAGTCCTCTCTCATTTTATGGGATGAATCAGATCCAAAGCAAAAAAATTCTTCACCGCCGAAACGACAAGCTTGGAGAGTGAGGACGGAATGACATAATTCTTCACTGTCGGAATTCTTCACCGCCAAAACGCCAAAGTAATTTAGGGGGAAAAAATCAGATCCACAACTAGAGAGTGAGGACGGAACGACAGACTCGGAGAAGACTTCGAATTCTTCACCGCGGGCAAAAACCGCCATTGTCAAGCAATTGAGAGAGGATATTACTGTCGATTTGGTTGTTGTTGGGGAAATCGATCTGGATTGGGTGGCTTGTGTTTGATTTCATTTCTGATATAGATTTTTGGTTGTTGTTGAGGGGGCCACATGTAATAACCAGTTTGGTTTTAGGTCGGGAAAACGAATTTCGCGAAGTACAAGAAATCGAAATTTTAACGCGCAAGTAATCTCCGGCTTAGGATTCGACTCGTTACAATCCTTTAATTTGGTCAATACCTTTATTACTATATATAAAAAATGTATTAATGCGTTAGTTGAGGTATATCAAAACTAAGGATATCTTTAACTAAGGTCGAAATATATATATATATATATATGTGTAACTAAGGATTCCGATCAAAACTAACCCAAACTAATTAGATATCAAGTAGTAAGTAGATAAGTATATCTTTAACCACCTAAACCGAATTGGTTACAAATATATCTATCTTAACCATATTTTAAAATTAAACTATATCCAAACCAGTGTTCTCGCCGCATCTTAGCCTAGATCCATGATCAAAGTCGAAACCTAGAAAAGAAAATTGCCAGTCGCTCTTCATTCATCCAAACTCGTACACCGCTACCCTCGTACACCCAATCTCGAAGCCTCTCACCGGTAACCGACGGGTCGTTCCGACATGCCGTTCCGCCCCAAGCCTAGAAGAATGCCGTCCTCCGACGTGCCGTTCTGACCTCTTCATTGTTTCAAGCCATCGCAAAGCTTTTCACCGTCACCGAGAATTAGGCGTCGTCGTTGTCCAACCAATGGAGATCAGTCACGCTGCCGAGGTTAATCAGAGGTCGCCGCCAAAAAAAAAATTGTCACCACCGTCATCCCCTTTCCGGGTCCAGCGTCGGTATCTTTGGCCTTCATCCCTTCCGCCTCCATTATTTCCGGTAACGCCCAAACTCTGTAACTTGTTCCGCCTTTCTTTGCCGCTGAGAGTCGTCGGAGAATTGGACAGTGAGCGTGTCAACGGGGTGGGCGGGTAGATGTTGACAGTACTTGGCAAGGTCGACCTGTGTTGCGTATTCTTTTTAGGTAGCTTTTGGGTTATTAGGCTAGTTAGTTAGTTAATTTTAACACGTTTGGTTAGATTAAGTTATATTGAACTAGGTATTAGATTAAGTTATAGTTATTGGTCTTTAATTATTATTTTTTTGGGTTGGGAGCAAATAAACTCGAAGTGTACAAATTCGTTTGTGGACTAGTTTTGATTTGGGGTGGGCAAACTTGAATTAATAGGGGGCATGTGCTGGTTAGTATACGTGGTATTGCTATTATATTAAAATTTTGCAGGTTATACGTGGTATGCACTAGTTATTGTAAGATTGAACTGGTAGTTAGTCTGAATCGTAGTAGTGAAAGTCCGTTTAGAATATTGGGTCTTTTGAGTATCGTTTTGTCTTCGTCTTTGTTTAGTAAATTTTTTTTTTTTGAGTTCAGATGTTCGCGTTATTAAAATTATTGCTATATTTTTAGGACTAACTGCTACTCGGGTTTTAACCTTCCATCGTTGTTGCTAGAAACTCTTCTTTTGAGGTAAGTCGTTTTCGACTTGCTCGGTTCTATTCTGCCTTGTTAGATTTTATGCCGTGATTATATGATTGGTTTTGGGAACTAGTCCCGAAAATCTTTTTGAGCCGTTTGGAATTGCTTGTGATGATGTGTGAAAAGTTGGTTTTAAATTTGTTTTATCGTCCAAAGTTTCGAATGTTTTCTCTGTGTTGGTACCGTTTTGGCACGGACATCGTAGCTGATGGAGAGGAAGGGTTGCCTATGTATGGTTCGTGTGACAGTGAAACCGTGCCCCTTCAAAAGAAAATGCTATATATGTGTTTTGGTAAGTGCTCTAGTGGAGGCTTAGCCGGGGTTAGAAGGAAGACGTGATGCGAGGAGTGGGAGGGCCTGCCTCTGCACTATGGATTGGAATACGAGATGGAGAATGAGTTATGTTGCTTTAATTGTTCGATTTTGTGTATGTATGTTTGGCTTATGTGTGACTAACCGTCTAATTTAGGTATTGACCTTTAGATTTATGGTTGCGATTGTGGATTCTGGTTGCTAACTATTGAAAATTGTTTTAAACGTCTTATAATTTCCGCATATTATCAAGCTTGGTAGATTAGTAGCTGACCCTTCGGGGATTATTTTTCCAGTTATAGGTATGCTACACGAAACCGTGCAGGAGCCTTGGCCAGATGGTGGAGTGGATCGTTGACGCACGTGTCATTAGTTTGGGTTTTTCGGGTGTGCTTCGGAAGAATTTATTATGATTATTAGTTCTGTTGAATTATTTTTAATTGTAATGTTTTTAGTGTTGTTTGGAAAATTTTGAGGAAAATTCGGGAAGGGTTACTTGGTAATTTTGTTTATGCATTCGGGCATTCAAACATGTTTTATATAAAGTTTTATAAATCTAGAAGTTGGATGTTTTATTTATTTTCTCGTCGTGCCCGCGTTGTAAGATCCTAAAGTGTTGTTGTCAACCCACCTAAGTAGTATCTGGTAAGGCCTACCGATGGTGTTTTCGGAAAGACGGGGTCTTACACCACATGATGGTGTTTTCGGCACCGTGAGTGGCGAAGGAAGGGAAAGGAGCAGATACGAGCTCTTCTATGACAATGGTGACGGTGCTGGCTTGAGGCCTCCGTCCTTTCGTCGTCAAGAGAAGATACGTCGGCTGAGAAATCCAGATCTGGATATGAGAAAAAAGATAAGAAAAAGATAAAAAAAATTAGCAAAGTGTCGATTGATTCACTCGCTAAAAAATTTTAACAAGAAAAAGAAGGGAAATTTAGCTAAAAAGGGGAAATTTAAACAAGTTTAAGCAAAAAAGGGAAATTTAAATTATTAACAAATAAACAAGAAAAGGAAGAAAAAGGGAAATTTACACAAAAAAAAATTCCATCTTAGTGAATGATTCACTCGCTAAAGTGTCGACTGATTTACACGCGCAACACCACATCATCATAAAGTGTTTAATTGAACAAATATAGCTAAGTTTAGGTGTTTATTTGAACCTTTCATAATACGTGGGGTTGGTTGAAAAAAAGTTACAAGTTCAAGTGTCTGTTGATGTATTTTGCCATAGAGAAACATGCCAACTAATATATATATATAACAGATCTAAGTACTAGAGTTTAGAGAGAAGGTAGAGACCTTCTCTCTAAAACTCCAATATACCAGATTTCGAAATGAGTCAAGAGACTAAAGAAATACTTAGAAATCTCTTTCTCCTTTCCAAACTTCAATGGCTGAGAAAGTTTGAGTTTGGTTTGATTCTTCCCATCTTCATTGTTTGAGAAAGCCGAAGATGGACTTTGCTTAGAAGCATAATCATTATTCCAAAGCCTACCTCCTATTACTCAAAAAGGAAATTCCTTCGCGCGTAATGAAATTAAGATTGAGAGAAAAGATTTCAATGAATCTACGAAACAAATCTTACACTCTATCTTCTCCTCCTATACAATCTTGTGACTCTTTTTGTTCTTTAGAATTTGACTGGTTTGCACTAACAAAATATGAATTATTCCTCTATTTTCAAATGATTTGTTCTGTTTTCTTTCTTAGATCTTTTGTGGAGGTTAAGCCCTCCACCAATTGACATTTTGTGACCAGATCTAGGTAATCCCATGGGAGATGGTTTGTAAGACTTTGTTTGTGTTTCCACCGTCGTCGACTTTTTGTTTTCTCGTCTCAGCCTGGATCTGGGTGATACGTGATCGCCTCAGATTACTCCTCTTTGACCAAGTATATGACCCACACAAGTCCCGATCTTGCCTTGTAACTGATTTTCGAACCTATAAAGCTTTCAAAGTTAACAACTTGTTGCGCAAGGAACAAACTGAAACGAAATATGACGAATTGAAACCGATTTGGATAAATTGAAAGAATCAACTTTGATAGTTCAATTGGATTGGCTCTAACGCTAAATCCAATTGATTAACTAGGTTTGATCTTTAACAATCAAACTAGATCAATCTCAATTGACTAAATCAATTAAACCAAATTAAACCAAACAAACAAAGAGAGAGATCTAGAGAGTTGAATGAGATGATGATGATGATCGATCGTTCTCCAAGCAAGCAATCACACGTGTTTTTGAATGCCCCAAGAACTAGATAAAACCAATTTTGAGTTTATCTAATTCCAGGCTAATTTTATTGAATGAAAATTGCAAAGTATTTAAAGGCAATACAAAGTGTCTTCCTTGGAGAGCAAGTCAAGCTCATGGCCGACCCTAGAGATATAGAATGGGCTTTTGCTTGCTTCCAAAGATATAATAAAATATCTATCTCTAACTAACTAGATCTCCCTTAAATTAAATAAATCAAATAAAGATTTATCTGACTTATTTAATTAAGGAAAATATCCTAACAAACTATAAATATCTTAAAGATAGAATAAAACATAGGAGAGAGATTATCACCCACTAACAAATGCATATGGCCGAAATCTCCATCAAATAAAACTGAAATTATATTGTTTCCATAAATAATATAAATAAAGATATTTTCCATAATTTAGATTGGTCAAGTCAAAGGGTTGACTTTGACCCATGTAACAACTCATCTCACCCGATCACTTACTAAATTCAACCCTAAAGTGAGACAAGCTATTCCATGTATCTAAATAAGGAAATAAAATATGAAGCTCTCCCAATTGAATTAATCCATTGAATCTGGGCTCAGTTCATGTTGAATGCAAGTGACCCATCTCGTCTTGTTGGACCCCTCAACAATAGCTGCCAGTCGAACTAAGATCGTCGGCGTCCCTTGAGCAATCTTCTTAGCCCGACTCCTAGTAATTGGTCCATCAGATGGCACTCGAATCAACTCGTCGACGTCGGTAGGAGACATGGCTGGCTTCACTGCATCATTCTCCTCCACTTGAGCTCGAATCGTCTCTGATTCGATGTCGGAATCAAAATCTGGCACATAAAGAGAAAGATCAACCACATTAAACATTGGATGGACATTATACTCACCAGGCATGTCGACTTGATAAGCATTATGGCGGATTCTTTTGAGTATTTTGAACGGTCCATCTCCACGCTGATCTAGCTTGTTCTTCCTTTGGTTGGGAAACCTCTCCTTCCTAAGATGCACCCAAACAAGATCACCTTCTTTAAAGATCACCTGTTTTCGCCCCTTGTCAGCATGGGCCTTAAACTTCATGGATTTCCTCTCCAAGTGCATCTTAGTTCTCTCATGTAGCTTCTTCACAAACTCAGCCCTCTTGTTAGCTTCAAAGCTCTCCTTTCCCTTGTATGGCTGAGGCGTCAAGTCCACTGGCATCCTTGGATTCAGCCCATAAACAACCTCAAAAGGGGTCATTTTAGTAGCTGAATGGATTGACCTGTTATAAGCAAACTCCACAAAAGGCAAAACATCTTCCCAACATTTGAGTTTAGCTTTAAGCATAGTTCTTAACAAAACCCCTAACGTTCTATTAGTAACTTCAGTTTGCCCATCATTTTTGGGCTCAGTTGATGTTGAATGTAAGTGACCCATCTCGTCTTGTTGTACCCCTCAACAATAGCTGCCAATCGAACTAAGATCGCCGTCGTCCCTTGAGCAATCTTCTTAGCCCGACTCCTAGTAATTGGTCCATCAGATGGCACTCAAATCAACTCGGCGACGTCGGTAGGAGACATGGCTGGCTTCACTGCATCACTGGGCTTGTCGGATTCTTGTGCGTCTTTTGGCTTTATTGGCTTTTCCGATCGATTAGGCGGTGGGAGATGACTATGTAGTCACGCTTGTTTCCCGCCGTCGTCTGTTTTGCCGATTTGCGGCCGTCGAGTTTTTTTTTTATCAGATCCATTCCTTGTGTTAGTGGTGAAGACGTGGACTTTGATCCTCCCCAAATTTTTTTTGAATTTTTGTGGCCTTATATGTGGCTACGTGGCTTCCTTGGGACATTTGTGGTTTTGGGCTTTGGTAGTCCTTAATTTGTGGGCTTTGGCCCATCTTGGTTTTGGTAGGTGGCGTTTTTTGACATCTTTGTGTGAGTGGGTGTTTGCTTACCCTTGTGTCTATCTTTAGTTCGTGTTTTGGGCAGGTTTTGGCTAGGCTTTTTTGCATGGTGCACTTACTCCCTTCGTTTGTGGAGTTTCATTTGGGGCTCTAATCCTCTTTCGAGCTGGATCCTAGTGGCGTGGAGTTTTTTCTTGGCGTTGCGTTTCTATTTCAAGTTTCGTCTTGATTGGTTTATCCGGTCACCGGATTTCCCGGTCTCTCGTTTGCTCCAAGCTTATTTGGGCAATTGAATTTTTACCTACTCAAAAAAAATATAAGAGATCTAAGTTACAAGATAAACAAATAACTTAACATAAATATTTAGAATGAGGTGAATATGACACAAATATGAATTAGAAAAAAAAACTAACACAATATTTTAACAAACAGGTGGTTCTAACTGCGGAAATTACATATATTTGAAAGGTGTAACAACTATTGGTCCGACACTCCGACATAAATAAGATCAAATTTTAATTTAAACAAAATTTACTATATCAGATTATAAAACATGAGTTTGATTCAAATGAAAGAAAATCTTATTCTATAACGTGAAGCGAATGCACTTTTCCTAGTTTGTAGTGTACTTTTCATATTTTGCAGTGCACTCTTCATATTTTACAATGCACTTTTCATATTTTGTAGTGCACTTTTCTTATCTCGGATTGCACTTTTACGGTACTTAGAATTCACTATATCTAAAATTGTAATGCACTATATCTTTTAATTTTTGGGAGATTGATGCCTTCGTGTAAATTTGTAATGCACTTTTTTTAATTTATACCGTCTCACGTTATAGGATAAAAATTTGTTTTACAAGAACGAAACTCTATATAAAATATATATATATATATATATATATATGTTTTTTTGACAAGGTGCAATATCTGCTTTCTTAAATTAAAAAAATAAACAGGTTTTTTAACCCTATTGGTCTGACACATTGCTCTTTCTAACCCGACTCAAAAATTGCTTTCCCTTTATGTATAGTGTATACAATAAATAGTCGATATTACCCTTCCCCATTTTTTTCTTCTAGGGTTTCTCCACCGCCACTCCCAATTTTGCCCCTTCATTCTTGTTACTTCCTATGTAAATCCATCCTCCGTGTTGTTTCTTCCTCCCTCTTTGATGAAAATGTGGAGATTGAGTTGCTTCTATCTCTTCTGATCAGTTTTCCTCAACCCTTTGGAGTGATCTCTTCGTTCATGCTTCTTTATTGTCTATCTTTTGATGGATCTTTGTGTATGTGCTTTTAAGATTGCTCCAATGACTACTCTCCCTTGGATCCTTCAAGTCTTTGCTCTTCTAGAGATTGGTTCCTTTGTAAGTTTCCTTTTAGTTTGTTTGCTCTCTTGGATGATGTGTTCACTTGGATTTGGATATGTAGATTTCTCTGTTATGCTTTCTTCACTCATGCATGAGCTTCTGTTTCCCTTTATATGGGATTCTAGTTTGCTTGAGTCGGTTGGTCCTTTTGGATCTTCCTTTTCCTCATTTCCCTTTATTTGGGATCTGGGGTTGTCGAAGTTCTTAGAGCTTTCATTTTCGGATGCCCTATTCCAATCCCAAGTTATGCTTTCCTTTCCCTGTTATCTCTTTTCTTTTCTGTTTTTCCTTTTTTTTTCTGCTAGTTTGTTTCTCTTTTTTGTTGTTGCACTTGTTGTTGTTGGGTCTCTCCTTCTTGTTGGGGTTGTGTCTGTGGTTTTTGTGGCTTTTTGTACTCTTATATTGTGATCTTTGTATTACCCGGTCTGGGTTCTATGAGACTTGTGATATGGATGTTTGTGAACTTCTTGTCATGCCCATGGGACCTCTTGTTAGCTTCTTATGAGTGTTAACCTAGACTTTTGTCGCCTGACTCATTCTATGAACTTTTTCATGAAACTTTATAGTGAATGTTGTTCCTTTGTTTGTTGGAATACAACTCTTATTTCTTGTTGGTCCCTCTCCTTTGGAAGTACTAGCTTGATTATTGTTCTTCTTTTTCTTGGTTATTAACTTTTTCCAATCTCTATGCTTTTGGTGTTTCATCTCAGTTTTGTACTAATGACTTCCTGTTTTTCAGTTTCTTTCAGGACATCTTACTTGACAGGAACCCTTCTTCTTGGTTCTCTTTTTATCCTTATTTTACTCTTTCTTTTATGATTATTGTCAAGATACTTGTTACCCTTTCTTCTTTGTTTCATCAGGTATTCTTCTTTGCTTGATTTCTTATTCGACATATTTCAACCTTCTCCTCTGTGATGCATGTTCTCCTCCTTGTTGTGAGTTTTTATTCCCCCTTACCCCCTTTTTCTTTTCAGTTTTGTTGTTGTTTCTGCCTTACACTTTGGTTAACAATGTAATTGGGTTTTTGCAATTGATCCTTTGTACAGTTGGGTTTTTCTGGATGTATTTGGTCAAGATGTTGCATTACTGATTGCACTGGTCAACTACATACCCTTCTATTGAACACTTGTCGAACAGTTTTCTACAAATCTTTTATCTGATATTTCTCTTACATCTATTACATTTGATATTTTTTCAACCTCTAATTATTACCAGATGATCATTCTAATACACGTCTCAACTAGTCTTATTGTGGGTGAGGTATTGGATTCCCTATCTTGTGATAGGAGACTACATGATCTTTGTGGTTTTATTACTTATCCTGTGCTCTTTGATTAGTGGAGAATGCTCCGGCACATACGAGCTTTTTATTTCTTATATGTTGTTGAGGAATTGCTGCCTCATTACCTATGGATAGGTTTAACTCCTTATATGAGCTTTCCCTCTTCTCTCCTTAACTATGCATGTGGATTCTTGCAAAGGCTCCTTTTTATAGTTGGTTATTTCCAACTATATTTAGTTGAGGTATTGCATATCTTATTGTATTTGTTAACCATTGCAAACTTAAATGATGAATATTTGCTACATGAATTTATTGAGAACAATATTCTGATAGTTTGCGTGCCCTATTTCAATGCCACAGTTGTTTGATCCATTTATTGTTTCAACTTTCATTATGAAACTGCTTATTATATAAACATTTGCTTCTATTGTTATAAACCTTTTCAGATTAACTCTATGGTCTTGTTTTTTGATGGCCATATAGTGATCCATGAAATTTGCCTTGTACAAGTTTCTTTTGCTACACTGGTTTCGGATTCCTCAATTCTTGCCATTGCTCTAAATGATTTGCTTTGTAAACTTTATGCTTTTCTTTTTGAATGGATAAAAGTTTTTATTCGGTTTAGGTGTCTCTCTAAAATGTGTAAGCATGCTATCTTACTGCTTTTGCATCTTAGGCTTATTTTAGCAATTATCTTGATGACCTCTCCTATTATTTATCTAACTACTTTTATTTACAATATACACTTGTATATTCTTGAACTTCTGACCACTACAACTTGCAATTATCTATCTCCTATTATTGTAGCTTTGACATTTCTCTTTATTATTTTTTATGCTTCTTTTTTACAGTAATCATTTGCATGCAAACTTACTCTCTCTATTCCTTCCTTCTCTGTCTCTCTCCTCAAGTCTTACTTATCTCTTTCTTTATTATGTAATTTCCCTTTTCTTAATTAATTTATTTATGCATGTAACCTATTATGACACGTGTGCTACTTATGATTTGTTTCCTTCTTTGTTCCAAATCTTCTTATTTAAACTCTCTCCCTCCTTATTAATTCTTTGCCACCTTCTCCTCTTTCCTTCTAACTTCTTGATGGCTAGATCGATGGTGTACATGATGGTGCAAAGAGATCACCAAAGAGTGGACGGAAATCTTCACTTGGTTCTAAGATGATGGAGCTCGGTGGCTGAATTTCTTCTGGGATTAAAAGGGTAGATCTCCCTCATACGAACTCGAAATTGGGTGATTATAAAGCCCAGAGTTAGATCCTTGAGTCTAGTTTAACCCCTCAAAATTTCATATCTAGATGAGGTGTAATTTAGAAGTTATGGTGAATATATGAACGTGGTGCAGAATTTCACCGAAATGGAGATGGATCGATGGATGGAGTGATTGGAAGTGGATTGATGGATATGGATGTTGAATCTTGGATATTACGCACCAAGATCAACAAACTAGGTTGAAAGAGCGTCGGATATGACTCACCAACGATCAAACAACGAGATTGAACGAAAAACAAACAAAGGAAACTTAGATTGAAAACAAGTAAAAAGAGAGCAATTTCATCGTTCAAGTCTAAAGGGAAAATGGAGGCTTGGCACGAAATTATAACCTAGATTTCACACTTCACCTAATCAGCCATCAACCTTAGAGAAATTACAAAAAACAACCCATAAAATCCAAGCACAAACTAATTGTCCTTATCCGTCAAAAAAGTCACTTGTCGGAACACGAATCAAAAGGAGACTCTAACCTTCTTCTTTGTAAACCTTTGGAAACTTATGATCCATGAGATCCTCCTTGATCTTGTCAAACGTTTCCCTAGCATGTGCTCAAGTGATGCGCCCAAGATAGAGAGTGGTGTCTTGACTTGGCTCCTTAGCACCTCGGACACCGGCCTTGGATATGTGTTCAAATGAAGACTCTCCCTTGTCGTGCAAATTGGACTTTGCATTAGGGATAAAATCCTCACTCAAGTCATGGGCCAAAGAACAATAAAAAGTGCTTGGAGAAATGGCCCCATCAAGCCTAGGCACGAGCGTGCCCAACAGAGTCGTGAGCAAGGGCCCACAACCAGGTGTCGATGTTGTGGGCGTTGTGTGCAAGGGCGCGCGCCATGGCGCGTCGTAGGGATGGAGTGGAATGCAAGATGGCTCAGTGTGGGGCTCGGTACCAAGGGGCATGACCTCGGTAGAGGGCTCGGTAGAAGTCTTGATAGACGAACTCACATCACTTCTCTTACTTCTTTTTCCAACCTTCTATAGTCTGGGTTCTTAAGCTTCTCATGGTCCTTATTATGTTTGATAAAATGTCTTATGAGGATGCCCTTATTAACTTCCATGCTGATCATTCATTTTCCTCTGTGGATGTTGAAAGGGTGTCTCATGACCTCTTCTATAGGGTGTCTGATCTTCTCCCTAAGAGTCTCCCTAAGACCTTGCTTTGTCATGACACCATCTCTCAACTCTCACATGAGATTCTAACTACTTCTCTTAAGTCTCCTGCTGAACCTGGAGTCACTTTTATTCCTTCTAATAACATTCTGCATCCTAAAAGATTTCTTGTTAACCTACCACTCCCCAATCCTACTTAAATCCCCTCATTCCAAAAATATCTTCATGAACTACTCCATTTTACCCTTCTTTTAAAAATGGTTAAGGAACCTACCTCTACAGTCCTAATCAATGGTAAAACGAAGGATTCATGGAAAGATCTTGCTAAAGGGGAAGTTTTATTTCAGGAGTTTGGTAATTTCTGGGTTCTCTTTAAGTTTGCTAATAGGGAGGCTAAGGATTTGGTATGGCTTCATAGACCATACCATCTCCAAAGCAAACTGGTAGCCCTTTACCCCTTTTACCCTGACTTTTACCCAATTAATGATGAGGTTACTAGGGCTGACACTTGGGTTAGAATCCCTTTTCTTCCTTGCTATCTTTTTAACTCCTCTGCTTTGGAAGTAATCTTAAGAGATAATTTCTCTAGAAACTTTCATTCAGGTTGGTGAGGCTTCTAATTCTAAGACCAAAATGAAGTTCAATTCTATCATGTTTGTGTCAATGTTGATGTTATCGTCCCTTTGAAAGGCTCTGTGAAAAATTCTGAATCATGACAATATTGTTTTGACCCTTAAAGTGTTGTATGAGAACTTCTCTCCTAGTTGTGGATGTTGTGGGGACCCTACTCATGCCTTTGAGAAATGTCCGACCACTCAACGACATTCAGCCTACGAAGCTCAAAATTACTATTAATCTTAATCCTACTAATGAGGTTCTTGTTCAGCAGACAAGGTTTAAGTTGCATTGAAATATTGAAGCTAGGTCTATGGCTCCCAAGACTGCTTCTGGCCCTACTTTTGTAAGGTCTAATGTCGTGGCCCCTCACTAATGGCTTTTGGGAATTATATGCAGGCTACTCCTACTTCTATGGTGGGCAGTTCTGCTATAATTCCCCCTATATCTGGTTTGCCTCCTTCCAACCCTATGTTGACTTTTGATATGCTCTCCTCTTTGGATCTTGATATACTCTCTAATCCAGTTGTGTTAATGCAAGCTTGTGAGCAACTTGCCTATGCTATTTCTACTATGAATCATTCCAATAATGAGACAATGATGCTCCCACCCCACCTCTATGCCTCTCCTTTAGCTCCTGTTGGGATGGGAATGGGTGGTTATCCTAATCCTTCTATTCCACAAATAACTTATATGGTATTGACTGGCATGGAAAAGGGGACTGAGTCTACAAACAACCAATTAAGGAGACAGTTGGATGCAATTGAGCTAAGGTTTGCTGGTGAAAGCATTGAGTCTTCCAAAACAAAGGATGTTGATGTTTTAAATGACAAGTTTGAGCTCTTTTTTGCACCATAGAAACCGAGAAAGTCTAGTGGTAGGTCCAAGGGTCAAGCTCAGGAATGATTAGTGCATTATATAAATCTATTACTGCCACTTGTAAATTTTCTCCTCTCTAATGTTTGATAGACTTTGTCATCTTACTTGTATTTAGTGTGATGTTAACTATGTGCTCAGTGCGTTTTGGGTGCTTCTTTACAACCCCTTTTTGGGTTCCCTTGTGGTTGGTTTTGGTTGTACAACCCACTGTAGTTTGGACTAAACTTTGGTTTGAAGCTTTTGTTGCACTTTGTAATTTGAATCCTCAATGTATATATATTGCTTTCAATCTTGTTAGTTTCTTCTTTTTTTTCGTTCTTTCTTTTTGCTTCCTTCTTTGTTCTTTTCTTTCTTTCTTTTTTCTCTTATTACAAACTTCTTTCAATAGGTTTGTGTGCAACATATTATGACCATTACGTTCTTACAAACTTGTTTATGAATATTGCCTATTGGAATATAAGGGGAATATGTATGCCCAATTCTTTGAGAAAATTGGGTTTATTAGAAAAAAAATAATAAATTACAAATGCTTTGTTTAGCTTAGACCAAAGCCTATATTGAACCTAATAATACTTGCATTCGTAATTGTGGATTCAATAAGGTTATCTTTTGCCCATCTCTTGGTACAAAAGGTGGCATATGGATCCTTCGTTGTCATAATTCTATTACTTGATATCTTGAAATTTATTCCGTGCAAACCAATCTAATTTCCATGAAATACTCGCCTAATATGCTTCATAATTCTAGGATATTCTTTCTACTATCATTTTAGATTCTAACTTACCCTTGCTTTTAATTGGGGATTTAAATGAAATTAAAGCTCATTCAAACAAATTGGGAGGTTGTTCTCCAACTCTTCTCACTTTAATCGCTTACTTAATTTTCAGACTGAGTTCGGATTATTAGATGCCAAAACACCGAGTTATTTTTTTCACTCGGAGAAAATCAACAACTGCCTTTGATAATACTTTTGAAAAACAAGATCGAGTTTTAATTCATCACTCCTTAGCTCTGTAACACCCCTATTTGCAACGATGGATATTACCACTAGTGATCTTGGATTTTACCGTCCAAAGTCATCCAAGGCTTTATAATGTATTAAAGTTAAAGAAAATGCGGAAATTCAACGATAATACATAATATTAACGGTGCTCAAACTTGAGACTTTAAATATTATCATTACATCTTAAAATATTTCAAAACAACATAATACGATAGAGTTAAGCAGCGGAATTAATAAAATATTGTTCTTGCAAAGCATAGTGAAACCAAAATACGAGAGAAACATCTTCGAGAAGACTCGACCTTCCTTCCATCAACTTCTTGATTCTTCGTCTTTAAACTTTCGAGAGATGTTTCCTAGCGTATGACATTTGTTGCGAAGGGAGAGAAATATCAAGCAAAAATGCGGAAAATAGCGGAATTAGTCTAAGGAGACTAAGCAAGTGGGAATGGAAATTCTCAAGGGTAATTTGATAATTTAACATTTCATCAAAGAGATATAGGAGAGATGTGTTTAAGATTTATGAACTTAGTGTAGAGCTTAAGGACAAAAATGGGTCGATCTCGAAATGAGATAACTTTAATCTGAAAAGAGAAAACTACGAGATTGAAGATCCTCTTTTAGTACAATTTTAATATCCGTTAAATTCCAAGTTTAACGAAACGGGTATTTATTTATATTTTTTTCTCTTAAATAGAGAGTTTAAATATTTTTATAATTTTCTTAATAAATTATAAAAAGTTTATAAAGAATTATCATACTCTCACACACTCAAATCCGCTACACTATTGTAACTCATCTACTCATTAAGGAATTTTTATTCTTTTATTCCCTTAATTCTTCTTCTTCCCCAAATTGATAATCAGCTTTGTCTGACTGATTAGACATTCAACAAGTGCATGCCTTCCAAGCACAATCTATGGCTATTGTAGCTTATGCTTTCTCCCAACCACCCTCACCAATGGATGCCCTCCTGATGTCCGCCTGTATGTCGTGTTTTTAGGGTGTGTTTTTAGTGTGTTTGAGTCTTTTTCTTTAGTTTTGTGCTTTGCTTTGAGTCATTTGTTTAGGTTTTCGTATTTTCTTGAGATATGGAGTCTACATGAGATTTGGTTGTGTTTTATAGGTTTTTAGAAGCTATTTGGAGCACTTTTGAGGAAAAGAGCAAAATCGAGGAGAAGTACTTAAGGAAAATATCAAGGAACGAAGTCCATAAAGTCATTGAAGATTAAGTTTGATCTTGGAAAGAGATAGAGAATTTCGCTAAAAGAACATAGGAAAAAGAATCGAGTCAAACGGAGTTGTAACGAATCCTCTATGCAAGTTTTACTCAAGGCTGTTCGAAGTGCTGAACAGGGTCGTTAACGAGGCACCCCGAGGGGCAACGAGATCCGAGTTGGTGTTTAATTAAAGGCTTCTATCTTGTTTCCTTTTATGTTATTAGATAGATAGAAGGAATATATCTTATTAGAAGATTTATTTCCTTAGAGATAGATTTAAGATAGATTAGTTTCTCTATAAATACTCTTGTCTACCCTTGGTTTTGACACACGATCGATTGAGGAGAGGAGGGAGAGACGAGGGGGAATTGTGGAGAAGAACTATTGTTTGGATTAAAGTTGTAAGCTTCCTTTTTAATTCAATTGTTATGTTTTCCATCATGCTTTGTGAGTAGTCTTCCTCTCTAAGGTTGGGGTTAAACCCAACAATGGTCGTGCATGCTTGTTTATGATCATGTTTTGATTGCATGAATCCATTCTCTTGTTCTTAATCCTTGAAATGAAAGTTGATAGGAATTTCTCATTCATAGTTGAAGTGAAAACAAAAACCTTGAATCAGAATAGTCAAATTAGGATTTTGAAGTGAAAGCAGATCTATCCTAGTTGAAGTAGAAGAGATTAGATAGTAAGTTTGTTAATTGAACGAAAGTTAGTTGATTTAATTGCTTTGGTTAACGAAAGTTGACACCTTTATGTTATAAAAACATGATCTTTATGTTTCATAGCGTTTGACATGCATAATTGTTGTTGTGGTGACACCTTTACCTTAGAATCTCTCCCTTTCTTGTTAAAACCCTTACTTTTGTTGATTGCTTGCGTGATAAGTTACAAAACTTGATACTGACTTTCTCCCTGCGGACGAACCTGACTTCGCTATATACAGCGGGGTCTTGATTATAAATTTATTTGTTGTCAAGAAACCCTCTCAACACCTCCACATTGGATTGAAGAAACACAGGCTTGGCCAATCCCCATGGATCTCCTCCTCCATGAGAGGTCCATCCATGGAGGTGTGGATCCATGGAGGGGTCAAATTTTACTATAAATAGGGCTAAAAAATCCTAGAAAGCTCACACATTAATCCAATCTTCTTCCTCTTCCACCAGGCCGACGCCGGACCACCACCACCCTGGTGCGCCGCCCCTAGCCGCTGGTGCCGCTCCCTGCCTCCTTCCCCTGTTGCATTCTATTTTCAATTGAAGCGTAGATATGTAGAAGAAGGTTTATTCCCTTATCTTTTTAATTATTTTTATTAAATTGTTTTAATGAGATTTCAAGCTATTTAAATCCCTTTCAAGTTAATAATAGATATTTTAATATTAGCATATTTTAAATAAGGATATGAGATCTAAGTAGTTAGAAAAGAAAATCCTATTTTATTATTTCGTTGTACATAAATGATTTTATTAACGAGAAAGAGTTCCGTGCGAATGGTCGTCTGTGTGGGAAATAAGAATAAATCTCGATCGTTCATTTCAAAAAATCAACGTCCCTGATGATAGCTTGCATATAGGAATAGCTTAGTTGCATGTTTTATATATGTTTTAGTTAGTTTTAGGTTAGCTTTTATGTAGTTTTTAGGTTTTTGTGTTATCGGGTATTATGCGCTGGTTTGCTCGGTTTTACAGGTTTTTAGGTTCCGGAGCAACAGCGGGGCGAGTACAGATTGACCATGGCGGTGGTGGACGAGCTAAAGAATGCAAGGAGTTCTAGGATCATGGATGAAGAAGAACCAAGACAAGAAAAACCAAGGCAAGGACGAAACCAAAGCTCAGGGTGCAAGTCGCGTAACCAGCCCGCCCAATCCCAACTAACTGACGAAAGCGCGGGATGGCAAATGCGTGGCCGCGCAATGTGTTTATTACTTTCGTGCTGTTTTGGGTGTGAACCTGTTATATGGTTCATACCCGTGCTACTAACTCATCTCCCCTGTTGTTTGATCCAGATATTGACAGGACACTCTTCAAGCTAAGGATGGAAATCTGGAATCACATTCAGGCCTTGTCGTTCTTTCTTGAAGAATCTGACTCTGCTGAATTTGTCAAGATGTGTGACCAAACATTGAGGCAGTTGACTGCACCGAATCTGGCACAACAACCGTTGGCGGTGCAATTCCTTGCTCTTGCTGAGGGAGTCAAGTTTGAGCTGAAATCCGGGTTAATCCACCTTTTGCCTTCATTCCATGGGCTTAGTGGTGAAGACCCCAACAAACATCTTTCTGAATTTCATGCTGTGTGCTCAAGCATGAAGCATGCTGATGTGACTCATGACCAGATCGCGCTGAGAGCCTTTCCTTTTTCTCTCAAGGATCAGGCTAAAGACTGGTTTTACTACTTGGCTTCGGGAAGTATTAATACATGGGCTAAGATGAAGGAAGCTTTTCTGGAGAAGTACTTCCCTGCTACAAGGCTCAATGAGCTGAAAAAGCGAATCAGTAATATTGAACAAGAAGCTAATGAGTCCTTGTACGAATATTATGAAAGATTCAAGAGGTTGATAGCCAACTGTCCTTTCCATGGCTACACTGATCAAGATCTGATTTTATATCTTTTCAATGGCCTCTTGGATGATGAGAGAAGAATGGTCAATGCAGCTTGCCAAGGTAACATTCTAAACAAAACTCCTGCTGCTGCGTTTGAACTATTCACACAACTGTCTGAGGGCACAAGACAGTTCAGAAAAGAAACTGGCTCGAGAGCTGCAAATGCTGTGGTGGCTAACTCAAGAATCCAAGATGAAGTCACTGAGTTGAAAACAATGATGAAGCAGCTCTTGCAACAGGGTGGAAGACAGCAGGTGAAAGCCTGTGAGATTTGTTTTGATAATATGCATCCCACTGATTCCTGCCCTACACTTCAAGAGCAGAATGCTGAGGTGAATGCAGTGAGAGGATATGGACCACCTAGGCAGAGGTATGACCCCTTCTCCAACACCTACAATCCAGGCTGGAGGGATCATCCTAATCTGAGGTATGGTAATTCTAGCAATCAGCAGTTCAACCATCAAGGTGGCCAAGCTCAATACAGACCGCCTTTCCAACCTCAGGCTCAGGGAGTGAATCAGAATGCTAAACAGAGGAGATGGTCCGACAGTTGACTCAGTCAGTTTCTACGATGCATGGTTCTCTAACTCAGCTTCAACAGGAAACTAAGTCTAGTATAAAGAATTTAGAGAACCAAGTTAGTCAGATTGCTGAGGCAGTAAGTAAACTGGAAGCTAGAGATTCAAATAAGCTACCGTCTCAGACAGAGCTTAACCCGAGGGCAAATGTCAGTTTTATCTCCATTTATGGTGGTTCTGAGGCAAGACAAGTATGCCAGTTGAGCAAGGCTGAAGAAACAGAGGAACAGAGGAACGAAAGCCAATTGCTCGGCTTGGCTGCTAAAAGCGCGGTCGAGCAATGTGCATCCCGCGCAACACAGTCCCAGTTGGGATTGCGCGGGCAAGAAGGCGAAAGCGCGGCCGCGCAATTGGAAGATACTTCTGCACCTCGTCTAAGAGCCTATGTACCTGTCCCACCCTTTCCTGAAGCCTTGAAAGAGACCCGAAAATTGAAGAATGATAAAGAGTTGTTCGAGGTCTTCAGTACATGCAGAGTAAATGTCCCGTTGTTGAAATTGATCAAGAGTGTACCTCGGTATGCTAAGTTTTTGAAGGAGTTGTGCACTCTGAAAAGGGGACAGAAGGAGAAAAGTCAGAAGCAAGTGAAAGAGAAAGAACATGTGTCTGTTGTGTTTCAAAAGCGTTTGCCTGAGAAGTGCAGTGACCCTGGCATGTTCACCATTCCTTGCATGATTGGAAGCACCAAGGTGAATGAGGCTTTGATTGATTTACGTGCATCTATCAATGTGATTTCTTCCTCCTTATATGAGAAACTCGGTATGGGACCATTAAAAGAGACCCGAACCATAGTAGAGTTAGCTGATCACTCCACTGTGAGGCCGAAAGGAAAGATTGAAGATGTATGGGTTACGGTGGACTCTTTGAAATTTTCGGCTGATTTTCTGGTAATGGACATGGGATCGGGAGTTGGAAAAACGTCTATGTTGCTAGGACGACCATTCTTGAAGACTGCAAATACAAGGATTGACATACCGCAAGGCACACTGAAGATGGGGTTCGATGGGATGGAGATCGAATTCCATAGCTCGTATCCTTCTTGATATCCTTTTACGTCAAGCTAATGACGTTAAACAAGCGCTTCTTGAGAGGCAACCCATGTTTTAGGATAGATTTGCTTTGATTTTTGTTTTCTGTTTTACAGTTTTTGTTTTTATTAGTTAGTTTAGATAGAAATAATCCTCAAAATTTCAGATAACTCGGGCAAGCCTTGATCTCCCCTTCCAAATATGAAGAACAATAGGACTCGGAAGGGGGACGAAAATTGCGTGGCCAAAGGAATCTGAGCCAACCCGAGCAACGCAGTCTCAGTCAGGATTGCGCGGCTTGGGCTGCTAAATGCGCGGCTGCGCAATCCAAGCCCCTAAGCCGCGCAATCTCAACTGGGAGCACATTGCGCGGCTTCGCAATTGCGCGGCCGCGCATTTCCGTGCAATCCCGCGCTTTTAGCCGCTTTCAGCGAGACATAAAATAAAATCCGAGCCCTCTTTTCTTCACTTGTCCATTCGACTGCCCCCTTTCTCTTACCTCCCTAAAACCTCCATTGAAGACCTCAAGATCAAGCTTCCTTCAAGCCCTTTTCAATCGGATTTTCAACCAAATTCAAGCAAGGAACTCCAAATCAAGCGGGATTCAAGTAAGATTTCTCAAATCTCCCTCTAAATTTCGATTTTAGTGAATTGAATCTAGATCTAGGTTTGGTTCTAAAAACTTGAATTTGACCCCTTTAGGCTCGGATTTAGGCTTAAGTCCTTTACAAAAGTTCGTTTATTGCATGATTCTAGCCTAGATTCGTGTTTTATTTGAGCTTTACATGCAAATCCGAAAATCACCTAGAATTTGATTAAAATTTTAATTAAATTTTGATTAAATTGTTCTAGTTAGTGGGGGAAGAGAGTGGTTGAGTGATTATCTGTGAAATATTGTTGTGGTTGTCCTTGCCGGGACAACGGAATTGCGTTTGTTTGGTTTGTGTGTGGTGTTTGGGCAGGTTTAATTGAGATTCTGAAATCATGGGTAACAAGAAAGGCAGAACTGATGGATCTTCATCATCCCGAGCTGCTTTAGCTCCCCCTGCTGTGGTGGGGGAGGCCACCCAAGAGACTTTTGGGATCACTCTGACAAAGAACAATCATGTGATTAGGTTTGAGCTTCTGAAGGATAGGAAATGGAAAGCAACTCGGTTCATAGACTGGGACCTGATGAATGAGATTGGGATAGCTCATCTGTTGAATAAGATGGGGGCATATTTGCATATGAGCGAGTTCTTGAAGCTGTGTGAACCCACCTTCAAGGGGTTAACACTGGAGTTTCTGAGCACTTTGTCCACTAATTTTAAAGGAGAAGGGGAGATCAAGTTTTGGCTAGGAGGAGTTAGAAGGAATATGACCTTGAAAGAGGTCAACCGAGTGTTTGGTTTCTGCAATTTTCCTATTTGTAGAGATTTAGTGCTTACTGAGGCAGGTGCTACATGGGCTGACAAGCACTTCTGGGAAGCCATCACAGGGAGACCCAAGTATGAGCCTTGTAAAGAAAAAGCTTCTCCCATTACTCATCCCGCTATTAAGGTTTTCCAGCGGTTTATTGCTAGTACTCTGAATGGGAGAGGTGATGGGGGAAACAATTGTCCCAAGAAAGATGTCACTGTGTTGGCTGCTAGTTTGAAGAGGAAGCCGTTGAATATGGGTGCTATGCTGATGCACCACATGGCCCATGTTGGGAACAAAGGTGGTGGAGCTATTTGCATTGGCGGGATTGTGACTTTCCTAGCCAAACACTTTGGAGTCGATCTTTAGAAGATGGGCGCTCTCTATAAGTATAGGAACTCCTATTTCTGGGTGATTGGTGATTCTGGGAGAGTAATGAAGCTTACTGATGGACACCGAGTGTAGATTGGGGATAGTCCAGCTAACTGGTTCATTAAGGTTCAGGCTGAAGATTTAGATGTGGATACCGTTAAGGGCCCGGTTAGGGGTAAAAAGGCGGTTTCAGTTCCTATTGTGGTGGATTCTGATGAAGAGGAGATGGATGAGGATTTCACCATGGCTGAAGAAGAAGAAGAGGAAGAATCTGCTGAAGATGTAGACACTGATGAGGATGATGAGTTTAAGGAGGATGATCAGCAGAGACAGTTTGACCCGTCTCGACCTGCTGGAGGTGAACACCAGTATTCTGATGCACAGTACAGCCATATGATGGAGATGATGAGACGGATGCAGCTGGACAACACGTAGCGATACAATGACATGTCATCTCATATCAATCGGAGCTTTCAGAGCATGAGGGGGTATGTGGATCAGAGGTTCACATCATATCAGACTCATCAGGATCAGCAGCTTGCTGCTTTTCAGACCCGCCAGGATGAACAGTTCAGACTGCTCAACACTAGATTGGATGGATGGAGTTCAGCGGGCTATCCGCCTCATCAGTCTTATCCTTAGTATGCCTTTCCCGATCCTCCTTACCCTCAGTTCCCGCCATACCAGCCACCACCAGCACAGGAGATTCCACCGTACCATCCACCGCAGCCAGAGTATCATCCGGAGTATCAGCCACCGCCACCACAAGATTTTCCGCTCTATTATCCGCCAAACAACTAGGTTCTGTGAGTTTTTCTTTTCTCTTTACTTTTTACTATACTTTGGGGACAAAGTATGTTTTAAGCATGGGGGAAGAGAATTACTTTTGCATTGCATGTAGTTGCATTAGTTTAGGTCATATTTAAAATTTTTGCATGCATTGATTAAAATTCTGAAAAATGAAAAAAAATTAGAAATTTGAAAAAAAAACAAAAAAATATTGCATTTAGGTTCTTATTTCCCCATTGTTTAATTCCTCTTGTGTTTCTAACTTGAGTATAAGTTCTAACCCATGATTTGTATGATTTGCTGAAGTTGATATGATATGAGCATGATCATTGATTAATTACCTTGATTATAGGATGGAGCATGTATTTAGCTTAAGTTTTTGATTCATTCTGAAGTTCTAGACAATCATTAGCCTTGTGAGATATTTTTGGCCTTTCATGATATATTTGTTCTCTACATTCTTGAGTGTATCACCATGATTATCTAGCTCTAGAACTTGCGTTAATACTCTTTTTCAAGGCTGCTTTATATGATTGAATGCATGACATTAAAATGATTGAGGCAATGTTTCTTATCAGCCTATTATTTCCTTTCCTACCCTACAAGATCCATGTTTTTGACACCCCACTTATTTGAGCTTTAAGCCTATTTTTATTAGCTCCACAAAATGATTCCTAGCCTAATAAGCTCGACCCATAATCCGGGATTTAGGACTTTAGGTTATGTTGTGTTTTGTGTGAGTTTGATGTAAGTATGGGGGAGTTGGAAGAAAAGGAAGAAAAAGAGGAAATACAACTCTTGGTTTCAAAGTGAAAAAAGTTGAAGATGAAAAGTTTGATTGCAAAAGAAAAGCAAAAGAAAGAAAATTGAGCTTAATTGTTAGTAGTCTTCATTAATAAAGCGAGAAAAGAGTTGAAGAGGCAAGAAAAAAATAAAGAGAGAGGCAAAGTGCTTAAGTGTTAATGTAAGGAGTTGGTAGAAGTGAAGTCGGAAGTGTTATGAAAAAGTGTGTTGAATTTTGGGTTAGGATTAGTTCTTTATCCCGGATTTAGCACCACAGTTCAAATATGATCCCTTCCAAATTTCTCTTTACCTTGGCCCCAATACAAGCCGGAAAAAGACCTCTTGATTTTTGTTATGTGTTTGATCACCAGCGGTGGAGATTTAGAACTCTGATGCAAGCATATGGTAGTCTAGTTTTCATGGTTGATTTTGAGTGAAACACATCCCTTATCATAATGCGTGTTAGGAAGTCTTGGTCACGCATTATGATTTGAGAGTTGAGTGCAAACACATTATCCTTGGTGAGGTCTAGAATGAATGGATGATCTTTACTTGTTGCTTACCATAATGCGTGTTAGGAAGTCTTGGTCGGGTTATTAATTATATGTGAAATGCTTGTTTGACTTGAGATGGATGCAAGATTGCATTTCTATGGTGTGATTGGATTTATGTCTTGCTTGAGGACAAGCAAGGGTTAAGCATGGGGGAATTTGATAGCTTGCATATAGGAATAGCTTAGTTGCATGTTTTATATATGTTTTAGTTAGTTTTAGGTTAGCTTTTATGTAGTTTTTAGGTTTTTGTGTTATCGGGTATTATGCGCTGGTTTGCTCGGTTTTACAGGTTTTTAGGTTCCGGTGCAACAGCGGGGCGAGTACAGATTGACCATGGCGGTGGTGGACGAGCTAAAGAATGCAAGGAGTGCTAGGATCATGGATGAAGAAGAACCAAGACAAGAAAAACCAAGGCAAGGACGAAACCAAAGCTTGGGGTGCAAGTCGCGTAACAAGCCCGCGCAATCCCAACTGACTGATGAAAGCGCGGGATGGAAAATGCGCGGCCGCGCAATGTGGTGTCGATCCCGCGCAATCGGAGCTTTTCAGCGGACAAGTGTTTTGGGCTAAGATTTGGTTTTGGGCTTTGATATTTTGACTTATGGGCTTGTATTTTGGACGAGATGTGTGTTTAATATATCTTTTGAGGGATATTTTTAGAAGACATATAAATACTTTATGTTAGATTATTTTTTCATAAAAAAAACTTTTGATCAACTTTTGGAGGCTAGGGTTTTCTCTCAAGGAAGAATCTTTGAACCTTTGTAAGTTTGATTTTAATTCAATTATGCATTGCTAAATTTATTGTGTTTGGCTAGTTATTGAAGTCATGATTTGTATGTAGTTGTGAGATTTGATTGATTCTCAACAAACTTGAATAGAAATTATTCCCTGTGCTTAATTGAATCTAAACTAGGGTTTTGTTAGATTGATCACCTAATAGAATTTCTAGTTATAATTGAATTTGATTAATTACCGGTCGGAGTTAATTTGATCAAGAGTATACTTTAATCAATTTAGTACCGGTTGGACAAGTTGGTTAAAGAAGGAAATAAATTCACAAGTCACTTAGATGTCTCGTTGCTCTAAGTTGTTTGTTTCTATTGATAACTTGAATCGTCATGCTGTTATTTAATTGAATCTAGAAGGTCTTCTAGGTTATTATTTAATTAGGGTTGTTAGACTGGTAGTTCTATCAACTATATATGAAGTTCAGATCTTAATCCTTAGTAGGGTCATTATCCACAATAGATTATTCAAGTGAGAAGAGAATCAAGAGAATCGATGATCAACGAATCAATATCATGATGGATCTAACTAGTTGAAGACGTTTGTTTCTCATATACTCAAATCATCTTTTGCATTCATAGTTAAGTTTTATTCTTGCATATTAGTTTAGATTAAACATTCCAAAAACCCCCTTTTGGTTACTTGGTATACAAGTAATAACACAAATACAAGAGTCTCTGTGGGATCGACCCTTACTTACCGCTCTACTGAGTTGGTTAAGCTAAGGTTTCTTTGATAGGTATAAACGACCACGAAAAATACCTCATCACCTGATTAAACATTCGTTAAAAAAAATAAAATACGGCACGGACGAATTTTTCCCGTATTATTCACGTATTTTTCAATAAAATACGACACGGACGAATTTTCCCCGAATTATTCACGAATTTTTCGAAAAAGATGTTTTTATGAGACTCGCCCAGTTTGTTCATCAGAAATGGCGATTTGTTCATCAATATTCACTAATTGTTCATCAATACTAACTAATTGTGCATTGAGTTTTTGATAACATTGTTCATTGATTTCGAACTTTTTTAATTTTTTAATTTTATTTTTTAACCTTATTTATATGTAGGAATACAATATTATGTAGTTTTTTTATGCACATATAATTAGTTTTGATATACTCATATTTGTTCATTGATATACTCGTATTTGTTCATTGATATACCCTTATTTGTTCATTGATATACCCATGGTATACCATTATTTGTTCATTAATATACTTCTTTTTTGTTCATTGGTATACCATTATTTGTTCATTGATATACCCTATTTGTTCATGGATATACCCTTATTTGTTCATTGATATAACCTTATTTGTTCATTATTATTCCCTTATTTGTGAATTGAAATAAACTTATGTTTTATGTGTCAAGGCTATCAACTTGTACATTTAGGACTATTAATACCATCAACTTGTACATTTAGGACTATCTATTTGTGCATTTTTGCATTTATTTTGTGCTTTAAGGCTATCTTGAATTCAAAGTATAATACGAATGAAGTGCTTTAAGGCTAACTTGTCAATACGAATGAAGTGCTCAATATATATAGTACCAAATTAAGATAAGTTTGATGTAGAAACTTGAATGCAAAAGATAATAGATAAAGAATTTGACTTTGCAATCAATGGTGTATGCTAAGAGAACGAGATAGCAATAAATCGAAGAGGAGTGCTTGTGCTTTTATTTAGCTATGAACAAATTGATGTTATTAATGAATAAATATGCATATAACAATGAACAAATTGAGGTTACTAGTGAACAAATATGCATCTAGTAATGAACAATTATGTGAAAAAGGCAATGAACAAATATGCATAAACTAGTGAACAAATTGATGTTACTAATGAACAAATATGCACAAACTGATGAACAAATATGCCAAAACAAATGAATAAATATTTTCGTTTTTTATGAACAAAATCACAATGTTTGATGAACATATTGCATGTAATTTTGATACACATTTGTTCATTTTTTATGTACAAATAATAGATTTTTGATGCACAAGCAATAGTTTATTTATGCACAAAATCACAGTTTTGCTGAACAAAATTACAGTTTTGATGAACAAATCCACATTATTGATGAACAAATCCACATTATTGATGAACAATCTGGGCGCGTGTCCTATTTCTGTTTTTTTTTTTAAAATACGCGAATAATTCGCCAATTATTCGCCCGTGCCGTTTTTTTCCCTTTTTAAGTGAAATGATCAGCGCCTTTGATTTTTCTTGATCCAACGACTCCTGTTCTTTCTTATTTCGCACTTGGGCGCCCATTCGCACCTGAACCGGACCCTTTATTAACATGCATGTTTGTTTTATATAAAATAAAGTTGTTAGAAATGGGATTTTATTAAATAAATTTGTGGGATTAAATTTACGAGTTTTATATACATGAAAAGTATAATATGAATAATATGATTATCTTACTTGGAGCTTAATTTAAGAAATAACAGGAATTATAGCAAAGAAGATGGAAATTATTAACTTAAGATTATTTATATAAAAAAAGGCTTGCATGTCCTTTAAAAATCATAGTATAAACTTAAATATATTTTGGATAAGATATTTTTATCATGAGATATATTTTTATATGATTAAAGTGAAGAATAAAAAGATATAATGATGATATATTAAAGATATTGCATAAAAGGAGTTTTATTGATTTTCCTATAAGAAAAGTAGTTAATATGATCAATATGGGATTTAAATAATATAGAAAATATCTCATTGGTGGACTGCACTTAATTTAATCACCTTGCTTGTATTTATTTAAGACATATAAATATTTAAAGAATATTATGATGACTTGTAAGACTTAAATAAAAGAATGAATCTTCTATTGGATTTTAACCATAGGTTATTAATATTAATAATAAGTCAAAAAGGTGATATTCTTGACTTTTAAAAATTATATAAAACTTTACATAAATATAACTAATTTTATAATGTACTTTTAGGATATTACAATTTAAAAATAATAATCAAGAATATTATTATTTAAAGCCTCCACCTAAATTATTATTTTAATTATTTAGCTTTCATAAAATCTATTGTATAAAGGAAAAATAAGAGAAATTAAAATCTTAGAAGGGAGAAAAATTTTTAATAAAAATTCGCTCGTTATCTCTCGTGTAGTTAGGTCGAAGGCTCAAATCCGTTAGATCGTCTAATTTTCGAACCATTCGAAAGAAAACGCACGCAAATCAAGGCAAGTGGAATTTCTCCTTGAAGCCTCAGTAATTCTTTTTCGTGAAATTTCTCGATTTTGCGAACAACTTGTTTGATAAAATAAATGAATCTAGGAATATCGATTGCTAGAATTAATGACCCGCTTGTTATCGTTATTACGATTACTTATGTTCGTAGGATTATTTGGCTAGGCTTGTTTGTGTGTCCTTTCCTTGTTTAAAATCTATTTTCGAGATTGGTATGGATTAAATATTAAGGGGTGCGGGCTCAGCCCGAACACCTCTATATAACATATTAAGTCATATGGCATCCTGCCTAATTTTACGCGACTTTAAGGATCATGATTTAAGTCTTCTCCTACTCGGAGGAGGGACGTGTGCACCCGAGCTAAGTGTCGAAACTCCGTTCCATTAAGTGGACTTCGACCCTTTCATGGCCCCCACACTCTTAAAATTCATTAACATAAGTGAAAGTTTTATCACGACATAAGATAAGTGCCAATGCACATATAAAAGAAACTAAAACCGGGTCAGAATAGTACAACTTGAAAGACCGACCCGGATCTCGGTTCTTGAACGATCGTCTTTCCAATCTGAATGCTTATTCGGGCTTGTCAAGGTGGGCTTGGTACTTGAGCACGTTTTGGGCCACCTCCCCGATTTTGAGCACCGAATAAGATGAGGTTGGTTGAGATCCGACAAGGGCGCGAGAGGTTTTCAAAACTTATGTGTAATAATAACATTCCCAACATATTTCCTATTCTAAGAAGTTCTACAATCTAGTAGATCTTTCTATCGATTTAAGAGTTATCTCATCTCGAGATTTACTCATTCCGTCCTTGAAGCTCTTCATAAAAGATTCTACATCTCAAACACATCTCGTTAATATCGTTCTATTGAACTAAATTACCATGTTACCCTTGAGAATTTTTCTCACTTGCTTAGTCTCTTTAGACTAATTCCGCTTTTCAACATTTTTGCCTAGCATTCCTCGCCCTTCGCAGCTAATGCCAGAATCTAGGAAGTTCCTACCGAAGTCTTGAAGACAAGACTAGAAGGTTTGAGAAGAGTTATTCAAGGATAAATGGTCAAGGCAAGACGACGTTGAAGGAAGGAAAGAATTTTTCAAAGAGCAAAGCATTCAGAAGATAGTGCACCAGCTCTTCCATTCTAAAACCAAGAAAATCATCATCATATGAGTTGTCTTGGAAAAATATACCTGTACTTTTAGTACATCTTTTCAATCCTTTTAATATGGGCTTTATTTCCCGTTGCTACGTCATTTGTAAAATGACTCTCAATGTAATAAACGAATGTTCTTATAGATGAATAGAATTCTGGTTTTTCTCATTTATTCTTTAATTATATTGTCATTAAATTATTTAATGCCTAGGGTGACTTTGGACGGTAAAATTCGATGTCACTTGCGATAATACCTAATGTTACAAAAATAGGGGTGTTACAACAATAATGTTGGGAACGTTTTAATTACACAACAATTTTTAGAAAACCTCTCGCGCCCTTTTCGGATCTCAACCAACCTCATCATATTCGGTGCTCCAGATCTGGGGAGGTAGCCCGAAGGCGCTCAAGTACCAAACCCACCTTTACAAGCCCGAATAAGCATTGAGATTGGAAAGATGATTGTCCTAGAACCGAGAGCTGGGTTGGTCTTCCAAGTTGTACTAATCCAACTCGGTTCAGTTTAATTTAATGTGCACTATGTTTCATATCATTTATGACTTTTAAGGGTGTGGAGGCTATGAAAAAGTCGAGTCCACTTAAGGGAACGGAGTTCCGACACCTACTAGGGTGTAACATCCCTCCAAGGAATAGGAGCGGATATAGATAATGATCCTTAAGTCTCCGGAAGAGAGGGTGTAACGTCGTACCACTTGATATATTATAGAGAGATTTTTTTGATTGGGTAAGGATTAGGGTCACCACAAGTACTACTTGGGCTCACCTATATCCACTAGGGATGAGAACTGGTTACTAACTAATTCTAGAGAAGAATGGGCAAACCGCCGCCCATGGGGTTCGAAACGGTGACCACGGGATACTACCTGATGAGAGGACCGATGGTGTAGATGGTGGTGCAAAGAGATCGCCGAAGAATGGTAGGAAATCGTCACTTGGCTCGCAGGTGGTGGAGCTCGGAGGCTGAATTTTGTCTGGAATTAAAAGGGTAGATCTCCCCCGTACGGACTCGTAATTGGGTGATTCTAAATCCCAGAGTTAGATTTTTGAGTCTAGTTTAACGCCTCAAAATTTCAGATCTAGATGAGGTGTAATTTAGAAGTTATGGCAAATTTACTGACGAGGTGCAGAGTTCCACCGAGATGAAGATGGATCGATGGGTGGAGCGATTGGAAGTGGATTGATGGAGGTGAAGAGGGATATGGATGCTCGATATTGGATATGAATCACCAAGAGACAAACAAACTAGATTTCAAGAATGTCGGATATGACTCACCAACGCTCTAACAAGAGATTGAACGAAGAAAAACAAACAAGAACTTTGGATTGAAAACAAGTAAAGGAAACAAGGCAAATTTTCGTTCAAGTCTAAGGAACCAAGGAAGGGAGGCCGACCATATAACCTAGAGAATTAATCTCACAAAACCAGCCCCTTCAATTAAAGAAAATTACAAAAACAACCCATAAAACCCGAGAACACATTAATTGTCCTTAACCGAAAAATTGTCACTTGTCGAACCATGATATAAGATGAAACTCCACCCTTCTTCTTTATATCCCTTCGGAAACCTATGACCCTTGAGCTCATCTTGAACTGGACAAAGAATGGCTTTAGCTCGGGATCGCGTGATACGCCCAAGATAGGGCATGGCTTCTTGACTCGGGTTCCTAGCGCCTCGGACTCCGGCCTTAGTTGCTTGTCCAAATGTAGACTTTTCTTGATCATGCACCATGGGCTTGTCTATAGAGCTATAACCCTCACTTGCGTCACTTGACAAGGCGCCCTCAAAAGTGCCCGTAGATTTGGCAACATCAAGGTCGGGATCCGACGTAGTGCAAGGGGCGCCACCCCCTTGCAAGGGCGCGTCCGAGTGTGCCGGTGCGAGCTCGGGCTCGAGTGTTGGTTTAATTGTCGATGGACTCACATCATCCTCCTCCCCTTGAAAAGGGTTCGTTCTCGAACCTGGATCCTGGTCAAACTCAACATCATCGTTAGAAAAATAAGGAACAAGATCGGAAACGTTGAATACCTCTTGGACACCATAATTCGGAGGAAGATCAAGCTTGTAAGCATTGTCGTTGATGCGCTCCAAAACCTGAAATGGTCGATCTCCACGCGGCTTAAGCTTAGAATTCCGAAGAGTAGGAAACCTCTCCTTTCTCAAATGAACCCAGACAAAGTCGCTGGGTTCAAAAATCAGCTCTTTGCGCCCTCTATAAGCTTGGCGCTTGTATTGCAATGTTCGCCTAAGGCGAGTATCATCATGAATATGCTTAATATACTCAGCTCCGTCACGTACTTCATTACTCTCGATCGGTAATGGCATAAGGCGCTAGATCAAGTGGTGTAACGGGATTGCGCCCATACACCACCTCAAAAGGTGTCTTCATTGTAGAGGAATGAATGGACCTATTGTAAGCAAATTCAATGAAAGGAAGACACTCTTCCCACCTGCGCAAGTTAGTTTTCAAAATAGAACGCAACAAAGCACCAAGGGTACGATTAACGACCTCGGTTTGCCCATCCTTTTGCGGGTGGCAAGTAGTAGAAAATAAGAGCTTATTTCCTAACTTGGACCAAAGCGTCTTCCAAAAGAAACTCAAGAATTTTACATCACGGTCAGAAACAATGCACTTTGGGACTCCATGCAACCAAACGATATTATCAAAGAACAAAGTAGCAACATTAGTAGCATCGTCGATTTTGTGGCAAGCAACAAAATGTGCCATCTTAGAAAATCGATCAACCACCACAAAAATAGAGTCCCTACCCCTTTTTGTCCTAGGCAACCCCAAAACAAAATCCATAGAAATATCCTCCCATGGTTCACAAGGAATAGGCAAGGGGGTATACAAACCGTGAGGATGCACCTTAGACTTTGCACGTAAACATATAACACATGAACCACAAAATTTCTCTACCGACCTAAGCATGTGAGGCCAATAAAAATGCTCCCTAAGCATATGCAAAGTTTTCATAACACCAAAGTGTCCCATGAGGCCGCCACCATGGGCCTCTTGGAAAAGCAAATGCCTAACCGAACCACTAGGCACACACAAGGGAGTTCCCTTAAAAAGAAAACCCTCATGCAAGTAGAATTGATCCCGACTCCCCACCTTCAAACAAGCATCAAATATTTCACCAAATTCAGCATCATGAGCATACAACTCCTTCATAAAAGAAAACCCAAGCAAACGAGCATCAAGTAAAGATAAGAGAGCGTACCTTCGTGACAATGTGTCGACGACGATGTTGTCCTTGCCTTTCTTGTGCTTGATGAAATAGGGAAAGGATTTGATGAACTCCACCCATTTGTCATGCCTTCGGTTCAGTTTTGCTTGCCCTCTCAAGTACTTCAACGCCTCGTGATCGGAATGGATAACAAACTCCTGAGGCAAGAGATAGTGCTCCCACGCCCGTAGAACTCGAACAAGAGCAAGTAGCTCTTTGTCGTACGTGGGGTACTTGAGCTCGGCTCCACCTAGCTTCTCACTATAATATGCTATAGGCCGTCCTTCTTGCATAAGTACGCCACCGAGCCCGATTCCCGACGCATCACACTCTATCTCAAACATCTTGCCAAAATCTGGAAGGGCCAACAACGGTGCTTGCGTCAACTTAGCCTTAAGCGCTGCAAATGTAACACCCCAATTTAACATCGGGAATGTCACACGCCAGTGACCTCGGATTTGAAGTCCGACGCCACCCAAGGCTTGAATCAGAACAATTAATCATAATAACCAAGAGAAATTGAAAGATAATGCTCGATAAAAATGTGATAGAATTTTTTTTTCTTTTATTGAACTTATTTCCTTAAGGAAGAGCGAAATCTTACAGCGAGAAAACTTCATAAAAATTTGTATTTGAAATTACATCAAGACGATAACTCTTGCGCCTATACATTATCTAGGAAATAAAACCCTAGACACATTTAACTTAAACTCAAAAATATAGTTGACCTTGTAACTTTTGACAGAAATATCCAACTGCAGCTCGTCCCATCTTCAGCATACTTCTCACAACCCGAATGGAAAGATTGCCTGATGTGCCGCGACTAGAAATACGGTTGACATCAGCCGACCATGCAAGGAAAATAAACGGTCGGGTTAGTCTTGTGACAGACTAAGCAAGTGGATTTTCTAAGGTGGTTCCTATTTCAGAAGAGAGTGTAATTACAGGGATCGAAAACCAAATTAAAGCCGGTCGAAACCCATAACTACATCCTTCCGAGAAAACGTTATGAATTTTCGAAAGAGAAAATAAGAGACCATCACAAAGGTGACGCCTCGGACTTTAATGCAGATATGTTGGGAACGTTGTTAAGAGATGATTTGTGTTGGAAAACTGTAGATGACGTTAAGAACTACAATCTGGGTTTTTATAGGGCTCGAATCGATCTAAAATGCATCCGGAATCAGCCCAAAGATTACGTCCACATCAATGGTGTTCTTTATGATGTTCTTATCCAATCCCTTCAATTTCCCAAGATTAATGGCGGAATAAATCCAACTAATTGCGTAATAATCATGCTCTTATGCTTCCACGACTTATCCAATACCTATTAACGTCAGATACATCCCCAACTGATTGAATTAACGCAATAACGATCCACTTAGCCATTTTAGGTCACATTCAAGAACAGAATTTTGACCCCCGAAAATCGTATTGTTTCGAACAATTGATTGAGAGTTTTGATAGAGCATGTCATGGGCTTTCCGGAACATCTTTCGGATCGAAAATCCGTTAAGAAATGAAGAAGTTATGGCCATTTGAAGTTTCGAACCAAAGGTTGAAGATGAAGTATGACGGGTTTATTCCATTTTGTTTTAATTACACAAACAACCCCTCTAGTTTTATAAAAGTGATAAAAATACCCTTTCATCTTAACCTTTGTACTTCAAATAACACCATATAAACTTTAATCTATTTATTTGCTTAAGCTTTATCTTTAAAACATTTATATAAGTTTTAGAAATATTATTACAACACTTCTTATGTTTTGTTACTCATAATTATTCTTTTATAATTTTACCTAATAAATAAGACACATATTATTAATAGTTACATTTCATCATATTATAATAATCATAAAATCATAATTTTTATGGTTCATAATTAATATTTATAATACGAGGCAATAATTTTTGTAACCTTTAATATGGTCTTAAACTTATAAACCAACCTTATAACATTTAAAATGTTATAACATTATAACTTTAAGAAATAGATTATGGAAATATTTTATTATATTAAAGAAAAATGTAAAATTATATTTTTACCCTTTATAAAAAATGAGGGATATTACAACAGTACCCCCTTAAAAAATAGTTTCGTCCTCGAAACTAGCTTAAACTTAACTAGGAAGTCCCTACGAAAAATGAGGGTCATTACATTAGTACCCTCTTAAAAGAGTTTCGTCCGCGAAACTATCTTCAGCCTAAGTAGGAAATCCCTACGAAAAATGAGGGTTGTTACAATAGTACCTCCTTAGAAGAGTTTCGTCCACGAAACTAGATCAAGACTAATTAATTAAGAATAAGATCATATCCATTCTTAACCTTGTGGCTAACTTCAGCCAGAACTAAAACTTACAAGATCCATTCTTGTTCAAATTACTGCTTCATCGAGTATTATGAAGACAAACAACAATGACGGAAATAGCGAATTCGAGTACTACAAAAGGATTTAGCGTTAGATTGATATTAGAATTATTGTGTTGAATTCAACACCATATGCTCTACAAACGAAGGTGACATGCTTCTATGGAAACCCAATGGATGTGAAACCTATAGAAGAAAACCATAGGTTAGGTGAGACAAACTAATGATATTGGACTTATAAATATCAACTAGGGATTTAATAGAAAGAAGGGTTTGTCCCTAACGGCATCCGCCTAGCAACAAATTGAAATTTTAATAAGAAAAAGGAAAGGTGATTTCGAATGAATTTAAACAAAAGTTCTGGATGGAAAGAGTAACCTTAATCAATCAAACCGAATCATATAAATTGGCTCAAGTTTCAAATAATTGTAGAATAAAATGGTTCGAAAAGATAAATTATATAATTTTCTTCAAAGTCCATCAACAACATTTATAGCTTGTAGAAGAATAATTACGAAACCACTATACTCAAGCGCACACCAAAGTTGGGAAACATCATGTCTTTAAAAGTCGAACACATTTAACAACTATGCAATTTGATATATTACATAAAAAATATTTGTCCTATAAACTTAGGCAAAACTATTAACAAAATATATGGTGAATTAACACACCCTTGGAAAATAAGCTCATTTATGAAATATTGATTTGATTTGTTTACACGAAAGCATATTTTTTTTACAATTCTTTAGTCAAAACCTTTATATAATTCAATCCCCAAACTTTGACTTATAAAATAAGAAATTCAACTTTTGAAAATTCATTTTATCAAATTGAACCTTAAGGAATTAGGTGATTGCATTCCACCATGTGATCAGGATGGGGAACCAAACCGACCTAACCCTTTACTGCATTTCCATAGGAATAAGACATGTGATCTTGTCTTACCATGTGATCAGGATGGAAGACAAAATACATTCTTACTCACCACCATGAAAATCGTAGAAGAAATTTAAAATTTAGAAATCTAACGCAACAACTAGTATGGTTTCAAGAAGTCCCTTGTAAGGATAGTTATTATTTCTTAAGTGAGAACCATGACAACTCAATTTTTTTTAAACCACTAAAATCGATACATTGATGACTAACAAAATTCATAAGAGTTGATAAAAGAAAAATATTATGTATAAACTTGATACACCAAAGGAAAGTTTTCCACAAACCTTACACATATATGTTGACAAGATCATGAAAATTATCAAGCCAATAATCGTTATTAAAAATTTTATGAAAGTAGTCAAGGGTAATAAAAAGTGATATATTGTCAATTACTTGTGTCAACGTTTAAACTATGTTGAAATTGAACGAAATTTATGATGAACACCAAACATATTTTCTTTAATTGTGAAACTAACAAAAACAATTATTCACGGCCATTAAATCTTACGTAAGTAACAATTATTTCTCAAGAACATAACACGAGATATTTTCAAATAGTCCATGATTCATATAACACCAAGGATACAAGGTTTACTTCCCCAAAATATACTTTCACGAAACTATATACTTCATTTCCTGGTTTTGAAATCCAATGACAATCATGTAAGGGTTTAAAAAGTATATATTACAACTTGGAGGAAAAACTTAACATAAGTGATTAACATAGTAAACTCACTGTAATTTTTTTTTTCAAACAAAATTTTACAATATAATTTAAATGTCAAAAAATTAACTTAATGCATGAGTGTATTACATAAAATTTTTATGAAAATCAACAAATAGGTTACATAATTGAGACTCTTTGATGAGAAATGTAAAAAATTTTAGGAGATGTTGAAATCTCCTAAGTAAGAATTTTATTGATTAATAAAATCTATCAAAGGTCTTACTCTAATACCAAGTATTAACTCATTGAAGACTAATAAAAAAAATTATGCCAAAAGGTGTAAAAATGCAACATTAGAACCCAAAATTTTGGAGACGTTTCTCCTCACATTAAAGTTTAAAAACCAAATTTACATTTATTGAGAAAAGGAACTTGTACTTTGGAAATTTAAAAGGACCAAACTTGACAGAACCTGCTAAACAAACTTCAACTATATGTTTTTAAGAAAACCTTGACTCCACATTTATTCCTGGAAAGTCCAAATAGTAAATCTATTTGGAATGAAAACTCTTGATTTTGTAACAACTATTTCACATAACAAGACTTACATGACATCTACTTGAAATGAGAATAAGGAATGGATCGGTTTAAACAACAAGGCACAAGATGGTTCAATCACTTGACAACCATCACTTCCATTAGGACTTAGGATCAGTTGACCGAGGAAGATAACAATATCTATCCTGATAATATGGATCTAAGATAATAGAATATAAAGGTAAATGACTAACATATAAGAAGATCAAAGATTGAATTGGTGTCTCCCAATGACGCGAAGTTCTGATGTAGGGAAATGAGAGAAGCATAAGTCGATAAACTAGTATTGACTTTAGAGAATGATAGGATGCCATATGATCGGATGCACGTGGGAAGTATCGTAGCTGAGCTTGCAGTGGCTTGAAAATAACACTATTGGCTTTTAAATGAACTAACGAAATTATACTTGATCGTCATGATCTACAAAAGTAAATGCCACAATTTAAACTTATTCTAACCTCGAAATTTCGATAGAATTAAAAAAAAAATATTTTCAGAAGAGAAATCATTAAGAATTCTTTATAACCAAAACAAGACTTAAACTTTATATTTCATAAATCATTCAAATCGCACCACCTAACTTAGGAATTGAAACACATTTAAACATTTAAACAAAAGTTCGTGAGCGAAAGCTATTCAAAACACTTGCGGAAGACATTAGTGAAAATTATTTTGAAGATTCTCCAACCTAATAATAGGCGAAGGATCCGAAAACCATTGCTCTGATACCAAATTTGTAACACCCCAATTTAACATCGGGAATGTCACACGCCAGTGACCTCGGATTTGAAGTTCGACGCCATCCAAGACTTGAATCCGAACAATTAATCATAATAACCAATAGAAATTGAAACATAATGCTCGATAAAAATGTGATAGAATTTTTTTTCTTTTATTGAACTTATTTCCTTAAGGAAGAGCGAAATCTTACAACGAGAAAACTTCATAAAAATTTGTATTTGAAATTACATCAAGACGATAACTCTTGCGCCTATACATTATCTAGGAAATAAAACCCTAGACACATTTAACTTAAACTCAAAAATATAGTTGACCTTGTAACTTTTGACAGAAATATCCAACTGCAGCTCGTCCCATCTTCAGCATACTTCTCACAACCCGAATGGAAAGATTGCCTGATGTGCCGCGACGAGAAATACTGTTGACATCAGCCGACCATGCAAGGAAAATAAACGGTCGGGTTAGTCTTGTGACAGACTAAGCAAGTGGATTTTCTAAGGTGGTTCCTATTTCGAAAGAGAGTGTAATTACAGGGATCGGAAACTGAATTAAAGCCGGTCGAAACCCATAGCTACATCCTTCCGAGAAAACGTTATGAATTTTCGAAAGAGAAAATAAGAGACCATCACAAAGGTGACGCCTCGGACTTTAATGCAGATATGTTGGGAACGTTGTTACACACAGATTGTTGTAGTCGGTTCATTAAACTCTCGTTGACCCCACACACCTCAACCAACCTCACCGCATACGAGTTGTGCGAATTCAGGTTGGAACCAGATGACAACGAAACCCGAGAGCGAGGACGACATTCCATTTTGTACTAGCCTTCCTATCATTTTAATTGTCGCCAATGAGCGCCTATTTAATCTCAACCAATTTTAAGGATCACAATATCGTTCCACTTGAGATTAAGCATACTTTTTAAGCATGAACATAATGTGGGTTACGGCCCCACGAAATTACTCAGAATACTTAATAAGATTATACGAGCACCTACGTCCCATGGCACTTAAAAAGTGCAAACACCCCTCATCGGTTGAGGGATATGGGTCATGACCTTAGCTAGGGTTTTAAAAAAAACGACCTATCGAGAATTAATTATTATATAAGATAAGCCATACGAATTTACGTTCGACTCCTTACATTGGAGCTTAAATAAATACACACACAGCATCACAGAGCAATAAGGCCTACATCCATAACTAATGCAGCCTAAAATATGACTAGGAATTACAGTCGTTAAATCTAGGAACGTAAAACAATCCTAAGTCCAATTTTATTCACACAAAAGTTCCCAACATATATTAAAAACGTCATGATAGAAATCACGCTTTTAAAACGCATGCGGAAAAGGAACCGAGTTCAATTGCCTTGATTTTGACGATAATTGGTTACGGAAAGGATCACTCGAGGTTACTACTCATACTTGTTCCTGTTTCAATCAACCACAAAATAAATTACCGTCAATTTATTTTGTAACCCAACGACATTGATTTAGGAACGACGGACATGACTAAGTTTATATTTGATATAAACTTTACAACTACAAATCATTTTTACTATAAAGGTTAATATTTTTTAAAATTTTGAAATTCACTTGAACCACTATAAAAATTAACTAAACATATTTTTTTTATAAAATTTAATCATAATTTATCAAATAAAAAATATCCAAAATACCATAAAATACCCAATAGACCAAGGGACGGTCGAACGGGCCGGGTCGGGCCCGCGGGCCGCGACCATCACATGCCCTTCACGCGCAGCAGCATCCCAAAACAGAGGCAACTTCAATCAACTCGTTCTCGTTGGTTCGGCAACGGATTGAGGCATGGTTGGTATCCCCAGAACCGTCTCGAAGTCTAGTTTACATTGGTTTAAACGGATCGTAAAAAGGTTGAGAAATGAAGGAGATATTCATGTTTTACTGAGGGTATGTCGTTCAGATTTTCTGGGCATAACTCGAGTGTTTGATCGAGTTTTTGGACACATTAGAGGAGTAATTTGGACGTGTAAATATCGGTTTTTGTAGGGAATTTTGTGTATAATATGGATCTGGTTTCGGATTTATTTTTCGTTGAGTGTGGAAGGAGAAAGAGCCCAAAAACCGAGGCTTGCTCTGTTTTGTTTCGAACTCGACTACCCGAGTTTCAATCGAAATTTGGGGTTTGAAACGGTGTTTTTAAGAGATGATTTGTGAAGGAAAACTGTAGATGACGTTAAGAACTACAATCTGGGTTTTTATAGGGCTCGAATTGATCTAAAACGCATCCGGAATCAGCCCAAAGATCACCTCCACATCAATGGTGTTCTTTATGATGTTCTTATCCAATCCCTTCAATTTCCCAAGATTAATGGCGGAATAAATCCAACTAATTGCGTAATAATCATGTTCTTATCCTTCCACGACTTATCCAATACCTATTAACGTTAGATACATCCCCAATTGATTGAATTAACGCAATAACGATCCACTTAGCCATTTTAGGTCACATTCAAGAACAGAATTTCGATCCCCCAAAAATCATATTGTTTTGAACAATTGATTGAGGGTTTTGATAGAGCATGTCATGGGCTTTCCGGAACATCTTTCGGACCGAAAATCCGTTAAGAAATGAAGACGTTATGGCCATTTGAAGTTTCGAACCAAAGGATGAAGATGAAGTATGACGGGTTTATTCCATTTTGTTTTAATTACACTAACAACCCCTCTAGTTTTATAAAAGTGATAAAAATACCCTTCCATCTTAACCTTTGTACTTCATATAACATCATATAAACTTTAATCTATTTTATTTGCTTAAGCTTTATCTTTAAAACATTTATATAAGTTTTAGAAATATTATTACAACACTTCTTATGTTTTGTTACTCATAATTATTCTTTTATTATTTTACCTAATAAATAAGACAAATATTATTAATAGTTACATTTCATCATATTATAATAATCATAAAATCATAATTCTTATGGTTCATAATTAATATTTATAATACGAGACAATAATTTTTGTAACCTTTAATATGGTCTGAAACTTATAAACCAACCTTATAACATTTAAAATGTTATAACATTATAACTTTAAGAAATAGATTATGGAAATATTTTATTATATTAAAGAAAAATGTAAAATTATATTTTTACCCTTTATAAAAATGAGGGATATTACAACAAAGGCCTCTTCTTGTGCCTCTCCCCACATAAATGGAACATTCTTCTTAGTAAGGAAGGTTAAGGGCGCAGCCAAGGTGCTAAAATCGAGGACAAACCGGCGGTAGAATCCGGCTAATCCAAGGAAGCTCCGGACTTGTGTCATAGTTGTCGGTGTTGGCTATTCTTGAATCGCCTTCACCTTCTCTTCGTCCACTTGTAGTCCATTCCTACTCACAACAAAACCAAGAAATACCACGTGATCCGAGCAAAAGTGGCACTTCTTGAAGTTAGCAAATAGGCGCTCCCGTTTCAAAGTTTCAAGCACTTGCCTAAGGTGCTAGACATGGGATGATAAATCATGGCTGTAAATTAAAATATCATCAAAATACACAACCACAAAATTACCAATAAAAGGTCGGAGGACATGGTTCATCAAGAGAATGAAGGTTCTTGGAGCGTTGGTTAATCCGAAGGGCATAACCAACCACTCGTAAAGGCCTTACTTGGTTTTGAACGCCGTCTTCCATTCATCTCCCTCCTTCATCCTTATTTGATGGTATCTGCTCTTAAGATCAATTTTGGAGAAGAGACTCGCTCCATGAAGCTCTTCAAGCATGTCCTCAAGCCTCGGAATCGGATGGAGATACTTGATGGTAATGTTGTTGATCGCTCGGCAATCAACGCACATCCTCCATGTGCCGTCCTTCTTAGTCACAAGAATGACGGGAACGGAACATGGGCTGAGGCTCTCACACACATAGCCCTTATCTAGAAGCTCTTGTACTTGTTGTTGAAGCTCGTTAGTTTCCTCCGGATTGGCTCGATAGGCTGGACGGTTCGGTAGAGTGGCACCGGGAACAAAATCGATTTGATGCTCTATTCCCCTTAGCAGTGGGAGTCCCGTGGGCACCTTTTCCTGGAAAAGCTCCTCAAAGTCCTGCAAAAGATTAGAAATGGAAGGAGGAAGATCAACTAATTCTTGGGAAGATAAATAAGATTCTTGAAAAACAAGAAAAAGACAAACGCCACTTCCCGTGAAAGTATGAAGTATCTCCTTCGGTTTGGCCAAAAGCAAGGGCGTAGAAGGGCCGCCTAGAGCTAGCTTCTTGTCCTTCTTTCCCTCTCGAAGCGCATGCTTCTTTCTTTGTTCCTTCACTGCGTGATCCAACATAATTTCATGGGGAGTCATCAGGTGCAACGTTACCTTCTTTCCCTCCACTTGAAAATGATACTCGTTGGAGACGCCGTCATGAATAGCTCCCTTGTCATATTGCCAAGGGCGCCCAAAAGGAGATGACAAGCGGTCATCGGCACCACATCACACTCCACCTCGTCCTTGTATGGCCCTATTGAAAAACAAATACGAGCCCTCTCCTTGACTTGGATCGGGGCGTTAGAATTCAACCAACACAAAGGATAAGGTAAAGGATGGCAAGTAGTTTGCAAAGAAAAACGATCCACCGCCTCTTGACTAATAGTATTACAACAAGATCCGCTATCGATAATCACACTACATACCTTATCCACGATTTTGCATCGAGTGTGAAAGATAACTTCCCGTTGACTAGGTGTGGTGGTGTTCTCCGTCATGAAGAGCGTTCGTTGGACCACGAAGCACTCTCCATCCTCGGCGGTGACGTGGAGCTCGTCTTCCTCAACCTCGTGGCTCTCCTCTTCCTCTTCCGCAGCCCCTTCATCCTCGTACTCATACTCCCCTTGGGAGTTAAGGAGAACCTTCCACTCATTGGGATAATTCCGAGCATAGTGCCCATGGCCAAGGCACTTGAAGCACTTCACATCGCTAGCCCGTTCTCCTCCTTCTTGCCGAGGGCGAGGAGGGAAATCTTTCCTTGGTTGAGGAACCGCATCCTTCCTAATTTCCGGCTTCTTGAACTGATTCGATGGCACCCTAGGAGCCGTGGAGGAAGGCTGCCACACCCGAGAAGAGGTAGAACTTGAACGCCGTTGAACAAGGTGCTTATAAATGTGGTTGGTGTAATGAAGCACTTGCTCAACATCGGTACCCCTACTAAAGTGTTGCATACTCACAACATTTTTAGTTCCAAATTTAACCCATTGACAAATTTAGAAATCAAATACCCGTCGGGAAATTACATGCCGTAACGAAAAATGAGCATACGCAACTCGTTGTAGAACTCGTCAGGAGACCGGTTTCCTTGGCGCACTTGCTCCAACTTTGCATGGATGCGCTCCATATAATCTTGAGGCACGAACTACTCCTCTAAAGCCTCTCTTAGATCTTGCCAAGTGTTGATTTAAGGCATCCGACGTGTTCTCCTCAAAGCCTTGTCCTCGAGCCACCATTGATAAGCAAAGTCGGTGAAGTGTATGGCCGCCATGTCCACTCGCGGAGCATCATCGTATCCATAGAAATCAAAAATGGATTCCACCTTGGCAAGCCAATCAAGGCATGCATCGGCGTTGGATGTTCCTGCAAAGGTTGGCACGTTCAGCTTAATGCCATGATGGGGATCCTGAGGCCGCTCCTCGTGATACACTGGCGCGCCTTGCCAACGCTGCCCGGAGGCTCCATAGGCCGGCCCTCGGGGAGGTTAGCCACGCCTTGGTAGGTGCAAGGCTGGTGGGGGATGAGTGGCCATGGTAGGATTGTCCTCTTGATTGCTCGGAGCTTCATATCCTGAAACGTTAGTAAAACCAATAGGAAAATTATTCGGAAATGTAGCAAATGAAGGTCTTACCCCGGAATTGGCCACAAAGTGTGGATTGTGGAAGCTCGTAGGAGGAATGTAAGGAGGAATAGCTCCCAAGGAAGTACTCACACCAAGTGATGCTTGTGCCTCCGTGTTTGGCAAGTAAGATGTCGAGGCCTCTTCGTGCAACAACTCCACCTGATTAGCACTTTGTAACACACTTGGTGGAGCACCCGTTTGAGGCACCCGTGCTCTATCATCTAGGCCTTGTACTTGACTCTCCAAATCAGCAAAACGATCAACAAATCGAGTCTCCATACCTTCCAAATTTTGTTGCATGGATTGCATCATGGCAGCCACCGAATTAGTGGACGTCTCTTCAAATTGTTGCTTATCCTTCTCGTCACCTACACTTGTCATCTTAAAACCACGGCAAAAATCAAGGTATAGAGTGAACTTGAAATAACCACCGAGACTTGCCCGAGATGAAAATCCGACAAGTTGCAAGTATGCAAAAGACACAAAGGACAAACAAAGAAGAGATTCACCATACACTTGTCTAAGATAACAATGCTAGGAAGCTACTAAACCACCAAGAACAAAACATCAAGTATAATAAATTATTATTTTTGTATCGAAGAGGCCTTTGCTAGGCTCTATTAGTTGACTACTCTTTCCGTGCCCGACCCCTTATTAGCTTTACGCCGCCGGGCAAGGTTTTTCTAGTCTTAATATTTTTTTCTGTGCCTGGCCCCTTATTAGCTTTATGCCGCCGACAAGGTTTTTCTGATTTTCAACAACAGATTTCAAAGTCACTTAAACAACAACACAAGATGTTCTGTCTTGGTGTCGTTCTCGTATCCTAGCATCGAACCTTTCAACAAGCATGTAACGAAAAGGATTAAGGCTGGTTTTTGGACACAATATCCACATTTTTCAGCTCTCACAATCAGCCAAGACTCATTCAAATCAACTACTAATTGAAGGCATTAATCAAGCAAGAAAACAACCATTCAACTACTCAAACAACGACACCTTTTGGGGTTCCCTTCCATGGAGTTTTTCGTGCAGAATATTTGCTATGGAATCTCACAAAATTCGTCCAAAGCAACAACAAAAAGGGACAACACATCCCTCACAACACAAGACACAAACAACAACAAGGTTCACACATAGACACAACCGGAAATTCGACCAAGAGAACTTGCAACTAGTGGAAATTCAAGCTCGGAACAAGGATTATATGGCCATACCTTCACGTGGCTCTGATACCACTTGATGAGAGGACCGATGGTGTAGATGGTGGTGCAAAGAGATCGCCGAATAATGGTAGGAAATCGTCACTTGGCTCGCAGGTGGTGGAGCTCCGAGGCTGAATTTCGTCTGGGATTAAAAGGGTAGATCTCCCGCGTCCGGAATTGGAATTGGGTGATTCCAAAGCCCAAAGTTAGATCCTTGAGTCTGGTTTAATCCCTAAAAATTCAGATCTAGATGAGGTGTAATTTAGAAGTTATGGCAATTTTACAGACAAGGTACAGAGTTCCACCGAGATGAAGATGGATCGATGGGTGTAGCGATTGGAAGTGGATTGATGGAGGTGAAGAGGGATATGGATGCTCGATCTTGGATATGACTCACCAAGAGACGAACAAACTAGATTGCAAGAACGTAGGATATGACTCACCAACGCTCTAACAAGAGATTGAACGAAGAAAAACAAACAAGAACTTTGGATTGGAAACAAGTAAAGGAAACAAGGCAAATTTTTGTTCAAGTCTAAGGAACCAAGGAAGGGAGGCCGACCAAATAACATAGAGAATTAATCTCACAAAACCAGCCACTTCACTTAAAGAAAATTACAAAAACAACCCATAAAACCCGAGAACACATTAATTGTCCTTAACTAAAAAATTGACACTTGTCGAACCATGATATAAGATGAAACTCCACCCTTCTTCTTTATATCCCTTCGGAAACCTATGACCCTTGAGATCCTCTTGAACTTAACAAAGAATGGCTTTATCTCGGGATCGCGTGATATGCCCAAGATAGGGCATGGCTTCTTGACTCGGGTTCCTAGCGCCTCGGACTCCGGCCTTAGTTGCTTGTCCAAATGTAGACTTCTCTTGCTCATGCACCATGGGCCTGTCTTTAGAGCTATAACCCTCACTTGAGTCACTTGACAAGGCGCCCTCAAAAGTGCCCGAAGATTTGGCAACATCAAGGTCGGGATCCAACGTAGTGCAAGGCGCGCCACCCCCTTGCAAGGGCGCGTCCGAGTGTGCCGGCGCGAGCTCGTGCTCGAGTGTTGGTTCAGTTGTCGATGGAGTCACATCACTACCCTAAAGGCCTAACCATTGAACCAAATGCTCGATGACATATTATAGAGAGATGTTCGGGGCTAAACCCGCACCCCTTATTATATATTAATTCCATGGTGAATCTAGAAAAGAGATTTAAACAAGCAAGGCCACACAAACAAGCCTAAAATATTTCTATTAATAGTAATGTGAGCGAGTAAAACAAACATAGTTACCATACTTATTTTCGTTATTAAAGGTATTTCTTAAATTATTGCGCAGTTATTATTATTTTAATTTATTTCCATATTATTAAATAAATGGTAATTGTGCAACTTAATGGAAGATTATATCCTTCAAATATGATGGAATTAAACTTGGAGAAGGGAGAATATTCCTATCTTGGGCTCTAAGCAATCTGACTAGCCCTAGGAGATACAGAAAGTTGACCCACCTGATCTCCTTCTTCCATTATAAATACACGCCCTAGGCGTGTAGGGAGAGCCACATGCGCACCTCGGTGTATTTAGAAAACTTGAATTGGCTAATACTCACTTAGCTCGACTGTTCAGGGATTCATTGTTTTCTCGTTTACCTCGACGCTCGAAACGACGATTCGCTCTTTTGACTTAGGCATCGGAGGTGGATTAGGGGGTCCCCCCCTTGTGTTCATTGTTTTACAGGTTTTAGGTCAGAATATATGGTGTGGAGCGGAAGAGGAAGGAGCATTCAATTAGTGCATTGAAGACCGATTTTTGTGCACTAACAATTGGTTCCTGTCTGTGGGAACGAGGATTATATCCATGAGTAATCGTTCCTAGAATAAAAAGAAGTAAATTTTTGAAGCCCTGGGGCAGTCGCAAAAAGCAAATCGATCGCGGCGCCTCAACGAACAGACCCACGATCGTGGAATGGAGTTCCGCTACCGCAGACCTAGAGGCAGCGATCGCGGCCTACAAACACCGCGATCACGGCTCACTGGAGTACGACTCTAGAAATTCGCGCATTCTAGATTTTCGACCGGATTGCTCCTCCGGAAATTTGTGACTTCGGAAATTTATGTTTTTTGGGTTTTTTCTAGGCTAAAGGCGTCTCCAAAAATCAACAACAGAGATCCTCTTTTGGATTTGTTTGAACCCTAAGCAAAATCATGATTGAATCATCATAACCGGTGTTGATCGCATTGCGCGCTGCAAAATCGACAACACTGGGGGGGGGGGGCAAAGAGCTACCTTGCTAGCCCCTTGTCAAAACTCAATCCCGCCTAAGGTTGGTAGTCGACCACCAATTGACGGATTAGGCTCTAGGTGCGCGCCCGGTAGCCCAAAGTTCAAAACTTTATTGTGAATCAATGTTCAACCACAATCAAAGCAAAGAAAACCTAATAAGGGAAAAGTTGGTAACTTTCTGGTGCGGACCCGGGACCCGCTCAAGCGGCAACGATCAATATTTGCTTGATCGGACACGTGTAGGGACCAAAATTGATTGCCAAGAAGACCGCGATCGCGACCCGATACACCACGATCGCGGCCCACGCCACCGCGACCACGACACACTAATTCGCGGTCGCGGGTCCCCCGAAAACAAATATATGTGAAAATCAACATGCCGGAGCGAATCGGATAGGCTTGGAATCCAACAGTAAATATGTTGTCGGACTATGAAAGAGATTCATGGAAGAAGACGAGCCCAAGAAGATGTTCTTTTTTCGTTGGGGCAAGCCTAACGGGTTTTCAAAAATCATATACTTATTGCAAGGTAATCATGACCTCTCCACATAGGGCCCATACAATTTACTTGAAATAGAATCAGAACTTACTTTCCATAGGCTGAACGTCCTCCTAAACGTAAAGCCAATTGTAAAAGTAAGTGAAACGATCCTCTATCTAGCAATCAGAAGCCTTAATCACTAAAATAAGGAGATTAAAATAAATCAGCGCTATTCAAGGGGTTTGGTGTCCAACTTAGTCATTGAACACCATCAGAATCAAGGGATTTGGAGAGTCATGAGCGAACTTTACCAATCCTAATAGAGCGCATCCAAAGATTTCTTCTTACTTTCAAAGATCAACCAATCATTGGGTTTCAAGTCAAGGCACAAGAGAAGTTCTCAAGAAGATGTCAAAAAGCGATCAATCCATGCAAGCGTGAGGCAGGAATCGATCTCTGACAACCAAGAAACAACCTTTCTTCGCCCCGAAGAAACAATGAACTCGCCAACCCTAAATCGACAGCGAATTCCAGCACCACCGCGATAGCAGCATCGTCAGCCGCGACCGCGGCCTTGTCAACTGCGATCGCGGACCGTACCAACGCGACCGCGACCACGACACGGGCAACGGCGATCGCCGCACAGTTTTTTGAAATTTGAAAACCCTAAATTTGCTAGGGCAAACTCTGATCATCGCTCGGTGAATAGTCAAGACTCACAGGGTGATCAAGCAAAACTCTGATATTCGCTCGGAAGATCAAACCCTAGAAAGTGCCAAGCAAGACAACTTGATTTAGGATGACCAAATACGTGACCCGACCTCACCCTCAAAGCATGGTTGCTCTTCGTGCAAGCCAAGCGAGGTTCGGATCAAACGACGGGATCAATGGCCATAGCGCTACACAATTTGATGAAATCAATCATCATTGAGAGTCAGCGATGCCCGTCGCTGAACCGGATAATAATTAAGGTAGTGGGGCATTGACCACAACCAAGAATAAAGACGTGATTGTGCCGACAACGCACTCTAGCTTCCGCTTTAAAAGGGAACAAGCAGATTCAACGCAAGAATAATCGAATGAAGTCTTGTCGCTATTAAGCCTTGGAGAGATTGCTAGGCTAAAGCATTCTTCGTAAAGATCTAAGAAAAGCGCCTCATCAACAAAACAACGATCGAAGGGACCAATCGACGGCTTGTTAGCGTTATCGAATTCACCGATAACCGCCGTGGTCCCAAGCCAATAAACAATGATGAGAAAGCTAAAGAAATACAAGCCAACTACGAGAGAAACTGTCGCAGTCACGGAATTTCACGAAGCGACGGAGACCGCGATCGCGGCCAGGATAACCACGATCGTGGCGCCCAGAGGCTGCGGTCGCGGCCAGGCTCCGGAATTGTTCGTTGCCCAGTTTACGAGTACCGCGGCCGCGAGTTCCTAAACGACAACCACATTTCGCCCCCGTAAACTTCAAATTGAAGATAGACCCTTGAAATCGTACGACGCATGTCGGAATCAAGGATTCGAGACTAAATTCTAGGGCATTGTAAAATCAAAAGGTCAACAATGCTCGAATATGATAGAAGAGTTCAAGTTATTCAAGATTGGACAATGATCAAGCGATTAAAACGAGTCGATTGATGCATTGGCAACGTTAGCCACTCGTGCAAGAATCGCTTAAAACCTCGATGCGCGTCGAGGCAACGGGATGTCCAACAAATTGGCATCTAAATCGAAGTTGTGAGCAAGAACGTGCTTGCAATTGTGACCGTGATCACAAAAAGCGAAATCGTGTAAGGATCTCGAATGGCAAATGCCCTTGATGTGTAACTTGGATGAGAACATTGGCCCTCGGATATCGCCGGGGCATGGGAAGTTCTCTTAAGGGCTCATAGGTCTTGGCTATCACCGGAAAAGATTATATATTTTCGTTCTTTTTTCGGGCCAGACTTGAGAAGTGTTCCCCCAAGCAAGGTTGAGCCTAGATTGTATGAGATCCGTGAAAGCATGTATGAATTGTATGCCGGAGATTGCATTTCGGCTCTCCAAGCTCGTTTGCAAAGATATTGGTGGCCTTTCATGTGAAAAGTGCCTCGAGAAAACCAATAAAAGAATCGTCGCGCTCTTTCCGACCACCTCGTCTTCGCCGAGGATTATCGGGATGTTGCCACTATATAGCGAGGTCAGAGAGCATATAAGTTGAAAAACTCTCGATGGGGGAGATGTCCCCCAGACTTAGAATCTCGCTCGTTTGAAAAGATTTTTCCTTAAATGGAAAAACCGCGGACGCGGAATTGTCGACCGGGACAGCGACACTGTTGACCGCGCCCGCGACTTTTCGATCCGCGACCGCGGAATCGCTGGCAGTCGGTCTCTTGTTGAAGGCTCCTTTGCGTGGATGTTAAGCTAAGGCTAGACTTCTTAGAACATACACCTTTTTGTTTTCTTAAATAAAAGGTTTGGCCAGACACTTTTTAAACACAAACGTTTTGTTCTCCCTAGTCTGTTTTGTTTGTTCTAATAATTCTACCTTAGTCCTTGGCAAATGACACGACTTAAAAATAGAGTATGCACCCCATGATATTCACTCATAAAAGAGAATTTATGATATTCGCTCATGGACAAACACGCATGCACGCACATTAGGGGACTTGATATCGACCAATTAACTTGGCTACTTCGATTAGTACACCTTTGTATCCTACGTCGCCGTATATGGTAAAACATATAAGGCGGTATAGGTGGGGCATTTGTGAGCGGGTAAAACAAACATAGTTACCATACTTATTTTTGTTATTAAAGGTATTTCTTAAATTAATGTGCAGTTATTATTATTTTTATTTATTTCCATATTATTAAATATATGGTAGTTGTGCAACTTAATGGAAGATTCTATTATTCAAATATGATGGAATTAAACTTGGAGAAGGGGGGAATATTCCTATCTTGGGCTCTAAGCAATCTGACTAGCCCTAGGAGATATAGAAAGTTGACCCCCTGATCTCCTTCTTCCATTATAGGGTGTGTAGGGAGAGCCACATGCGCACCTCGGCGTATTCAGAAAACTTGAACAGGCTAATACTCTCTTAGCTCGACTGTTCAGGGATTCATCACTTTCTCATTGTACCTCGTCGCTCGAAACGACAATTCGCTCTTTTGACTTAGGCATCAGAGGTGGATTAGGGGGTCCCCGCCCCCTGTGTCCATTGTTTTTCAGGTTTTAGGTAAGAAGATACGGTGTGGAGCGGAAGAGGAAGGAGCATTCAATTAGTACCTTGAAGACCGATTTTTTTGTGCACTAACAAGTAATAATAATAATAATAATAATAATAATAATAATGACAAGAGGTCGTTATTTTTAACAATCAATATTTCCTATATTTATTTATTTTAATACACAATTTGTTCCCAACATAGAGAAGTTTAACAGAATTAAAATATCGAAAAGTTTCAAGGAGAATATCCACTTGCCTTGAATTTTGTTCGATCTTTCATGAGGGCTCGGAAATTTAGAATGACTTAGAGTACTCGAAAGCTTTGACCTAGAAATTTGAGATAAAATAAAGAAACGAATTTATATTAAAATTCCTATTTTATTTCTTATACAACCCTTTTTTTATTTTCTTTCTTTAAGAGAAGGTATATTATTCTAAATTATTTAATTTAATATTTTAGGTAGGAGGTTCAAATAATAATAATCCTTTATTATTATTCTTAAAGTGAAGTCTTAATTAATTTTTGTAGAAAAAATACTCAACAATATGGGCATGCAAAAATGGATTTAATCAAATAAATTCCTTGTAAAAACCCACATGCAATATTTATTCAATTTAATTAAATAAATATTAATCTCATGAAACGTATAACCTCTAGAGGTCATTTTTAATTTATTCAAAAATTCTAAATGACTACGTTGACATGCATGGATACTACCACTTCTTTATTAAGAAAGGAAAATGCCTAAGTTATTTTTCTTTTTTTTTAAATATCAAAGCCCAATATGCTTAAAAATTCATTTTTATGAATATTAAAATTCTAAGATTTCTTATATGGTTTAGTAAAGTTATATTTCTCCTAGATGGGCATGCATGCATATCTATTTTTAATAAAAAAAAACCTTGTAAGAGCATTTTTTTTTATTAAAGATATAAATTAATTACTATTTATATAGGAAATATATAAGAACTAGTAATAATTAAGTTAAAATCGGAATTTTAAACCTTACGTGATGGGTCGGGATTAAGGGCTACAAAACGAGTTAAAAACTAATGGGCTGATTTTTCTTTCACTTTAAAAATCTGATGTGAACATTTAAAATAAGATTATGGGCCTAAATAGTTTAATTAAATGGGAAGTACAACTCACCCTTCTTCCTCTTTTGTATTCCCCGCAACAATAGAAGCAATCAATAGTGGAGCAACCTGGTGGTGGCAGCGACCCCCAGTAGTACTCCGGTGGGACGGGCGGCAACCCCAAGTAGTACGTCGGCGGGGAGGCGGCGCGGTCTGGGACGGTCGTAGGGTGGCTGTCGGCGGGTGAAGGGGTAGAAATGCCCAAAAAATTATAACAAAAAAAATTCTAGAAAAATTCAACTTGTTTTGGAAAGGTATTTTGGGTGAGAAATTGGAGTGTTTAAGTATTTGTAAGTCCCTTCTAAGGTCCAAGAAGGCCTTCTACTCAAGTCTGCACCCCTGTTTCTTAGTCCTTAGAAGGAGAGCTAGCTACGGTCCCTTCACATGATTGAGGTAACACCTCTCCTCCATCTATTGCTACTTTTCCTACTAATCAAATGGTTAACCATTATAAGACAAACAACCTCAAGCCAAAATCCATCGCCCTTATAATTCCAACATTGTTGGTTGTAAGTGGGTGTAAAGGATCAAGAGGAAGGTTGATGGGTCCATTCAGCGCTATAAAGTGTGTTTAGTGGCCAAGGGTTACAATCATGAAGAAGGTATTGATTATTTTGATACCTTTAGTGTAGTTGCGAAGCCTACTACTATCCAGGTTGTACTTTCTATAGCTTTACTAAATTCTTAGGTTATCAGAAAAATGGATATTAATAATGCTTTTCTAAATGGAGATCTGTCTAAGCAGGTATTCATGACATAACCACCTGGATTTATTGACCATTCTCAGCCACACCATGTATGAGGCAGAATACATCAACAGACACTCGAACTTGTAACTTTTGTTCAACCAGCCCCTCGTACTATGAAAGTTTCAAATAAACACCTCAACTTAACATTTTTTGCACTTTTAAACACTGGCGATCTTAATCTCCTTCCAGTGCAAATCACGCACGCTTATGTGTCGTTTAATTATGCCAAATAAGCCAAAATGGGTGTGTCATTTTGCCACCTAAGCCAAGTATCACACATAAGACAAAGTTTTAAAGGCCAAAAAGTCCATTCAATATCTCTACCTTAATACAAACAAAAAAACCCGTTCATTCTCGCTTTCGATGGAGGAGATGGAGCCCTAGAGTGCGATTCCTTGAGCCCGATGAAACCCGAAATAAACCAGCACTAGAAGACAAGAAATGAGATTACTTTTATTCGACTGTGCAAACATTTGATTTTTATTTATATCTTTAGTACGAGATTACAGATCGTGAGGTTACAAATAACGAGATTACAATCAATGAGACTACGCCCTAGATCTCTTAGAGTATTCGAGATCTCGATCGAACAAGGTTTGAGATCTCCAAGTTACAGCAAGGTTCTATCACCAACAAACTATGTAGCGAGCTCCAGTAGCGAGGTCAAGGAGCTGAATAAGCGCGCGGTGATTGTGGCATGTGAGATGATATAGCGAGGTCTTTGACCGAAGCAGGGATTCTCTGGGTGAGTTGAAGTCTTTTTGTAGATCTTCACTTGGCTGTAGCGCGGTTTTTAACGATGTTTCAACACGTCGATCTTCAACGAGCAAGATAGTTCTTGAGTTCAAGATGTTTTTTGACCCCTTGCTACCTACGAGGTTCACCTCTATTTATAGAGATTAACCTCGTAGGTAGCAAGGGGTCGAAAAATATCTTGAACTCAAGAACTATCTTGATTGGTCAAGTGTGAGGCAAATGATTATTGGTCGGTAGAGCGGTGGTCGCTGAGTGGTTAGATAGGGCGAGGGTGTCAGATTTTGCGAAACGAGGTTTAGACCTCGATCACGAGGTCTCGAGGCCTCGCAAAGGTATGCATTTGTCCTTTTTTAGGATGGGTAGGGCAATGAGCCTTGAGTTTAACCTCGGGAACCTCGTCGAATCCCGTTAATCCTCGTACCCCGGTCCCACCTCTTATTCTGCTATTTTGTACACCATCACAACCCCATGGCCTGGGGGTCTCGTCCCGAGGACCGTAGGTCATATATGTGCGACCTCTGGTTCCCTAGACCCAGGGTGCGAAGCTTTAGCTTCAGGGTTTTGGGTAGCGAGTTTAGAGGTTTGGTGAACTCTTTTGCGAGGCCTAACACTTAGGTTTTTGTCCTGGTATGTGCTCGATGAGTCATGGGCTTGTTCTCCCTTATTTCATTAATGGGCCCTTAAAGTGGATTAGGCCCATTAAGCTCTTTTGGGAGTGGGGAGAGGCCCAAGCCCGTGTTCTATAAAACCGTCTCCTCTACGCCCCTTGTCGCTTTATCTTCATCTTCTTCTTCAAACCAGGCACACTTTCTCTCTCTTTCGTTCTTCTGATCTCCAGCAAGCAGTCGACGATTTCTCGACGGTCTCTAGGAATGCAACCGCCTTTTTCCGACAAGTTTGGCATTTTTTCTTTCTTTCATCGTCTCGTGCCCTAGTGGGAGATGCTGGTTTTCTGGCGTTTCGCGCCGGTGTCACGTCGGTGAAACGGAAGGGGCAAGGGCGGCGCTGGTGGTTCAGCGATGCTCTCGAGTCTTTTGGCGCGTCAGCCGACGGTTGAGTTTCTTCACCGCCCCCATTTTCGAATTTTGAATTTCTTGGAAAGCCAAACGTCTCGCCATTTGATTGATGGGACGTCTGGCTTTCCAACCGCTGGCTTCCATTCTTCGTATTCCTCTTTTGGCGCTTCACATTCCCCTTAGGTTGTCCCATCTGTCAAAGTAGCCCTAGGATGCCACGTCCCCCTGTATTACCACCTCATGTTTTCTTTCTTTTGTGGCTTTGTTCGACGTCTCAAAATCTCTTCTTTTCCAGGTGTTCGCCTTTCGTGACTTGGACTTCGCTCTTTTCGGGCCCCCACCAGGCTTCGTATTGACGTTCAGAAGAGGTTTTACGAAGAATCTTCTGAGACCATAGGGAGCGTCGAGATCAGTGATTCTGAAAACCCGAGGTCCCCTTCGCTCGTCTTTAGCGATCCTTCTTCTAGCGACTCTGATATCTTTGTTAGTTCGTGCTTTCCCCGACTACGCACGTCTTCTAGGGTTGAAATGGCTTCGTCTTTGATTTTTGATGAGGAGTTTGCCGGGTCTGCCGCGAGGTCGTTTGACTCCAACGACCAGGCGAGCTTTTTCGCGGAGCATATTACGGATTCCGTGTCAAGTATCCCCCAATTCTCGAGGAGCAGATACCCATGACCCTGAACACCTCGATAGGGTTTTTTTTGCCCTAGGGGGCTCCGACAGTCCTGAAGCGGGAGCACCACGAGAAGATTGCGAAGGATTTCCCATGGACGGAGGGGGTTGAGTTGGCACTTCCCGAAGGAGATGGCTGCTCCTTGGCGTTGTACGAGACGTGTGTGGTCATACACCAACCCAACCTCCATGCCGGCTTCAAGTTGCCACTAGCCTGGCACATAGTCGATTTCTTGTGGGCGATGCACATCTTCCCTGTGCAACTGTTCCCCAATGCATGGAGGCTTCTATGCGTGTAAACCATCCGAAGCCATGAGCTTGAGGAGGGACCGGACCTGGACGTCATGTCGAGTTTGTTCATGGCGAGGCGAGAACATGAATCCTATCTCGTCAACCTTAGTTTGCCAGGGCTAAAGATCACCACTACCCTGTCAAATGTCGGTCAGTGGAAAGACAAATGGTTCTTGGTCCAAGACCCCAATAGGAGGTATCTTAACTTCCCCTCGGCCCCAGACAACTTTGTTCGTCCCAAGGGGACGCAGAACGTCGCCGAGCTCAAGCCTCGGTTCACACCGGTGCGCCAGGCACCGTACTGGGAGTACTTGGCTCAGGGCAGACTTGAGCGCGCCGGTCTGAGTCTCACCCTTCCACCCCGCGAGGGTGAAGAGGTTACTTATCTTTTCCCTTGCTCTTGTGTTGCCTATTATTCTGTTTCCGACTTGGGCTACGCATAGCAGCCCCAAATCTCGCTTAGGTAGTGATGCTCACAAGTTTCACTCTGATCACACAACTTTGATTGTTTTGCGATGATCACGAGCCTCGCTCGGATCACGCACTCTTTGATTGTTTGCGATGATCACGAGCCTCGATCGGATCACGCATTCTCTGATTGTTTGCGACGATCTCCCTTATATTCTTTTTATCTAACTTGCTTTTTATTTTCTTGCAGTGGATCTCTTCAATGCTCTGGCCTCGAGGGCGCATGGAAAGTACCCCGCGGCCCCCACCGCGCAGACCTCTCGAGCCCCGAAGGGCCCTATGGTAAAGGCGCCGACCTCTTCTTCCAAGCCGCCAACCTCGCATTCGAAGGCGACGACCCTTGTGAAGGTCGCAGGGGTTAAGATTGTTGAGGGGGGCCGGCCAAGAGACGCTACCAGAGCGTCCTCCCATGCTCCCCGGGGATCCGGCGAAGGGGCCGGGTCCAAATGAAAGGATGCAGAGCCGTCGCGCCGCAAAGAAAAGAGGAAGAAGCACAAGGGGGACGGCCACGTGATTCCTCGGGGAAAGAGAACGTCTTGAGCCCTAACCCCGCCAGTTGGGCTCTTTCCTCCACCGGTCCTCCTGCCGAGAAGTTCCACTGCCCCGGGCCGTCCCGGGGCGCACTCAGGAACTGGAACAAGGACGATTGGAAAGAGGAGATCGCGTGGGCGAACAACCTCTCCGAGGCAGCCCTTAATGACGAGGCCCTCCGCTACTCCGCGATGGTAGGTCTTGCTTCTTTTTTGCAAGCTTTTCTTGATAGTTTCATGCTTGTTCCCCACTGATGTATTTTGATTTTTCAACACAACTTCTTCGAGAATTGCAACTGTAGTCGCATCAACCTCCTCCATAATAATATGGATAAGATGGAGGAGGAGTTCAAGGCTCGCACAGAGGAGTGTGCGAGGAAGGAGAAGGAGCTTGCAAAGGCCGAGAGGCGGACTCGGGCCGCAGAGATCGTGGCGGCGGATGAGGTCAAGGCAGCAGCCAAGGCCAAGGATGGGGAGGAAAAGGCAAAGGAGGGGGAGGCTAAGGCCTAGGAGGAGGAGGCGACAGCAAAGGCCCTGGTTGGGGACCTTCGGGCCGAGATCAAGGAGCTCCAGACCAAGCTTTCCGCGGAACATAACTTTTTTAGGGAGAAGGAGTCAGAGCTCCGGAAAGTCGAGGAGGAGAATAGCAGCCTCCACCACCGCATCAAAGAGCTTAACGAAGAGGTGGAGGCTACGGGGTCCTAGTATGTGAACTCCGCCGAGTACAAGGAACAACTGCTGAGCAGCATTGACGGGATGTACCGGCGGGCCATTCGCGTGGGGGTAAAGCAGGCGGTGGAGAAATACGGGCACATCGACCCTCGCATTTCCTTTTTTATCCCCAACTACAGGCTGACCATGGGGAAGAAACCGGGGAAGAGCCCGAGGGAGAATGCGAGTTCTTCCTCGACAACGAGGGCGGGGACGCGCCAAGTGAAAGCACCGAGTCACTCGCCGCAGGCCCCGCAGTCCAGGGAGATTTGGGCCTCACCCTCGGTGATCCCAACCCCGCGCAGAATGAGCCGACCTCCGACCTCGAAGTGATCATCACCTCGCCCATTCGTCAAGTCTCCATGGACCCTACCGCCGACACGCAGAAGGAGTGAATGAAGGTTACTTGTCCTTGTAATTTTTTTTTGATTTTAAGTATTTGGTGGCCCCGCTGGTGTTTGTAATTATGATATTTTGGCCTTCGCGGCCTTATTTTATGCAATTTTTCTTCTTTTTCTTGTGGTTGTGTTGCATGTTTTCCAAGAGCTCACCATATCCCAATCCAACCTTATGGCCCGAGCGCCGCAAGACTTGTGGACTGCTCGGGCCACATCAGGTCAATTATTGTGTAACTGTTCCACGATCTCGAGGCTCCCTCGGATCACGCATGATGGATTCTATTATCTCCGACCCCAAGCGGGAAGCGAGGGGTGGATTTGATCGTAAAATCGAGAATCTCCAACCCCAAGCGGGAAGCGAGGGGTGGAATTGTTCATAAAATCGAGAATCTCCCACCCCAAGTGGGAAGCGAGGGGTGCAACAACTATTGTGACTTCCACTGCTGCTACTTATGAAGTTTAGGTAGTGCTGTTGTAGGCTTTACTACCTTTGTTGGAATTGAACTCTTAAAATCGAAAATCTCCAACCCCAAGCGGGAAGCGAGGGGTGGAATTGTTCGTAAAATCGAGAATCTCCAACCCCAAGCGGGAAGCGAGGGGTGGAATTGAACACTTAAAATCGAGAATCTCCAACCCCAAGCGGGAAGCGAGGGGTGGAATTGTTCATAAGATCGAGAATCTTCAACCCCAAGCGGGAAGCGAGTGGTGGAATTGAACTCTTAAAATCGAAAATCTCCAACCCCAAGCGGGAAGCGAGGGGTGGAATTGAACACTTAAAATCGAGAATCTCCAACCCCAAGCGGGAAGCGAAGGGTGGAGTTTTGCAGACCGCGCCCTTGCAACAAGGTTTTCATATTTGAGACAACATTTGGAAATCATTGCGTAACCCTTTATTCACAAAATTTTGGAAATGGCGAGAGTTCAGACATTTTACATGTAATATCTTTTGAGCCGAGCGATATTCCATGTTTTGCTTACAGTGCGCCCAACGCTATCTTTGAGTTTGAAAGCCCCGGGCGCGACTTCTTCTCCGAGGAGGTATGGACCCTCCAAATTCGGATCCAATTTTCCACCCTCGGTATGCCTAAAACGAGACAAACCGTGACCATAACCCGGGGCCTAGCCTTCTTGTCATGATACACCGCCACTCGCCGTTTGTATTCCTTGGAGCGCAGGGCCGCAATCTCGCGAAGTTCGTCTCGGAATATCAATTCTACATTGAGATTGCCCTCGTTTTCTTTCTCGTCGAAGTCAAAGACCCTTGCCGAAGGGACCAAGGTTTCTACGGGAACCAATGCGTTTTCCTCGTAGGTTAGAGCGAAAGGTGTTTCCCCTGTAGCGCGACGTGCCGTTGTGCAGTATGTCCATAGGACGAGCAGGAGAAGCTCCGCCCAGCGGCCTTGTGCTATGCCCAGACGCTTCATAAGATCGGACAAGATACGGGCGTTGACATTTTCTACCTGGCCGTTGGACTGGGGGTGGGCTATGGAGGAGAATTTAAGGGTTATACCAAGCTCGGAGCAAAAGGTCCGAGTTTCCTCGCAGTGAAATTGGGGGCCATGGTCAGTCATAATGGTCATGGGGACCCCAAAGTGACACACAAGATTTTTCCATAGGAAGTTGCAGACCTTTGTCCCCGTGATCTTTGCCATTGCCTCTGCCTCGACCCACTTCGTGAAATAGTCGACGTTGACCAGTATGTACTGCACCTGGCCAACGACCTTGGGGAATGGTCCCAAGATGTCCGTCCCCCACATCATAAAGGGCAGGGTGCGTGGATCGAGCGCAGGCGTGATGTCGGGGCGTGTTGGATGTTACCGTGCTTTTGACACCCGTCACACTTCTAGACGTAGGCCCTCGCGTCCTGCCTGAGGGTGGACCAAAAATACCCCAAATGGGCGATCTTATGTGACAAGGCGCGCCACCCGGGGTGGCCACTACACCCCCCCTCGTGTGTCTCAAACAGGATGTGCTTTGTGGCCTCGGTTGGCACACATAGAAAGTTGGGTTTTGCGAAGCCTGGACGATAGACACGGTCTTCGACGACGCAGTAGTGGGCTGCTTGCATTTTGAGCTTTCTAGCCTCTGCGGGATCCTCAAGGAGGACGCCGCTTTCCACATATCGCGTGAAGGCCACCCTCCAGTCCCCGAGTGTGACGGAGAGAGCCTCGATGTTTACACTCCGCTAGAGCTTTCGTTCCACCATCATGCGATTTCCTACTTCCAAGGAGAGAGTCGACCTCAACCTTGCGAGCGCATTTGCTTTTGTGTTCGCAACGCGTGGGACGGACTCTACCGCAAAGGTTTCTAGGCAAGACAGCAAGGCTTTAACCTTCTCTCGGTATGCGGGTAGGAACCCCGTTCTGGTGTCGTATTGCCCGTTTAGTTGTCTTGCCACCAATTCGGAATCGGTGTACACCCTGATCTTGCGAGCCCCATTGAGGAGCGCCATCTCTATCCCGGTGGTCATGGCCTCATACTCGGTCTCATTATTGGTGGCGTCGAAGGCGAAGTTAAGGGCATATTCCGTATCGATTGAGGGACGGGCGAGAAATACGCCAGCCCCGCCTCCGGCGTCACACCGCGAGCCATCAACAAAGACTTTCCATTCCTCCGAGCTTGTATCAGTTTTGGGGAAAGTAACTTCCACCATTAAGTCGGCGAGGGCTTGTCCCTTCATTGCAGTCCTGGGTAGGTAGCTGATGTCGAACTCAGAGAGCTCGACCGCCCACTTCGTCATTCGACCGGAGAGGGCGGGCTGATGGAGGATTTGCCGAAGTGGGTGGTTTAAGAGGACCTGAATAGGGTGTGCGTGGAAGTAAGGGCGCAGGCGCCTTGCGGCGGTTACTACGGCCAGGGCCATCTTTTCAGCCGGGGAGTATCGTTGCTCCGCAGGTTGGAGCTCGCGACTTATAAAATAGACGGGGTGCATGGTTTTTCTCGTTAACACCGCGCTGACTATCTCTGGGCTTACGGCCACGTACAGCTGCGAGTCCTCGCCCGCCATTGGAGGTGACAGCGTGGGGGAGTTTTGATAAAAATGCCTTCAATCCGTAGAAGGCGAGCTCTAGCTCCTCTTCCTAAACAAACTTGTCGTTTTTCTTTAGGGTCGAGAAGAAGGGTAGAGACTTGTCCGCCAAACGGGAGCAGAACCTCCCCAGGTAGTTGACGGCGCCATTGAGCCGTTGTACCTCAATTCGAGATCGCGGTGACCTCATCGAAAGAATTGATTCAATCTTGGTGGGGTTCACATCGATCCCGCGCTCGCTGATCATGAAGCCCAGGAACTTTCCTGATGATAAGCCGAATACACACTTCTCGGGGTTCAGGCTGAACCGGTTGTGCCTGAGTGTTGCAAAGACCTCAGCGAGGTCCACTAGATGCTGCTCGGGGGTTTTGCTTCGGACCACAATATTGTCGATGTAGGCCGACACGTTCCTCCCTAGATGATTTTTAAAGATTCGGTCTATGAGGCGCTGGAAGGTTGCCCCCGCGTTCTTCAGACCAAACAGCATGACCATGTAGCAGTAGGTCCCTCGCTGCGTGATGAAGGATGTCTTCTTCTCGTCACGCGGGCTCATCAAAACCTGATTGTATCGTGAGTATGCATCGAGGAAGTTCAAAACCCCGTGACCCGCGGTTGAATCGACCAGCTCGTCGATCAAGGGCAAGGGGTAGATGTCTTTGGGGCAGGCCTTGTTGAGATCCTTGAAGTCCATGCACATTCGCCATTTTCTGCTGGCCTTTTTTACTAGCACAACGTTGGATAACCATCTAAGGTACAGGACCTCACGGATAAACCCCGCGGCCAACAGCTTTCCCACCTCGACATTTGCGGTGTTTTCCCTTTCTTCATTCATCTTCCTTCGTCGCTGTACCACAGGACAGGTGGTAACATCAACGTTCAAGGAATGCTGGGCCACAATTCGCGGGATGCCGCGGAGGTCCTTCGCGGTCCATGCGAACACGCCGCGGGATCTAGCAAGTAAGGACTCCAACGATGTTGCTGATTTCCAGGAGAGACACTCTCCCAGGTAGATTTTTTCGGCTTCATTTTCGAAGGGGGTAACAACCCTTCTCTTTGTCTCTGGGATGGGGATCGTGAAGTCCCGGACTTCGAGATCGGCCTCGCCGGGAGACTCCACCATGAACACCAGGCACTTTTGTTTTGCAGAGGTCGCGTAGCAGACGCAACCCTCCTCTTGGTTTCCCTTCACTTTCCCGACCCCGCCGTCGACGGAGAACTTCATCTTTAGATGGTAGATAGACACCACCGCCTTAAACTTCATCAAGGATACTCTCCCTATGATTGCATTATACACCGAGGGCAGGTGCAGCACGGTGAACTCCACCATCTCGGTTCTCCTCGTCGAACCGGTGCCCGGTGTCATCTAGAGGTCTATCAGACCCGCAACGTCGACCTCGTCCCCTGAGAAAGAAGTGAGTTTCCCAGCGTAGGGCTTCAGGGACGTCTCGGAGATGCCTAACTGCTCGAAGGCGCCGTAGTACATGATGTCCACGGAGGACCCCGTGTCCACCAGCAACCGTTTCACCATCTTCAAGCCCATCTGAGCATGCACCACCAAAGGGTCAGAGTGCGGCATGTGCAGACCCTCGGCGTCTTCAGAGGTGAAGGCCAGCCCTATGTGGGACCGCGAGGTCTGTGTGACGCTGAATACTAAGGGCTCATGATGGCTTGCCCTCGCGTACCTCTTCCTTTTTGCCTGGCTTGATCCAGCCAACGAAGGTCCACACAAGATGGTATGAATATACTCCTCAGGCGCTGCAGTCTGTCCGGACCGCACCTGCTTTGCGGGGGCCTTCTGTTCGATGTTGTTGGCCCTGGCCTGGCTCGGGCCTTTTGGCACGATGTTTGCTCCCGAGGCGGGGTTGGCGCACCCCTTCTCGTTTGGGTTGTACAAAGGGCCACCCTTTGCTCTATAACCTCGTTGCTTCTTGCAGAAGAGTTCCAACTCCCACCGCCGTTACCTCGGTTATTATTGCGGTTGTTGTTGTTGTTGTTTTTCCTGTTGTTGTTGTTATTGTTGTTGTTGTTGTTGACGGGGTTTTGGGCCTGCGTTACATACGCATCCCTTGCAGCCGGCGCGCCCACCTTTGCCTTTCCCTTAGCTTCGGCTGAGACTTCCTTGTCGGTCCTCGGTCGAGGTGGTTGGCGGCATCCTCAGCATATACCTAGGACATGATCCGGGCAGATAGGCTATCGTACGTCGCTGGGCTTTTCATGAAAATGTAATTATTGAAAGCCCCTTGGCATAGGTTGCCCATAAGGGTGTCGCGTACCGACGATTCGTCAATATGCGATCTCTTCCATCGCTGTTGCTAACCTCGTGAAAAAGTGCCCAGTGACTCGCCCTCTCCCTACTCGATACTGCGGAGATCCCACATGTTCCTCTTGCGCTTCCTCGAACCACTGAAGTGTGCGATAACGGATTCGCATAGTTGAGCAAACGAGGCCACAGACCCGACCTTGAGATTATAAACCACGTCATCGCGGCCCTCTCCAGGGTGGTTAGAAAGACACGATACAAGATGGCGTCGTTGTAGGAGTTGACGTTCATCTGGACGGCGAAATGCTTCACATGCTCTTCCGGGTCCGCCGTGCCGTCGTAGAGGCCCCATCTGCGGCCTATGGAAGCCCTTGGGCATCGGCGCGCTTTGAATCTCGTCCACGAAAGGCGAGCGGCTCCCGGCCTCAACAGGGTGACGTTGGGAGCGTGATACAAATCAAGGGAGGATCCAAGCAAATGATTCGTTGAAGACGAATGGAGGCCAAACACCAAGACCTTTACTAAGGTCCCGAGCATTCAAGTTCAAGAAGGTTTTCATGGATTCCATATTATCCTTTATTTATGTTCATCAATGGCGTCCTCGACCACCAAGGAAGAGGATGAAGTCACAAAAGTTCGGAAAGTAAGAAGCCCGTCAAATGGAAAACAGTGCTCAGTAAACTGGTCATAACTTGAGCTAGAAAAGGACCGAAAAATGCGTTTTACTGAGAGATGTTCAAGTCTTACGGGAATCTTATCTTTAGTTTGAATTTCTATATTTAATTATTTTATTAAGGACGATTTTTATTTATTTATGTTAAGAGGATTTCGACCATAGGCTGATGTTAGTGGTTGATTATTCTCTCTCCTATGTTTTTATTATCTTTTAGATATTTTGAGTTTGTTAGGATATTTTCTTAAATAAATAAATCAGCCATGATTTATTTTATTTAAGGAAATCTAGATAGATATATTATTAGATATTTTATTATATCTTGGGAAGCAAGACAAGGAGGCCTAATATATCTATTAGGGCCGGCCACCTCTCTCCTTGCTCCCCAAGTAATAGCTTTTTGTATTCTCTATTTATACTTTGCAATTTCATTAATGAAAAATCAGCTTGAGAGAGATTAAACCCAAATTGGTTTAATCTATCTCTTGGGCTCAAAAACAACAACTTGTGTTTGCTTGCAATTGGAGTTCGATCAACACCATAATTTTCGAGAATTCTCATTCCTCTCTCTTACACGAATCTGAGTTATAATTCATCAATAAGATTGTTCTAGTTTTGATTGTTAAAGATCAAATTAGTTTATCATTCGGATTTAGCGTTAGAGCCAATCCGAGTGAACTATCAAGTTGATTTACTATAATTCTGTTCGGTTTCCATTCATTCAAGTTCGAATCAATTTGGTTACTTGTTGTCCACGTTTTTCTCACATTGATTGCAAATTCAGGTTGGAATATTCGTTACAAGGCAAGATCGGGACTTGTGTGGGTCATATACGAGGTTTCTAAGGAGTCATCCGAGGCAATCACGTATTAGAGCGGGACTTCAGGTTATGCCCCATGCTCCCTGCCGTTTTGGACAACTCCGGGTCTTGCATCCTCGAGCGCCGCGAGCGAGACTTCGAGATCTGCATGGGTCCCAGGGATGTCGCTTCGTTGACGAGCCGTTGGTTGACGCCTCCTGCCCAGGCACACGCCCACCCTGGAGGGATCCCGAATGGGCAACCCGGTGCCGGTCCCCCGTTCATCCATTGTGAAGTTTCGTGCATGTTATCGGGGTGTTAGGGGAAGAAATTGTTTGGACAGACCATTTTGAGGGGTTCAAAAGCCAAGGTTTGCGCGAGTCGGGAAACTGCTTAGGGTGAAGAGGTTCCCACAGACGGCGCCAGTGATGAAACCAGATATAAACCAGCGCTAGAAGACAAGAAATGAGATTACTTTTATTCGACTGTGCAAACACTTGCTTTTTATTTATATCTTTAGTACGAGATTACAGATCGCGAGGTTACAAATAACGAGATTACAATCAATGAGACTACACCCTAGATCTCTCAGAGTATTCGAGATCTCAATCTAACAAGGTTTGAGATCTCCTAGTTACAGCGAGGTTCTATCACCAACAGACTATGTAGCAAGCTCCAGAAGCGAGGTCAAGGATGTAATAACTGCGGTTTTTAAAGATATTTTTGAATTTTTCTCGGACATTCTTTTAACCTCTTTGTCCGTTTTAACGCTTAATCCAATATTTTTGTTGGAGATTAAATCCTAGAAAATTCTTGGTGATATCCTAAAATCACAAAGAAATGATTTTATGGATCGGTGTGAATTCTAGGATTTTTCAGTGGAAAAAAAGAATATTTATTGGATAAGCCGTCTTTTTAATTATGTACCGAAAAGAACTTGATTTTCGAAACGGAAGCCTTAAAAATGAAGGTAGCAAGATAAAATCATGGAAAATTGGTTTTATTGGTGTACATAATTTACGGGGTGTTTTGTATTTAGTTAGTTTTTCCACCCGAGGTACATAATTTTACGGCTTTAACGCAAGTCCCGTTCCGAAACGGGAAATCGTGTTAGACCGACTTTCAATTGCTTAATGAGGAAGGAGATTTGACTTTTCTTTGGTGATATTTGGCAATTTTGGGTTGAGACAGAGGAGTTCGAGAGCGAGACAATGAAGACGACGACGATCTCGGGAGAAAGAATTTAAACGTCTCACCGTTGGCTACCTCTTCTCCACCTCCCTGTCATCTTCTCCCTCACTTCTACTTTCTTTTTTCTGGGTTTGTTAGCTGGTGCAAACCAGAACCAGCGGGAGAAGTAGGCTGAACGTCGGACTCGGGGAGATGGAATTCGACTCTTCGTCGCCGGCCTTTTCTTGGATCAGCCGCCAACAGTAGCCTCACCGGACCACCATGGCTTGATCCAGGGTGAGCTCAGCCCGAGCCCAGCACACCTGCTGCCTCGAGAAAGGAAAAGAAATCAGGCGGAGCGACTGGCTCGGGAGAAAAGAATTCAACACCGCCGGTCACCTTCTAGCCTCGCCGCGCGACGTCGCCGACGATCGCTAGCTCCTCCGACCCCCACCCACCGCAAGGGCCACCACCGGGCATCACCCAGCCACCCTCGAGCTCGGGGATCGAGCCACTATCGAGCCAAACGAGCCATAGGCTCAAGTGAAGGTAATTACGATCGAAATTAATTAGCGGGTTGGTTGCGGAGCCACTGTAAGGACCTTTCGGTTCCGCTTTGCTAATTAAATTTATGGTTTTTATAATCTTGACGTTGATACGGTCCCACAGGTTCAAACCACTCGAGAAACGGACGTCCGGATCTTCAGTTATAGCGAATACAAGTTTCGACATCGATTGGCAGGTAAAGGACTTCGGATAATTACTCAGGATTCGTTGTTAATCCGATTGATCCAAGATTTGGCCACCTTTAAGAACTGCTATTGATGAACACTTTTTGTTTAGAAAGTTGTTCCAAAAGTGAAGCGGATAATTAGTTATAATTTTGCCAAGATGGCTCCTTAAAGCATGATAACTAAGGATTTATTATATAGTCGATATACGAAATCAAATCGTTTATCGATTAGGAAGTTGTAGAAGTTGAGTATACAACTAAGAAGGGTTTTTCATGAGCTCGTTGTTGAGAAATCCTTTTTTTATATTTGAAAGAAGGGTGATAAAGATTACTGTTGAATTGCTAAGGACGTTGAGCACGCCTTCTAAGGCAAGTGGACAGTTCTCTCCTGCATTATTGTTATTAAATGAGGAATTGAATCCCATTTAATATTTGTGTTGGGAACAACTTGTGTGCTTAATAAAATATGATAGCTTGTTATATTTGTTAGAAATAATGACCATGTTGTTTATTCAGTTTTGCGGTAGAACTGGATTTAGGTCCGTTATGTGTGACCTTGTATTCTATCTCAGGCTGAGACATTGTTGTTGAATTAAGGTAGTTTCAGGGAGGGGAACGTGGTTCCATATCCTCTCTTTAAAACAATATTACATTAGGAGGGGCCTAATCCTAATGGTGGGTCATGACTCTTCCCCTGCTCTTCGTGTGAGAGGGGTGATGCGCACTCTAGCTAAGTGCAATTGGCACGGTGCAGTGTAGACGACAGGGTAATAGGCCTCTCTGATCTCTACATCAGCATATGCAAATGAAAGATCAAGGATAGCTTAAGTCCTGTGATCTTGGTACAGGGTAGATGACCATGGATGAAATACTCCGATGATCTCTACAATACCAAAATATTTCGGCAGTAGTTCAAGCCGATTATGAATCCCCAACTCGTTTGTGAAAAGTTTTGAAAGTAATATAAGATAAGTGCGTTAGGCACATCAATATACCTGAATGGTTCATCCAGTCGGAAAGCCATTCTTGCTCCCGGTTATGAATGATTCTTAATCAAACTTTGATTAAGTCGATATGATTATTCGATGGAGGCTTTTCAAAATGTTATGTGATTAATATGAGTTCCCAACAATTTTTCATGTTTCGTAAAGGAACCACAAGTTGTGGTGTCCTCTCTCTTGATTATGCATGCCTCATTCTTATCCTCTATGGGACTGCTAACTGTTGGATCATCCACCGGTTGTTATTCGAATTTCGATGCCAATATGTTTAGTCACTACCATAAGAACCAGTCAATTTCTCCACTTGCTTAGTCTTTCATTAGACTAAGCCGACCACTTTATTCAATTGCATGGTCGGCTGGTGTCCACCGTTGTATACGACACATCAGGTATTTCTTGGAAGTTGATTTGAGAAGTGGATCAAGAAGTTGAAGAAAAGTTTCCAGAAGTTGTGTTTAAGCGAAGTTTATGGTAGGGCCACTACAAAGCTAATGTTGTTATAAGACCATTTGTATTTATTCCATTTTAACGTTTCTTAGACTTTGTAAAGTTGGAGTTGTCAATTCATAAAGATTAAGTTCTTTTACGACATCTTATTGTATTTCATTTTCATACTTTGATATAAATGACTCCAGCTTTTGGATTTTTAGTTTGTTCAGTCAGTTTAAAGCCTTAGGTAGCTTCGTTTTTGTCTTAATCGGGGTTACTGGCGGTAATACCTCCAGGGTAAGAAGGGGGTGTTACAAAGGAGCTGATTTAGCGCACGGTGATTGTGGCCTGTGAGATGATATAGTGAGGTCTTTGACCGAAGTGGGGATTCTCTGGGTGAGTTGAAGTCTTTTTGTAGACCTTCACTTGGCTGTAGCGCGGTTTTTAACGATGTTTCAACACGTCGATCTTCAACGAGGAAGATAGTTCTTGAGTTCAAGATGTTTTTCGACCCCTTGCTACCGACGAGGTTCACCTCTATTTATAGAGATTTGAGGAATCGGGTTTTGATGTTTGCTCGATGTGGGACGCCCGAGATCAAGCTCTTTGATTGGTCAAGTGTGAGGCAGCTGATTATTGGTCAGTAGAGTGGTGGTCGCTGAGTGGTTAGATGGGGCGAGGGTGTCAGATTTTGAGAAACGAGGTTTAGACCTCGATCACGAGTTCTTGAGGCCTCGCAAAGGTATGGATTTTTCGTTTTATAGGATGGGTAGGGCAATGAACCTTGAGTTTAACCTCGGGAACCTCGTCGAATCCCGTTAATCCTCGTACCCCGATCCCACCTCTTATTCTGCTACTGTGCGCACCATCAGAGCCCAAGTGGAGACAGCCATCAACGATATCAAATCGGAGAGAGGAGACGCACGAAGGAACGATCTTCACTGAATTGGAGAGAGAAGATGCACGAAGGAAACACATTGAAGTTGTTCGGATTATAAGGTTATTGTGCTTTCCATTTGCAAGAAATTTAGGGTTTATGCTTTGAATCTGTTCATGGCTTTGTAAAATTGGGATATACTAGTGTAAATGGTTCCAATTTAAGCAAAATTTGAAAGCTTGGTACAAAATAGCTGACTAGGGTTCGATGTTGCGATTTTGGGGTTTTGGGTTTAGAATGTGAACTTCCAGCTAAGTAATGGTTGGCTTATATTCTTGATAGGCTTGGTGATGAAGAAGGTGAACATAGTGTGGCACCACGGGAGTACTTTTGGGGATGGACCTAAATACATGAACGAGTTTCCTCTGGTATACAGCAACAATATTGACATTGATTTTTTGAGTTATTTTAAATTAAGTTGGTATATAAAGTCATTTGGACATGCAACATTTTCTGGTGTGTATTACAAGGGGATGAATGATGTTGAGTTTACTAAAATGACTGATCAAACTCTTATGGAACTTGCCAACAATGTAAAGTATGGGGAGGAAGTTCATTTCTATGTTGAGCATAGTATTCAGGAAGTTATAGTGACAGGTGTGGTGGAAGGCCAGATTGTGGGAGGTATCTCTAAGGGGTTAAGTGAAGTAGACCCAGTGTTGGTGGAAGATGATCCATACAAAGAACTTGTGGTTTATACTGGGCCAATTGATGAGGGTGAGCCCCCAACTGTGAGAGAACCAATTATAGAGGAATGTGAGGATGATGTAGAGGGTGAAAGTGTTGATGAACCAATTATAGATGAATTTGATGATGAGGTAGAGGAAGAGAGGGATGTAGAGGAAAGTGAAGATGGTGATGATGATGGCTCTTACAGTGATGGGGGTGATTCAACAGAGTCAAGTGAGAGTGTGTCTTTGGAGATTACTGATGACAGTGAAGTGGATTATGAATTAAGAGAAGTTAGAGAAGCAGAAAGATAACTCAGGGCTAGGAAGAAGGTGCATAAGGAAAATGTGGAGGTTACTTTAGGTGAGGTAGGGGCAAATGATGGGTATGAGAACTGGACTGAGGATGGACATAATTATAAAGGGAAGGTTGCGGGAGATGAGCCCTACTTTGCAAGTGACTCAGATTATAGTATGGAGAGTGAGTTGTCTGAAGATGAGGAAGGAGTAAGAGAGGTAAGAAGAAGGAGGAGGAGTCATGTTGTCTACAACCCTTGGTGCAGGTTTCTAGTATGGGAGATTGGTATGGTGTTTGAGTCTGTTCAACCATTTAGGGATGCTATAGCCAAGTATGCAGTGCATAGGGGTGTGAAGTTAAAGCTGAGGCCTAATGAAGCTAAGAGAGTCACAACTAAGTGTGAGCATGAAGGAGGTAAATGGAAAATACATGCTAGCATAGATGGACCAAGTCAGAACTTTATGATCAAGACTTATAGGCCTAGACATGATTGTCGTAGGTACAACACCAACAAGCTTTGCAGTTCTAGATTTCTTGCTAAACACATAGAGGACATAATCATTTCACAACCATCACTGAAGTTTTGGGAAATTCAGTAGCTTTGTAGGAAAGAGTTGAAGCTGTATGTGGGTTTGGCTGCTTGTAGGAGAGAAAAAGCTATAGTTTTAGGTAAGAACATGGGGGACTACACTGCAGAATATGGCAAGATTCATGATTATGTAGATGAAATCAATAGATCAAACCAAGGGAGTACATGTTTTGTATGGTTGACAAGGAGTCTGTGCCAGGAAAGCACATGTTTAGGAGGATGTACACTTGTTTCAAAGCATTGAAGCAAGGTTGGAAGGAAGGTTGTAGGAGAATAATTGGCATTGATGGGTGCTTTTTGAAAGGGGCGGTAGAGGGCCAACTCTTTGTGGCAGTGGGAAAGGATGGAAATGTTCAGATGTATCCCATTGCATGGGAGGTTACTTCATCAGAATCAACTACCACATGGACCAAGTTCATTAGAACATTGCAACAGGATTTGGACCTTGGCAAAGGAGAAGGGTTGACAATTGTTTGTGACATGCATCTGGTAAGTCCTTTACATATATGTGATGTTTGGTCCTTTTTCATTCAGTGGTTTATTTAATTGTTTATGTGAAATGTTTGTGATGCAGGGAATTAGAGCTGCAGTGAAGACTGAGTTACCAGAGGTTGAGCACAGGTTGTGTGCAAGACACATTTATGCTAATTGGGCAAAAAAATGGAGAGGTACTGATAAGAGACCAAGATTTTGGCAATGATGTTGGTCAACCTTTCCAATGCAGTTGAAAGACAATATTGATGAGCTAGCTAAGTTAGGGGATGTGCTCACTAGTGACTTCATATCATATGGTCAAGAGAATTTCTGCAAGGCTTTCTTCAAATCTGATGTCAAGTGTGATGCATGTGAAAACAACATGTGTGAAACCTTTAATAGTTGGATTCTAGATACAAGACACAAATCTATCATATCCATGCTTGAAGAAATTAGGAAATAGGTGATGACTAGGATTGTTAAGATGAATGTCTTCTCAAGAACTTGGATTTGTGATATTGCTCCTATGGCCCTGCATAGATTGGAGAGAAATAAGTATTTGTCTATGCAATGCAACATGTTGTGGAATGGTGACAGGGGGTTTGAGATTGAAGATGGTGGATATGGCCATACTGTTGATTTGAGGCAAATGACATGCACTTGTAGGAGTTGGCAATTGAAAGGCATCTCATGTGCCCATGCCATCTGTGCAATGTGTCACATGAATATCAATTCGGATGATCATGTGGTCCATTGGCATAAGAAATCCACATACTTGAAGGCTTATGCTAATCCCATTCAGCCTGTAGTGGGCATGAGGTTGTGGCCACCCTCTCAACACCCACCTATTGAGCCACCTCAAGTTAGGAAGAAAAAAGGAGGAAGATTAGTAGAACAAAACCAAGGGATGAGATAAGGAAGGTTGAGAAGCTATCTAGAAGAGGAATTGAGATGACTTGTGCCATATGTAAGAGTTAAGAACACAACAAAAGAGGGTGTCCTAACAAGGGGAATTTAACTGCAACAAAGTCAACATCAGTGGCTCCTACTGGCAAAGGGAGTACTAGAGGAAGAAAGCCTGTAACAGCTCCAACAGTTGCCCCAACAAACCAGGTTTGTAACTTTTTGTAACAAATTTGTAACTTTTGTAACTTTTTGGCTCACACTATGATTAACTTGTATTTATCAGTCTGCTAGGGAAGGAGGGAGAGGAAAGCAACATGGAGAATCTGTTGGTAAAAAAGGAGTAGGATGGTGGGTTTAGGCACCTACATAAACCGTACTACTAGCTTAACAATTCTAAATGTTAGTAAGCTCTCTAATTTAATCTTAGTGTCATCTAGTTCATACTTGTACTAAATTAGATGTGTCTTAACATCATGGGCATGAAGCAAGCAAGATCTTAAGGGTTCTAAGTCAGTTGAAAGATGCAAGTCAAGGAGTTCATATTGGGACTCAGAAGAGTGGCTTGAAATGGAAAAGGAGACCCGCAATTACAAGAAGGCAATTAAAGAGAGGTGCTAATGCTGGAGCCAAGCCAGTTCAAGTCCCATTTGGTAGCCAAGCCAGTTCAAGCAACCCCTAGTTGACATTGTGTGTGATGTCTATTTTGTAGTTGTCTTATTGGGTTTGATTTAGCCTTATGTTGTAGCTATCTGTAACAACAGAATTAGAACAATGGTCAAGAATGTTGTAGCTGTCTGTTTAGCATATATTACCAGAGCAGCCAAGAATGGTCAGATGTAGGCAAGCTTATATTTTGCTGTAGCTATTGCCTACCTTTTGTAAACAACATTATGGTTATGGTTGTGATTACTCGGAAAGCTTATATATATTTTCAGTTTCAAGCTCAACATGTCACTTTATACTCAATTTCAAACCTCTATTTTCAGTTCCAACATGTCACTTTATACTCAGTTCCAATCTTACAAAAACACCAATTCAGTACAAAAACATTGGGCATTCAGTAGCTTACTGTCATAAAACAACTTCAGATTACATTATCTTCAGATTACATTAGCTTAGCTTACTGTCATAAACCACCCCAAATCACATTACATTAGCTCTTCACCCACACCCACAACCTTGTGCAAGATTACACCAACAACAGTTCAACAACTTGCATAAAGAACCTTTACATTATTAATTTCAAGAACTCAATTGACAAAAACAGCACTAGAACTACAACTAAAACATTCCTCGTACGCTTGGCCTTGTCCCTCTCTGCTTCTCGCTCCTTCACTCTTCTTCGTAATCGTGAAATTACATGTCTAGCATGGTTTGGAAAAGGATCATCAAGCCACTGGAAAAATCCGCAAGCTCCCCTTTTCTGCACAAAACACCAATTCAGCCCCAAACCTCGCCCTTTTGTATGAAACCATCAACAATTTTATAAAAAGGCCACGAAATTGGGCAAAAAATGGGAGATTACAAACCCTAGATTTTGGGGATTTAAGGATGTTGAAAAAATTCAAGAAATCTAACTTACCCCATAATTTGGACAACCAAAAAACCTCCTCCCCGGATTTGATATAGTCCACGAATGCCTCATTGATGCCGCTTGTCCACATATACATGCTGGATATGCAAATTGTTGCTCGACATCGATTTGAGACATCTCTATTGAAGCTCCAGATATAGAGGTTCTCTCTCTCATTATTCCATTTGGGGGAGGGGGAAATGTAGAGGACGAAGTGGATGAGAGTGGCGATGTGAATGACGAAGTGGATGAGGAGAAGAGAGCTTTGTTCCTCAACAATGGTGGGTTGGGGTTTTAATGAGGGAGATGTAGGGCAACGATCACATTGAGGGTTTTAATCCATTTGTTTTATTTTTTTGTATTTAGGGTTTTAATCCACGTCACTATATAAAAACGCGCATTTACGAACGTCAAATACACGCGCATTTCCAGATAAGCATTCAGTGTTTTAAAGTGCAAAAAATGTTAAGTTGAGGTGTTTATTTGAAACTTTTATAGTATGGGGGGCTGGTTGAATAAAAGTTACAAGTTCGAGTGTCTGTTTATGTATTCTGCCCATGTATGCTTACTTCTGAAAGCTTTGTATGGCTTGAATCATGCTCCCCAAGCTTGGTTTACCAAGCTTTGACAATTTCTTCTAGGTCATGGATTTCATTCCTATCGGTCGGATACATCACTTTTTATTCGCCATCATGGTTCTACTGTTCTCTACATTCTAGTTTATGGCAATGACTTGCTCATTACTTGTTCTGTCTCTGCTAATATTGATCACTTTGTTTAGTTGTTGAATCAGACTTTTGCCATGCACGATCTAGGTCCACTGCATTATTTTCTCGGCCTAGAGGTCACTCGTGGGCCTGATTTCTTTCTCCCATCTCAACAAAATTATATTTAGGATATTCCAATTCGCATTAAAATGCATGATGCGAAGCCTATTTTCTCTCCTGCTTAGCCAACAGCTCTGTTAACTAGCTCAGGTGATCCTTTGTTTCATCCTTCTCTTTATCGCAGTATTGTGAGCTCCTCACAGTATGCTACTATCACTAGAATTGAGATTTCTTATGTTGTTGTCAATATATGTATTCTCCTACTAAGACTCACTAGGCTACTGTCAAGCGAATTCTTCACTATCTAAAAGCTCTCTCTCCACTAGTATCTTTTTTCGCCCATCTATGGATAATCGTTTGGTGGCTTATTGTCATGTTGGATGGGCCTCTGATGGTGATTATTGCAGGTCTCAGCATGGCTTTGCTATCTATTACCGAGGAAATCTTATTAGTTGGGCCCTAAGAAACAACATGTGGTTGCTAAGTCTAGTATTGAGGCTGAATATAAGGCTATTGTTTTTACTTCCAATGAGCTCATTTTTATTTAGCAATTATTACTTGAGTTATAGGCACTTGTCATTCGACCTCCTATCATTCTTTGTGATAATTTGAGTGATACCTACAATTTTTCTAATCTTGTTTTCCATCAGCGTTCAAAGCATATTAAGGTTGATTATTACTTTGTACGGGAACATGTTGAAGATGGTTCCTTATCGTTTGTCTTGTCCGTGCTTCTGATCAAACGACTAACATTTTCACTAAGGCCATTGGCACTTCTCGTTTTCTGCAATTAAGGTCTAAGATACATGTTCGAAATCCTCCATGAGCTTGTAGGGGGAACTAGGAAATAAATGATATTGTATTATTTCATTAGATATTTTCTATAGTTATGACAAGTTTGGGCTCCAAAAAAGATAAGATCTTTTGGGCTCTAGGCACATTGTATATATTAACCCCTTGGGTAATCTTTGAATGCAAGATCACATTGATAAAATAATTCTATAGTTCATAAATAGAAACTCAAATTAGCCAATTTGATTTCAAAAACTGAACATCAACTCATATTAATTCAGTCTTGGTTATACCATCTGATAATTAACTTTTTTTGGTCAAGGGCATTGCCATGAGAGTCGAACCGAAGACTTAGTCTTGGTTATACCATCTGATAATTAACTTTTTTGGTGAAGGACATTATCTATGAGAGTCGAACCGGAGGCTTTTAGGTACTAACTACCCTTAGAGGCTTAACCTCTTGACTAGATTCCGAAGGCCCATGTGATAATTAACTATGACCTGGAATCAAATCACCTAAAATCAAAGTCATCCATTTATAAACAAACTCACACGCCCATGAGGAGGAGCCAACTATAGTTTGTAGCTACTTTCTGGTCCTTGTCACAGAATTAGGGCTTCCGTCAAATAGCTTTTCGATGGTTGCCTCAATATCCTCTGGCTGAAACTTGACATATTTCTCTATTTCCCTCCTTTCAGAAAAATAGTGCCCGAAGCTTGCTAAGAAAGACCTGTAAGCAGGAATCATGACCGCTGATATGGACACCCTCAGCTCGGATCGCAATTGCTCGTCATCCACCACCCACGCGCCTTGCGTCTTGAGAATCTCTTCGAACAACCGGTTGAAGTTCTTTAGCCTTTCTTTCAGAAGAGGCTTGTTAACTTTTGCTTTGACTTGAATCCCTTCGTGGGTTAAGCAGTGAAGGACTCTTCTCCACGTCTCCCTCTGGTAGTTCTTGTGATACGCCCTTAACTCGGTCGACCTCTTTCTACTCGAAACGCCCCCCACGAGCTCTCTCATCTCCGGGGACTCTTTGATCTTCCGTAACATGTACCTCCCATTGTTCATCAAGAATACATATCTCAAAGAAGGGTCCTTGTACAATTTCGACTTGGCGTCTAGATTTTCGTCCAACAACTCGGTAATCCTCACCAATTGGGACGCAAGCGGCGAGACCTTGATACTTTTCTCTCCCCCGGGCCCGTTGGTACCATCCCCAACTCGATGCTCCTTGAAAATGTGGTCTAGGGTGTCCTTGAAATCACAAGCGTATCTAAGGTAGTTCATGGTGTAGCGGGTGAGCGGGTGCACGGCCCCATTCGGAACAGAGCTCTTGGCCACATCATTCACGATGGAATTCTCGAGGTCCTCGAATATGCTCATGACGGCGTCTCCCAGGCGCTGCTGCATTGCCAGAATCTCGGACTTCAACTCATCGCCAGTAGAGGGCATGGCGACTCCAAGCAGCGTCAAAGCGTCGTATATTTCGAGGACTTTGAAAAGCGCTTCGGATGCAAGCTTTGCGGAGGTTGTTGCCTCTTCCACGAAGTTGAGGAAGAGGATGAGGATGGCCCTGGCAAGGTTGTTGATGAGTCCTTGGCCGACGCAAGGGTAGTCGGAGAAGATGCGGCTGCAGAGCTCATACTCTCTCGGGAAGAGAACGTCTGACGTGTGCTTCACCGACTTAGTCCACTTGGCAATGTGGCACTCGAGCTGCTGCCAGCTCATCTTTTGTATCTGATCGGGGCTCAGCTTTTGGAAACCGCTCTTCTTCATGGCCTCATTGAAGGCACTACGACGGAGGAGGGTGTACACCTGGCAACACTCAGTCTCGTATCCAGCAGATACCATCACCCTCACTATTACACTCATACGAGACACGGCTTCGCTCGAGACGCCCGGGAAGTCGTCTTCTTCGTGCGTGGGGTCGGTGGCGGTGGCGGTTGTGTACTCCTCTAGAATCTCCCGGAGCTCATCCTCCATCAACCCCATCATTCGCTCAAACACCAGATTCGCCTGGGTCAGCTCTCGGGATCGGGTTGGCTCATGATGGGCGAGTAGGGCAGTGAGCTTGGCAATCCGACTCACCGATTCTGCAAGCACTCCATCCTTGTACGAGTCTTGCCCGATCTTTGTTGACCCGGAGACATAACTTTCCATCTCTGGTTGTACAAGCTTCGCATACGTCTCGATGACCTCCCACTCGGGATTCATCCGATCATGTTTCTCATCGGGGAAGGATGAAATAAAATGATCCACCTTGCTAACGATTCCGTCCACGTTGATGCTTGACAAGGTCTCTTCTGTGAAATTACTGTCTCCAGGTTTGGTGGTGTTGGGAGCGTCCTCCCTGCACCCATCTAAATCTAATTCTGCAGATTTTCCATGATTTTTATCTACATGAGGATTATTCTCCATTGAGGCTCATTTACATATGCATTCCGCCAAGATCGATCGATATGGGGAAGCAAAGACACAAAAAGAAATCACTTAAAATTACATCTTTTGTCTTTCTTAACACAATTTGGTTCATTTCTTTTCTTTTTTCATTTTTTCTTCTCTTGTTTATTTCCTGGTGTGGTAGAGCAAAATTTGCGGGCTATGAAATTAGCGGTCGGGTTCATAGGTAAGTTCAATCCTATATTTGGGGAGCCGGGATCATCTGTTACCAATTGTACTACTAATTCTGCGCCACCCACTCATATTAAAAAACAATTTTAATATTTAAAAAATACAAAATAATACTAAAAATATTCGTTCCAAAAAATTAATAAACCGTCTCTTTTTCCATTGTTTACTCATCTTCTCCCTCTTCCTCTGCACATCATTTTCTTTTCTGGCATTTTTCATTATCTTGATCTTGTATTTTTTGCATCCCAAAAATGTACATATTAGAAACTGATTATGAGTGATAAATGTGTATATATGTACACAAGATTCACAAATTATCCTTAAAAATACTTTAGGCTACTTCACTGTTGTTTTTTCAAGGTTTGATTTTTTTTTTTCAAAAATTCAATCTTTCAATATACTTTCAATACACAATTTAGTTTAATAATTTATATACAATGATTGTAATGCGTATACATAATTTAGACCCTCACTTTTAATTTGGGTTCATTATAAAAAGGTTATTAGGTTGAGTGAAGTTTATAAATTAAGTTGTGACTTAGAATGAAAGAGGGACATTTGGGAGAAGACGAAATCGGGATCGGGGAGAGAACTCATAGAAGATCGAATACTTATCAAAAATATTTAAGCATGGAAGAAAGAAGTATTGAAATAAGCAATTGTTTATTTTTTTGCTTTTAATTATCAATTCGTTAAACAAATGGACATGTGGCATGATTTTTTTTTGTAATAGTATTTGTAGAGCAAAGCGTCACAGACGATTCGGACTGATATTTGGGAGGTAATTGGAGAAAAACTAAAAACTTGGTTTACCATAGAACAAAAAAAATTGTTGGTTGTAAAAAAGAAGAAAACATGAATTTACTTTTTTTTAACAATACAAGGCAAATATTAGGCAATCCATCTATTACAAGGCCAACCAAAATCATTACATCGGATGATTTTAAGAAACTCTAAAAATAAAGGATACTGACTAAAAATATGAGTAGAAGAAGCATGAAACGACATATCATAACGCATGCTTGAAACAACATTACGGAGCAGCAGAACATTGACATGTCTTCTAGCAAGGAAATCAGCAACACTATTACATTCCATGTAACAATGAAAAACCATAACAAGTGGAAAAGAAAGTGGCAAAGAAGATGCTTCTTTAACCCCTTCCAAAAGTGATAACGCCTTTGCTTTCAAAATGGACATAGATGGAAGTTTGAATCTATCCAATTGCAAAAAAGAGTTGGATTCTCGAATAAGAAAACTACCAAAAGTAAAGCATAGAAATTTAGTTTAAAAGAACCAACAGTCGGTTTAATCCAAACACCATTTAGCTAGTCGATGTTTTCATTTTGACTTTTTCCTATTATCAAAATCAATAGCACTAAGCCATTGCACATGTTTTGAAAAAGCAAGTTCAAAAGGCAGACCATTAGAATTTAAACGATTATTATTAAAAATAATATCATTTCTATGGCTCCAAATGTACCACCATAGAAATAAAGGATATTATTATTATAATGATTTGAATTTATAGTAACTTTTAAAGTTCAAAAGAGCATTGTAATTTAAATTCCAGATTCGAAATCATTTTTTGTGAAAGAACAATTAAAAAAGGTGATTTAATTTTTCATTCTCCAAATCACAAAAAGAGCAACAATGAAACACAAAATTAAAGTAGTGATTAAGGTGATCTGTTGTAGGAAGACAGTTTACACAAGCTTTCCAAAGAAAGTTTTTAATTTTCAGTAGAACCTTCCAAATCCAAGAGAAACCATAAGAATTTGGGCAAGACGCAGAAGATTCAAGAAGAGAAGATGCTAATTTAACAGAAAACTATCCATTCGTAGACGAGATCCATCAAAGCATATCATCACAATCAGATAAAGGAATCCGATTAAGAGTGATAAGGTGAACAATATTGGAAGGCCAAAAACGAGAAAGAGCATGTTCGTCCCAACTTTTGTTACAAGTAATGAAACGAGAAAGAGCATGTTAGAAGGGGATTATTATTATTATCAAAGAAGGACATTAATCAACTGACCATTGCCAACTCTCCAACCAACACCTTTGTAGAATTTTTCACGAATATTTAGAAGGCGTCCAAACTGCCATGAGGAATTATGTTTTTTTATAATGGAAAAGATTATGAGAACCAGGGTACTTATGTTTGATTACCGTAACCCATATATTAGCAGGTTGGGTCATAATTTTCCATAGAAGTTTCATTTGTAAGGATATGTTTGCATTTTGAACTCTTCTAAGACGATGTCCGCCGACCTCCTTAGGCGAGCAATTTCTCTCCCAGCTAATGAGAGGATGAGAATTTGGCGTATACTTATTCTAGAAAAAAAAGATTTATTAATCTTATCAATATCATTTCAAATACCCTTTGGGAGAAGGAAGCTTTGCATACGATAATTTACCTAACCAAGCAAATTAGATTGAATCAAAACAACCCTGCCAGCTTGAGAGATAGAACTTTCTTTCCATTAAGTGAGTTGTTTCTTTAAACTGATAATAGTGTCATCAAACGTATTATTCTAAGGATGGGAATTTCAAGATATTTTTCCATAGAAGTAGTGATTTGGATATTAAGAACACTAGTCAAAGACAAAGAAGAAGATCTAGAATTATTCGTTGAAGTTTGAAAAGTACTCTCATGAAAATTTATCAAAAGACCTGAGATCAAGGTAAAATGATCAAGGAATTGTTTGATAAAGTTCATATTTGAGTGTGTTGCATCTAAAAAATAAGGTTATCATTGGCAAATCTAAGGAAAGGCAAACATGTACCGTTCTTAACTAACTGAATTCCCACATGGAGGTTATGTTGAGTAGATTCAAGTTGTAAAGTTCTAGCTAAAAATTTCCATAGCAAGTATGAAAATAAATGGAGCAATTGGGTCTCCTTGTTGTAAGCCACACCAAGGCGAAAATTCATTCACAGCCTCATTATTGACCAGAACAAAGAAAGAAGTTGTGGTAATACAAGTCATTATTAAATTAACCCACAATGAATAAAACCCAAATTTAAGCAGAATCATTTTAATAAAATTCCAATCAAGTTTATCATATGCCTTTTCCATATCTAATTTTAAAGTCATCCAACTTACGTTGCCGTTTTTCTTTTCATGAAAAGAATGAAAGATTTCATGAGCTAGCATAATATTGTTTGGATATAAGGACCTTTAACAAAAGCACCTTGCAACGAATGAATTAAAGAAGGAAGAACAAAAGACAACTTGTTAACTATAATTTTTTGAATAAATTTATAGATAGTATTACATAGACTAATAGGACGGAAATGATTAATAGTTAAAAGCAAATCAATTTTAAGAATGAGAACAATGAAAGATATGTTAATAGAATTCAACATATGGACAAACTGGAAAAAGGCTTTGATAATAAGAATAACAGGGGATCCAAAAATGGACCAAAAGTGTTGAAAGAAATCTATTGGGAATACATATGAACACGGAGTTTTATCTTGCGCAAGTTCAAAGACTGTATTTTTTATTTCAGAACAAGAAGGAGCTTTGCAAAGTTGTTGATTGACTAAAGGGGAGTGATAAGTGATTGCCTCGGATGACTCCTTAGAAACCTCGTATATGACCCACACAAGTCCCGATCTTGCCAGTAAACCAATCAAACCTACAAATTACTTTCAAGGTGAGAAACTTGCGGATCAAGTAACAACGAAACTGAAACGAATGAATGATGAGAAGAACGAGTTTTGATAAATTGAAAGACTCAATTTTGATAGTTCAATAAGATTGGCTCTAACGCTAAATCTGATTGATTAACTAGAATGATCTTTAACAATCAATTCTAGAACAATCTCTATTGAATAGATCAATCAACCAAATTCAAACAACACAAGAGAAAACGAGAAAGATGAAGGACGAATAATGGTAATGATCGAACTCTCCAATTGCAAACACACGAGTATTGTTTTTGGCCCAAGAGATAGATTAAACCAATTTGGGTTTAATCTCTCTCAAGCTGATTTTATTGAATGAAATAACAAGAGTATAAATAGAGAATACAAAAGCTATTACTTGGGGAGCAAGGAGTCAAGGTGGCCGGCCCTAGGATGATAGATTAGGCCTCCTTGTCTTGCTTCCCAAGATATAATAAAATATCTAATAATATCTATCTAGATTTTCCTTAAATAAAATAAATCATTGCTGATTTATTTATTTAAGGAAAATATCCTAACAACTATAAAATATCCAAAACAAACTAAAAATATCTCTAACAACCAAGAGAGAGAATATCAACCAACTAACATAAGCCTATTGATTGATTCTCTACATTATTTAAAATAAAAACACACGCCTATATTAAATAAAAATAGATATTTTCTCTTACTTAGAATGGTCAAGTCAAAGGGTTGACTTTGATCCATATACCATTTTATCTCACCCGGCCACTTACTAAATTCAGCCCTAAAGTGAGACAAACTAATACATGTTTCTAAATAAGGAAATAGTGAATTTCGGCCCCTTGAGTTTAATCCATTGAATCCGGGCTTAATTGATGTCGAATGCACGAGACCCATCTTGACTTGGTTGGCTCTTCAAGAACAGCTGCCAATCGAACCAAGATTGTTGTTGTGCCTTGAGCAATCTTCTTAGCTCGACTTCTTGTAATTGGTCCATCAGAAGGCACTCGAATCAACTCATCGACGTCCGTTGGAGACATGGCAAGCTTCACTGCATCATTCTCCTCCACTTGAGCTCGAATCGTCTTTGATTCGACGTCGGAATCAAAATCTGGCACATAAAGAGATAGATCAGCCACATTAAAAGTCGGATGGACACCATACTCACCAGGCATGTCAACATGATAAGCATTAGGGCTGATTCTTCTGATGATACGAAATGGTCCATCTCCTCTCTGATCTAGCTTATTCTTCCTTTGATTTGGGAACCTCTCCTTCCTTAGATGCACCCAAACAAGATCTCCTTCTTCAAAGATAACCTGCTTTCGACCCTTATCAGCATGGGCCTTGTACTTCATGGATTTCCTCTCCAAGTGCATCTTTGTCCTCTCATGTAGCTTCTTCACAAACTCAGCCCGCTTGTCAGCTTCAAAACTCTCTTTTCCCTTGTATGGCAGAGGCGTCAAATCCACTGGAGTCCTCAGATTCAGCCCATAAACAACCTCAAAAGGGGTCATTTTTGTAGCTGAATGGATTGACCTGTTATAAGCAAACTCCACAAAAGGCAAAACATCTTCCCAACGTTTGAGGTTAGCTTTAAGCATAGTTCTGAGTAAAAACCCTAACGTTCTATTAGTAACTTCAGTTTGCCCATCAGTTCGTGGATGACATGAGGTAGAAAATAACAATTTAGTTCCCAACTTAGACCACAGATTCTTCCAAAAATAACTCAAAAACTTAGCATCACGATCTGAAACAATAGAACAAGGAATGCCATGCAATCTAACAATTTCTCTAAAGAACAAATCAGCAACATGCACATCATCATTAGTCGTGTGACAAGGAATAAAATGAGCCATTTTGGAAAATCGGTCTACTACCACAAAGATAGAATCTCTACCCTTCCTAGTTCTAGGCAATCCTACAATGAAGTCCATAGAAATGTCCTCCCAAGGTGAACTAGGAATAGGCAAAGGCTGATATAAACCATGGGGATTAAGTCTAGACTTAGCTTTAGCACAAACAACACAACTCTTGACAAATCTAAGCACATAGTTACTCATTTTAGGCCAAAATTAGTGTTCTTTTAATCCTTCTAAAGTCTTTTCTAAACCTCTATGTCCTCTTGATTCATGAACCTCTTTAGTTAGAAGCCTACGTATACTAGATGAAGGAATGCACAATTTACCAGCTTTAAACAAGTATCCATCATCAATAAAGTAGGTATCTATTTCTCCCCTAGACATGCAATTCTTATAAATTTCAGCAAAGTGAGGATCACTAGCATACAATTCCTTAATCACTGCAAATCCAAGGATCTTAACATCACATTGGTTCAAGAGAACATACCTGCGAGAAAGGGCGTCAGCTACCACATTCTCTTTGCCTTTCTTATGCTTTACAACATAAGGGAAGGTCTCCATAAATTCAACCCATCTTGCATGTCGCCTGCTGAGTCTGGATTGGCCTTTCAAATACTTCAAGGCCTCATGATCAGAATGGATTACAAACTCCTTAGGCCACAAATAATGAGACCAAGTTTTCAAAACCCTAATTAAAGCATACAACTCTTTATCATAAGTAGGGTAATTCAACTCAGCCCCACTAAGCTTTTCACTAAAGTAAGCTATGGGTTTCTTGTCTTGCAAGAGCACGCCTCCTATGCCATGTCCAGAAGCGTCCACCTCTATCTCGGATGCCTTGGAGAAGTCAGGGAGTTGGAGTACTGGGGCGTGGCATAACCTGTCCTTCAAAGTGTTGAAGGGGCTGCAATTGTGCTAAAATCACGCACAAATCTCCTGTAGAAGCCAGCCAAGCCGAGAAAAGAGCGCACCATGGTTGGTGTAGTCGGCTGGGGCCACTCCTTGATTGCCTTGATCTTGTCTTCATCTACCTTCAATCCACCTTTAGACACAACAAAACCAAGAAAAATGGTAGACTCCGAGCAAAAAGAACACTTTTTCAAGTTAAGATAAAGCTTTTCTAACCTCAAAGTGTCCAGAACAGCCCTAAGATGATCTACATGTTCATGCAAGGTTTTGCTATAGACTAAGATATCATCAAAGTAGACTACAACAAATTTTCCTAAGTATCTTCTTAGAACATGGTTCATAAGCCTCATGAAAGTACTAGGTGCATTAGTTAATCCAAAAGGCATTACTAACCATTCATATAAACCATACTTAGTTTTAAAGGCAGTTTTCCATTCATCCCCTTCCCTCATCTTAATTTGATGGTACCCACTTCTTAAATCAATCTTTGAAAAGAAATTAGCACCATGCAATTCATCAAGCATATCATCTAATCTAGGAATGGGATGACGGTACTTAACTGTTATTTGGTTGATCGCTCTGCAATCAACACACATTCTCCATGTGCCATCCTTCTTTGGCACCAAAATCACCGGAACCGCGCATGGGCTGAGGGATTCACGCACATAGCCTTTGTCCATGAGATCTTGCACTTGTCTTTGAAGCTCAGCGGTCTCTTCTGGACTTGCTCTATAGGTTGCACAGTTTGGTAAAGAAGCGTCGGGCACCAAATCAATTTGATGCTCAATGCCTCTAATTGGTGGAAGGCCTTGTGGCAACTCGTCAGGCATCACATCTTCAAATTCCTGTAATAGAGCTTGAATACACTTTGGAAGATGTGAAATATCTAGACTAATAACAAGTATATCTTTCCTCATAAGAAGTAAGCAAAAAGAGTTAGGGAAAGAAATACTAGATTGAGTCACTAGAGAGCGCTTTTCTACACTGCCCTTTATGCCGTTTTTTGGCACTTTCTGTGGGCGTTCGTTTTCCATATTTGTAGCTCTCTGAGTCTCTGAAGTGCTCCCAAAATTTGAGCCAAAACGCTCGAGTGGTTTGGGAGGTAGCCCCGTTTTCGTCTCTGGTGCGCTGCAGGAACTGTTGCTCGGCACTTTGGACGATTTAGGGACATTCTCTGGGCGTTTTTCGTCCCAAACAGTAGCTCCACCTGTGTCTGATGTTGTCCTAAACTTTGAGCCAGAACGCTCGGGTGGAGACTGGGAAACGCCGCTAGGCTTTGCTGGTGCGTCGGGCGTCGAGCGCCGGGCCGCAATCTTGGCTGCTGATTCAGCCTCTTCTTTCTCTTCCTTGGCACGCCTAAGTGCCCTAGCTTGGTCTCTGCGTACCTGGTCCTGTAGAACTTGTTGGGGCGACAATGGTAGAAGAGAAACTCTCCTCCCGTCATAGTTAAACGAATAGGTATTAAGCATGCCATCATATATAACTCTCCTATCGAATAACCATGGTCTACCTAACAAGATATGAGTGCATTCCATGTTTACCACATCACACATGATATCATCCACATAATTGCCTATGGAAACACGGACTAAGCATTGATGAGTGACTAAGTTAGGACCATCAGAATCATTAATACCATTTAGACCATAACTAGTAGCCCTAGGTTGGGTTTTTAATTGCAAGTGATCAACTACCTTAGCATTAATAATGTTACAGCAGCTACCACTATCAAGTATCATGCATAACACTTGATTCTTTACTGTACACCTAGTATGAAAAATATTTTCCCTTTGATCTAGCCTAGGTGTTTCTTGTAAAGTAAGAGTGTTGGATCGTAATGGGTTAGCAGTGAGCTTGGGAACTGGCAGTTAAGTTGTTCCCAAGGCAGCGGAAGTAAATAATCGCAAGTAATAAAAACAGTTAAAGGGACAGTTCCTTTATAGAGGAACCCCACTACAACCAACTAGTTGTATGGGTAAACCTCTACCTCCGCTTGGAGGATTTTGAATGACTTACTTATATTGATTGCTTTGTTCCTTAGTTACACAGCCGGATTTACACTTCTCTGTTCCTACAAGTTCTTCCTAACTCTAGCAACACTAGTAAATCCTCTCAACTGAGTTCCTAAGCTCACAACAGCAAAACACAAGTAACTCAAACCTTACGCTGACTTCTCAGTTCCCTTGCTCCAGGGAACTTCAGCTTCACCGTCGTCGAGATCACACACTCGCCGGCGGGGACTTCTCTTCCTTTTCTTTCTTCTCTCTAATGTGGGTGTTTGTAAGTTCTGGGAGAAGTACTCAGACCGAGTACTATTCATTTGGCTTTATAGTCCATTTGTCTTGGGCAGTCGCATCTTTCGTTTGTGTCCAAAATGCCCTTTGCTTGATGCCCAAGTTGTACTTTCTTCACATGTGACTTTGGTTTGAACTAGGTCAACTTCTTGAATCAATCGGACCGTTGGATGAAGCGTGACAGTCTGATCCTCAGACTGTTCCCTCTGGCTGTCTGAGACAGAATCCCGCGATCTGCGCTGAACGGTCGTTGTCTTCACATGTGAGTTCCCATTTCATGGGAACTGACTTCTCCAGAGTTCCCTTGATGGAAACTCTTCATCGTTGTAAGCTTGTGTTTTTGTTTCTGGGAGTTCCCACTTCATGGGAACTTTCCTCTTCAGAGTTCCCTTGATGGAAACTCTTCATTGTGGCTAGCAGTGGCTTTGTCATTCATAGTTCTTGGTTGTACCTGTGTTCCTTAGAAATACTTGAACAAACCACATTAGTTCCCTATGGTATTTTTCATTATCAAAACTTAAGGAGAATTGAATCGGTGATCCGTTGCTTAGAACCAGAGGTCCCAACAACGTCCCAACAAAGAGTACGCATGGTTACCAAAGTTAGAGGTTGTTCGGTGCAATCTGGTTCAATGGCCTCTACGTCCTCCTCTTCTTGTCCATTGCTCTCCTCCTCCACTTGATTTGGAGTTATATCTTCATCACTCACATATCCTCCATTGGTGGTGAGAAGCACTTGCTTTAGATTTGGACAATCCTTGGCATAATGACCTCGTCCTTGACACTTGTAGCACACTAAATCACGTGTTCTAGGCTGATTTGGAGGTCCATTGGTGGGACGCCTTTGGCCTTGAAAACCTGTTGGTTTAGGTGAGCTAGAAGCTCCCTTTTGCTGCATAGAAGAGTTAGAAGAATAAGAGTTGGAATTTGAACTAGGATTAGGGCCATACCTTTTTGTAGCATTCCAAGCTTCCTTCTTCTTCCTTTGTTGTTGCTCATAGAGTAGTTGGGCTGAATGTACTAAGGCATTGAGATCCTTGATTTGTTGAATCTCCAATGTGTCTTTAATGCTTTGATTCAGTGCAGCCATGAATTGGGTCCTTAGAGACCGTTGGGAATGATGAATTCCCGCTTTGAAGCTCAAATCCTCTAGCTCATTGAAGTACTCGGTTGGAGACTTGGTACCTTGTTTGCATGTAACAACTTTCAGCCTCATGTGCTCGGTATGCTCTTCGGGCACATACTTCTTCCTCATGACAAAATTCAGCTGGCCCCAAGTTTCAATCGGTGGTAAGGCCTTTCTGATTCTATCTTCCTTCATTCTGAACCACCAATTTCTAGCGGTCCCAACGAAGTGAATAACAACAACTACAACTTTCTCCCATTCTTCATAGCCCATGTGATCTAGAATGAAATTTGTGGCTTGTTCCCACTCTAGATACTTCTCTAGATTGAGCTCTCCATTGAATGGTTCTATCTTGATCTTAATATCACGCTTCCCAATCTGATTGACTTGTTGATTAGCATGATTGTTGTTGTTCGGACTTTGCACTCCATAAGCTGGTGGAATATCTTCTACAACCTCAGCTTGGTTATAGAAATCATCAAGGGGAGGATGCCATGGGCGCCTTTCTTCCCCGGGATAGCCATAAGTCACATCATCAAAAGGATTGTTGTATTGTTGTTGTTGTTGATGAGTGGCTTGAGGATACCGGTTAGCTTGTTGATTGAAGAATTGTTGATGGGTAACCGGTGGAGTCCTCGATCCTATGCCTCTTCCTCTACCTCGGCCTGCTGTGGGGGAGTATTGAGTCGGGGGATCTTGATCTTTGTAGCTAGCAAGCACATACTGCTCTTCATCAATTGCTTGTTGCTTGCCTTTGTCGCTAATTGAGGCTTGATTTGGATCACTTGTAAGCTCTATTGCAGGGGCAACCTTATGACTTCCTTGAGATGACTCAATTAACGTGGCAAGTTGCTCCTCTAGACGCCGCAATTGAGGATTGATTGCAGCCGTGGCCAACTCTACAGCTCGATCTTGACCATCTCGTACACTCTCATTAATGGACAACCTAATGAAGTCGATTGCCTCCTTAGTGAGATTCAGTTCAGCCGAGTTCGGCTCATTAGAGACCACCATTGTTCCTAAAACAAGCAAGAAGGTAGAGAGAGTAGTGTGTTCTAAAGCAAATCACAACAAGCAATACCACACCTTAATCAAGCCAAAATTTTCCTCAAAGCAATCCAATCAACTTAATTCAGTTTTTGGGTTGAATTGAGGGAGTCAATGGGTAGATATGGTGTAGATATGGTATACTATGATAAGTAAAGGAAATATGCAGCTTAAGCAAATGGCAAGTATGCAATAAGATAAGCAATGCAAATAATCCCTTTATGAGCTCTAAAACACATGTAATCTCTCAATTGACTCTATGCAAGTTAATAAAGCCAAAATTATCATGCAAGGACAGAAATATGGTAGGCTAAGTGACTTTTGTTTCGTCACTCTTTTTCTTCAAAGTGATTTCTACTTAACTATTTTTAAGCAAGTAGTCACTAAGGTTAAAAGTGGCTTAAAACTAGTTGGGGTAGATCACTTTTTTTCTTTTCTGATTTTTTTTTTTGACTTTATGCACAATCTACTGTTGTGCTAGAATGAAGAAACAAGCAAAGCAATGCAAAGGAATGCAAATAGGGCTAACACGAAAACTAGGCTAATCTGATTTTTTTTTTAACTAAGTGACTTTAAACTACCAATGAAACCAACTAGAAGCCAAATTAACAAGAGAAGATAGGGCTAGGTCGAATTTATGGAATGCAATGACAAAAATTAGCAAATATCAACAATGCAATATGAATCTCTATTGATCATGCAACATGCAATAAAAACTCATAAAAATTGTAGGAAGACAAAAGCTAATCTATATTGCAATCAAACTCAACCAATTCAACCAAAAGCATGCAACAAATCCCTTAGAATCTCCTAGATGGGTTATTACTTGGAGTGCAAGCAACAACAAGGGGAATTAGGGTTTGGTGAAGGCTCGGCTGAGGCTAGGGTTAGGGTTTGGGGTTCGGCTTCTAGGGTTTGAGAGAAGGTAGGGTTCGAATTAGGGTTACCTAATTAGGGCTAGGGTTTTTGAGTTAGGGTTGGGGTTCGACTAGGTCTAGCCGCCAATTAGGGTTAGGGTTACGAGGGTGGGGTAGGCGATTTAGGGTTAGGGTGGTCCGACTGGGGTGGGGTTGGTGGTGTTGTGATCGGACGGTGGTGGTGGGTGGTGCGGCAGGGGAGTGCGACACCAGATCGTGGTGGCTAGTGGTGGTTCGTGGTGGTGGTGGCGGAAAAAGGTGGTGGTTGTGGGGAAAATTCAGCCTTTGGATCTAAAAAATTGTAACTTGGTTAAAGGTTCAAGCTTTGGGATCAAAAACTGAATTAAAATTGACTAGAAAGTAAAATTAAGGAAAGAAAATTTTACTTGGCGAGACGCTGGATTATGATACCACTTGATACGTGATTGCCTCGGATGACTCCTTAGAAACCTCGTATATGACCCACACAAGTCCCGATCTTGCCAGTAAACCAATCAAACCTACAAATTGCTTTCAAGGTGAGAAACTTGCGGATCAAGTAACAACGAAACTGAAACGAATGAATGATGAGAAGAACGAGTTTTGATAAATTGAAAGACTCAATTTTGATAGTTCAATCAGATTGGCTCTAACGCTAAATCTGATTGATTAACTAGAATGATCTTTAACAATCAATTCTAGAACAGTCTCTATTGAATAGATCAATCAACCAAATTCAAACAACACAAGAGAAAACGAGAAAGATGAAGGACGAATAATGGTGATGATCGAACTCTCCAATTGCAAACACGAGTATTATTTTTGGCCCAAGAGATAGATTAAACCAATTTGGGTTTAATCTCTCTCAAGCTGATTTTATTGAATGAAATAACAAGAGTATAAATAGAGAATACAAAAGCTATTACTTCGGGAGCAAGGAGTCAAGGTGGCCGACCCTAGGATGATAGATTAGGCCTCCTTGTCTTGCTTCCCAAGATATAATAAAATATCTAATAATATCTATCTAGATTTTCCTTAAATAAAATAAATCATGGCTGATTTATTTATTTAAGGAAAATATCCTAACAACTATAAAATATCCAAAACAAACTAAAAATATCTCTAACAACCAAGAGAGAGAATATCAACCAACTAACATAAGCCTATTGATTCTCTACATTATTTAAAATAAAAACACACGCCTATATTAAATAAAAATAGATATTTTCTCTTACTTAGAATGGTCAAGTCAAAGGGTTGACTTTGACCCATATACCAATTTATCTCACCCGGTCACTTACTAAATTCAGTCCTAAAGTGAGACAAACTAATACATGTTTCTAAATAAGAAAATAGTGAATTTCGGCCCCTTGAGTTTAATCCATTGAATCCGGGCTTAATTGATGTCGAATGCACGAGACCCATCTTGACTTGGTTGGCTCTTCAAGAACAGCTGCCAATCGAACCAAGATTGTTGTTGTGCCTTGAGCAATCTTCTTAGCTCGACTTCTTGTAATTGGTCCATCAGAAGGCACTCGAATCAACTCATCGACGTCCGTTGGAGACATGGCAGGCTTCACTGCATCAGGGAGACTAAAGAAGGGACAATATCCAAATCATTGGGATTAATATAACAAGAAGAGCTTTGAAGAAAATGTTTTTGTAGTTCCGTAGTAATATTTTGAGAAATTGAAGCTTGGTCAAAAACTACCTGAGCATGCTGAGTTTGAAAAGATGAGATCTTTTGTTTATAAGATCTAACTTTAGAAATGGGCTGGAAGTATTTTGTATTTTTATCCATGTTTTGAACGTTATTAATCTTTGCATGTTGTTTCCAGAAATTATGTTAGAATTGCAACAACGCATTATATTTATTTAAATGACATTGTAGTTTATTTGTCGTGTGAATATTACGTGGATCTAAAATAAGATCATTTTGTAGAGATTGTAGTTGTTTTTCTGAAATTTTTAATTGTTCACAATTGTTGTTCATATGATGCTTTGCCCAAACTTTGGAATATTTTTTAAGAAGTTGCATTTTCTTAAAGAGTTTAACAATAAAAGAGCCCAAAAGTTGATAAATCCAAACTTTTTTGACTAAAGCAGAATAAGAAGGTTTTGAAAACCACGCATTTTCAAAATGGAAACGAAATATTAGGAAGGGAGTAGTAGTACCTAAAGAAAAGGAGATCAGACAATGGTAAGAGATAGTGAAAGGATGATGGTGGACCACAATATTTGGAAAAAGGGGAACAGAAGAGTGATTAATCAAAAGACGATCTAATTTTTCAAACATATTATCTGGGGTAGAAAGGCTTTTTCTCCAAGTGTAAGGAAAAATCGAAAGTAGTTGCATAAACTAAACCAAAATGATTTTTGAAATTAAGCAAGCGGGAAAAGCGATGCAAAGAAGGAGAGTTCCCACCTACTTTGTCTCAAAGAGCAGAAATTTTATAATTTTGTTAAGGCCTCCTCCATAAATAAAAAAAAGGTAACTAAAATTAGAAATAATAGAAGAAAAAGTTGACCAAAACAAATCCTAAGATTAGGAAGAATGGAGACTATTTCAAAAGATCAGGTAATTTAATTGTGGCATAAAAGAAGCCATAAACCACCCTTTGTACCAATAGAAGGACAAAAGATAACCTCATGGAAACCACATTTTCTAATAATAGAAATATTAGGCTCAATGTTCATTTTTGTTTATGACAAACAAAGCATATTAAGTTTATTTCGTTTTCTAATAAACCTAACTTCTTCCTAGAAGTTGGGCCTACAAATTCCTCGGACATTCCAATATGCAATACTCATAAAAAACCTTGTAATTTTAGAAGGTCAAATAAATTTTGTTTATCACCTTTCTGAAAAAAGAAAGAAAAGAAAAATAAAAGAAATAGGAACAAAATAAACAATTCGAAGGTAGAGTAGGAACTAGGAAGAACTTTGAAATACAATATCATACAAAGAGGAAACTGAGTAAAACGTTCAGTACAAGGTTCATAACTACAACCATAGCCGGTTACATGACAAGGTTTCATATGATACAAATCAAAAGTGTTCTTGTAAGAGCGACCAAAACCCGAGTCATCCACTGTAGAATAGAATCTGAGGGAGTACAAACAAACATCATGAAAAGCAAATAAGAAATAATGTGGAATTTTACAAGATATAGGAACTAGTTCATTAAGAGCACTAATCATTCAATAGCTTGACCATGTTTGGCTCTAGTCTTTCGAGGCTTCTTTGGAGCAACAGAAATATCAGCCTTGTCAAGTAAAAGGTCAAAATCTTTACGCTTAGAGGAATCAGAAGTGCTCTCACATGCATGCCTTATTTCAATAGCATCCATTCGCATTCTTAGTTGGCTATTGGAGGACTCAGTCCCATGGTCCATACCAGTCAATCCCATATAAGCAATTTGTGAAACAAACGCCATAGTAGAGGCACGGAGTAGGGGAGGGATCATCATTGTCTCAGTAGAAGTGGAATTAATAGCAGACAAAGCATAAGCTAATTGATCCCAAGCTTGCATAAGCAAGGTCGGGTCAGAAAGCACAACAAGGTCTAGACAAGATAGCATATCAAGTGTCAATAAAGGGTTATAAGGAGGCATAGCAGCTGAAGGAGCCAAAGAAACAAAAGGCACCCCAGAAGCAGGTGCAAAATGTAAATAATTACCAGTAGTCATTAACTTGGTAGTATGCAAAGGAGCCACAACATTAAATCTAACAAAGGTAGGACCAGTAGTAGTTTTAGCAATCATAGGACGAGTCTCTAAGTTACATGGAGCTTAAACCTCGTATGTTGGATAAGAACATCATCTGAGGGGTTGTTATCAATAGTGATTTTTAGCCTCCTAGGCTGAATGTTATTGAGAGGGCACTCCTCAAAGCCATGAGAAGAATCCCCACAACAACCACAACTAGAGTAGAAGCTTTCATAATAGACTTTGATTGTCAAACTAGAGTTATCATGATCCAGAATTTTCACACTACCTTACATAGGGACAGTAACATCAACATTGACACACACGCGACATAATTTCATTTTGTTTTTGAAGTTAGAAGCCTCATCCAAGTGAATGAAGTTTCCAATAAGATTGCCCCTTAGAATAAGGTCCAAGGCAAAAGGATTGAAAAGGTAATAAGGCAAGGAAGGAATCCTTGCCCAAACATCAGCCCTAACAACCTCATCATAGATAGGATTGAATACAATATAGAAATGATAAATGACAACCAATTTACCTTGAACATGATAGGGTCTATAGTTCCAAACAAGATCTTTAGCCTCTATTAGAAAATTGAAAAGGACCCAAAATTTAGCGAACTCTTGGAAAAGGACCTCCCCCTTAACAAGATCCTTCCAAGCATCTTTCATTTACCATTAATAAGGACAATAGAGATAGGCTCTTCTACCATTTTGAGAAGAAGGTGAAGTGGAGCAGTTCATGTATGTATATTTGAACAAAAGGAAAAGCATTAGGGTTGGGCAAGGGTAGTTGACCCATAAAGGTGTTAGGATGCAAGATATTATTTGAGGGGATAAAGATGACTTCAAGAACGGGGGTAGAAAGACAAGGTCGGTTGGAGATACCCTTAACAGGAAGCTGATAAATAGTTGCATATGCAGCCATAGGATCAGGCAGATGGGAAGGAAGATCATAAATAAGGGAAAAATGATGAGGAACCTTAGAGAAAAGAGCGGCAGCAAACACACCCTCAACCTCCATAGAGGAAGACAAGTGATGATTGACATGGTAGTTTATAAGAGCATCTTCATAGGACATTTTATTAGACATAGAGGAGAGTAAACCTAAGGGAAAATAAGAAAGAATAGCAGGAATGAGAGACAAAGAAGTAACAGTGATAGGAGAAAGATAAGAAATAGAGAGAGTAAAATGGTTCTTAAATAGAGTTAGAACATTAAGATTAGGAACGAGGAGGTGTTCAGTAGACATGTCATGCCAGTTTGCTGATAACTTGCATTTAGGTATAGCTTAGGATGCATATTTAATTTATTGTTGTTTTTGCATGGTTTTAGTTAGTTTTAATTTAGTTTCTAGGATCTAGGATTTTCGGGTAGTTGCGCTTGTTTTGCTCGATTTTGCAGGTCTTTAGGTACATGACCAAAGGTGGGACGTGTTTTAGTTGATTAAGGTGGTGTGTTAGAAGATTTAAGTTAAGCTAGGAGGTGGTGCAATGGAGTTTGGAGGGCTAGAGTGAAGAACAATGGAAGAAGGAATAAAACGCGACTTAGGATGCAAGAGAAGCTCGGTCGAGCATTGCTAGATGCAAGCCATGCAATTCACGTAGAAACGCAAAGCGTGGGGAAGACAGAAAAAGCGTGGTCGCGCTTTTACGTTGTAAGTCATGCATTCGGGAATTTCGTTGAGACGTTGTGGGTCGACAATTAGGCTGTGTTTTGGGCTTTGCTCTTTGTTTGTCCGAGTTGTTGCTTAGTTGTAAGCCTTTGGGGAATATTTCCTTGATATCTTTAGTTGTTTGGGAGATACTTAAAACTCTCTTGTTTTTCTCTCTGTGGAATAATTCACTTTTTGATCACAATTTGGAGGCTAGGGTTTACTTTGGAGAGTTTTCTCAAGAGGCAACCTTTGAACCAAATTTGTAAGTTTTCTTAATACAATTATGCATTGCTAAATCTCTTGTGTTTGGATAGTAAATTGAAGTTGTGACTTGCATGAGTTGTGAGGTTTGATTGATTCTGAACAAACTTGAATAGGTTTTATTCTCTATGCTAAATTGAATCAAAAGTTTATCTAAGGTTTTGTTAGATTGGCCACCTAATAGAATTTCTAGGTTAATTTACAACTAATCTGATTAATTCTCGTTTGGGATTGGTTAGATAAAGTAGAATCTACAATTGTTTGGACCCGTTAGGGCTATTCGGTTGTAGAAGGGAATAAATCAACAAATATCTTGAATGATTGTTTGTTTCTAACGATACTTGAGTCATAAAGTTGTTGTTTAATTGAATCTAGAAGTTTTTCTAGGTTGTTAGATGATTAGGGTTGTTAGACTATTAGCTCTATCAACTAAACTTGAAGTTTGGATCATAATCAACGATAGATTATTCAAGTGAAGTGAGAATCAAAAGAATCAATGATCAACAAAGCAATATCATGATGGATTTAACTAGTTGAACACGCTTTTCTCATATTGTTATAAACATATTTGCATTCATACTTAAGTTTTAACTTGCATCTTAGAGTTAGATAATCATCCAAAAAACCCCTATATTTTCTTTACTTCGCACGCAAGTAAGAAAAATTCCTCTACTGAACAAGGCCTAAGAAAGGCCATGAAGAGGAGCATGTGCAACCCACCATCAGTAAAGTTGACACATTTTGAAAGAGAAGAAAAGGTCATAGAACAACCAAACCAAGGGAAAAAGAGGTATCAATTCCTTAACAACATTCTTATGTAAGAACACACAAGGATGCAAGAGCATTTTCCACCAATCAAAACCCTCAGGAATGGAAGTACTAAAAAAACTATTGAAATCTAAGCAAGGAAAGGAATGCCATAAAATGCCAACACCCAAAAGCAACACAGAGGAAGCAATGGAACAAGGCGTTTGTAAACAATCCAACCGTCAAGATAAGGATCCAACTTGATAACCAAAAGGCAACATTAAGATATCACAAATGAAAAGGTCTTGAAAGGGATAAGAAAGAACCACCTTGAAGAAGTTAAGAGAGAGGCTTATAAGACTTAAATAAGAAGAAAAACAGTGAATCCTTTGCATCAATATCTCACCGAGCCAAGCCGAGACGCCAAGGAGAGCACCGAGGACGAGAAGCAAGAGCAAGAGGAGCCGGTGATGCGTATTACTCGTTCAATGGCGAAGGCACTTCTCCATCAAGTCCAGAAAGCTCTCGTTACCGAGCCAATGATCCTCGGTACCGACCCCTAGGATTTCGGTACCGAGTTGTCGGTCTTCATTATTGTGCCAAGTCGGTTTCTCCTCCTCAGTTTCATCGGTACCGAGCTATAGGCCTCGGTATCGACCCTTGATGAATTTCAAGTGTTGCTTTGTTGTGGGATAAACATATTCAGTTAATTTTGATTGCTCTGAGTTAATGCACGTTTTTATTGTGCTAGTCAAGAGGCCGACCTTAGGGTGTTTAAAAGGTCTCTTCTAGGGTTGTTTTAGTTACCTTTGAATTTGATGAAAACAAAAACTCTCTCTTTTTGCTGAAGCAAAAACGCATCTTTGAAGGTCTTTTTCTTGATTTGATTGTGAGTTATATCGATCTATCATGAACACTTGGTGTGTAACATCCAAGCCTCCTAGTTCTCTCAAACGTCGGTGAGTTATATCCGGCCTTGAGAGTCCATATCCCCATCGATCATCCATCCTAAACCATTCATCTTCTTCCCAAAGTTCTTTCAAATTCCCTCGGTACCGACTCTCTACTGTCGATATCGACCCCCTTGCTGTCTCGTTTGAATTGTGATCAAATCGACTAATCGAGGTTGCCGGTTTCGGAGCCATTCTCTCGCACAGTGAATCAACTAAGGACGGTCCTATCATGTGGTATCAGAGCCATGCGAGGTTTGACTCCTAAAACTCGATTTTAAGCAAATAAGGATTGGTTTACGAACGGGGACATTTAGCCTTTGCTTTCTTGTTCTTTGATTCGATCTTTTGGTGCTAGAAAACTGATCCGTTTTTGTTGTTTGACATTGAAGTCGAAACACTTTTGTGCCCACCCCAACCCTTGAGTTCATAGCCATTATTTTAATCTTTAAGTGAGTCTGGCATGTGAAGAGTTATGTTGGTGATTTGTGAAAGTCATCAATCCGTTTGGTGTGAGTCATGAATGAGTAAGTGTGGGAACTACCAAGGGTATCGCTAAGGCTTGGGGCGTGCGGGAGGCACGGCCTAGTGATCAGCCCAATGGTAGATCCAAGGGTTAAAGAGAGGTTAGGAATCATGTGTGTGGATCGGCGTTGGCATCGGTGCAAGGGCGCCAAGGGCGTGCTTTGATCGATCGAACCAAACATGAGGTTCGCGGGATGGCCAAGGACGAGGGGAGAACCTCGAGTGCGCCGAGCATCGTGCATCGGCATGGACGCCGGGACGCCCAACGATATGCACGTCAAGTGCCTAGGCGCTGGCAAGGGCGCGCCGCTGCGCTATGCAAGCGCGCAGCAGCCGCGGTAAGCCAAGGCGCGCCTAGGGCGCTGTTTTGGTTGTTTTGCAAATGTGGCTTGGTTTATCCAATGAATTTGAAATATGATGATTCCTAGGTTAAGAAATGAAGCTCAAGGACTATGTGGCAAAATTTGAGATTAAACCAAGGCTTGGAACCTCGGTTTTAAGCTAGCTCAAGTTAGGAGTTGTTTTTGGTTTAAGCTAGGTTTGAGCTAGGGCGTTGACCTTTTGGCTTCGTGGAAGCTTCACCGAGCCTCGTAGGGACGAGACGCACATTTCATGTCTCGGGTGTGTGGGCGTGACAAGATAGCTTGGAGCTAGCTTCCCCATGGATTTGGGCCGCACGCACATGGGCCATTTTTGGGCTTTTTCCTTGAGTTTTGGATAAGGATGGATTTGAATTTTGAAAGTTAGTTGAGGGAAGTTACCAAGGTGGTTACAACAACTTTCCTATTAATCCTCCTTGTTTTTCTCCTTATTTTTCTCAACAAAATAACTTCCCTTTCTCTCTCCAATAACCGCCCACCCCTTGCACTATAAATAGAGGCTTGACGCCTCACTTGGGGGTTGGTTTTCGAGAATTCATTCTCTTCAAGAGGGTCGTGAGTTCTAATTAAATACGAGAGTTGTTTTTGATTGTTCTACATCATCCACAAGACACTTATTGAAGAACGAGGTGCGTATATATGCAATGATGAGACATGCTTGCCACATGTTCATTGTATAGCAACGTTTTATCTCGCAACGTTATTGTGGTTTAACCCTTGGCATATTAATAGGGGCAATAAACGTTGAAGGAAAGATTGATCTAATCATTTGACTCGTTGCCTTATCTAATCAAGTCATGTTGTTTATGGTTTCAAAGTTTTAAATCGTGCTATCATATACTAACAACATTCGGCGGTGATTACCCTTGTGGTCTACACCCAACGAGATTACCTTCGGGTCTACTCACGAGATTACCCTTCGGGGTCTACTCAATCGTCTTGATTACCCTTCGGGGTCTACAAGAGCCGAATCTAACCTTCAACTAACAACGCTAACTAAAACTAACAATCTTCAACGTTTATTTATTGTTTTAGTTTTTGTTGATTTGTGACTTGCAAGGCAATTGATAATGGCAAAAACGAGTGAATCATCGATTAAGGAAATGGCCTCTAAGTTCGTGAAACTCGAAAAGTTTGAGGGCCTGGATTTTCGTCGATGGCAAAAGAAGATGCATTTCTTGCTTACTTCTTTGAAAGTGGTGTATGTGCTTACAACACCATGTCCAGAGATACCACCCCCCATACCGGATGTGGTCGATGAAGGACCGAGGAACAAGCCAAAGAAAGGCAAGCCATATCGCTTGAACATAGGCGCTATGGGAAATGGGAGAATGACGACTACATATGTCGTGGTCATATCTTGAATGGTATGGCGGACTCCCTCTTCGATGTGTATCAACACTATGAGTCCGCTCGTGGTTTGTGGGATGCACTCGAAGGGAAATATTTGGCCGAAGATGCTTCGTCCAAGAAGTTCCTTGTTTCCAACTTCAACAATTATAAGATGTTGGAGTCTAAACCGGTGATGGATCAATACCATGAGTTGGTTCGCATTTTGGGACAACTTAAACAACATGGTATTCCTATGGATGAGGATTACGCCGTCTCGTCCATAGTGGATAAGTTGCCTCCTTCATGGAAAGAGGCAAAACATCTTCTCAAGCATTCCAAGGAGGACATTAATCTTGTCCAACTTGGCTCCCATCTTCGGATTGAGGAGGAGTTCAAAATGAACTATAAAGGGAAGAAGAATGAGGAGAAGACCGCTCATTCGGTGAATACCATTGAGGCGTCCAAACGCAAGGGCAAGGGCGCCAAAGGCGCCAAATGGCCCAAGAAGTCAAAAGGTGGTAAAATTAGCAAAGGCGTGAAGCGTGTCTCTAATGAAAGATTAAGGGGACATGCTGGAATTGTGGCAAGATTTGCCACATGAAACGGGAATGCTACGCCAAACCCGTGCGCAAAGACAAGGGCGCGCCTACGCCTAAGTCGGGCTCGGGCGCAAGCCACGAGCAAGGTACTCCAATGGAATTTGGTTTATCTAAAAGTGATTCATTGTTTAGTGTATCTAAAATTGATGAATGTCTTGTCTTGAAGGATGAGAATATGAATTGGTGGCTTGACTCGGGAGCCACCACACATGTGTGCATGGACAAAAGTTGGTTCAAGCACATGAAGGATGTGGAGGACGGTTTAGTTCTCTACATGGGAAACGAGTCGACGACTCCGGTCTTAGGCAAAGGAGACGTGCTTCTACACTTTACAAGTGGGAAGGAACTTATTCTACATAATGTATTGTACGCACCCAACATTAGAAAGAATGTTGTAAGTGGTGGTGTATTGAATAAGTTGGGATATCGATTGGTCTTTGAGGCTGATCGTCTAGTAATAAGTAGGGCTGGAATATTTGTAGGCTTCGGCCACTATAAGAACAATATGTTCCTACTTAATGTAATCAATAATAATAAAGTTATGTATGATTACATGGTGGTGTCAAAGGAATCGGTGTATGATTTGTGGCACGCGAGGTTAGGGCATGTCCACATGAAACGCATGTTTGATATGGCAAAGGATCAAGTTATTCCTAACTTTGAACCTACACAAGAAAAGTGTAAAACTTGCTTGCTAACTAAGATAACTAGGCTTCCTTTCAAGAGGATTGAAAGAGAGGAAGGGGTCCTAGGGTTAGTCCATTCGGACTTGGAGGATTTGCATGCAACACCATCGTTGGGTCAAAAGCGTTATTACATAACGTTTATTGATGACTACTCTAGGTATTGCTATATCTATCTTGTTCATTCAAAGAGTGATGCACTTGATAGATTCAAGGCATATAAAACCGAGGTAGAATTGCAAACCGGTAATAAGATCAAAAGACTACGAACCGATCGTGGTGGTGAGTATATGGACAAGGAGTACTTTGAGTCTTGTGGTATAATCCATGAGACAACGGCTCCATATACCCCTCAACAAAATGGGGTGGCGGAACGAAAGAACCGTGTGCTTAAGGACATGGTTAATGCCATGTTGTCTAACTCCGGGTTAAAGAACTCATTTTGGGGTGAAGCGATACTTACGGCAAACTTTATCTTGAATAGAGTGCCTAGCAAAAGAAGTCGCCAATCACCTTATGAGTTGTGGTTCAAGAAAAAGCCTAGTCTTGACCATCTTCGTATATGGGGATGTCGTGCGGTCGTTAGACTAACGGACCCTAAACGAAAGACTTTGGGAGACAGGGGTGTTGAGTGCATCTTCATTGGATATGCACACAACTCTAAGGACTATAGGTTCTTTGTTATAGAGCCTAATCATGCAATCTCGGTAAATACCGTGATAGAATCGCGTGATGCAATATTTGATGAGACTAGATTCACATCTAGTCCGAGGCCTAGAGAAAAGGATCAAGAAGAAGTTGATCCATCCTCGGATCCAATAGAAATCGAGGAAGAACCAACCACGGCGCTTGGACTGAGAGTGACTCGATCCATGTCTCGTGCCGCCGCGCCACAAGGCGCGACACAAGGCACAATCGGAAGGGCGTCGCAAGGCGCGCCCTCGACGCCGAGTGGGGACGACATCGGCGAGACGCCGATGCTCGAGGACTTGAACCCGAGTGAGGATTTAGGATCACCAAAGCGCAAGGCTGCGGATATCGAAGGCGAGGACACTGGCGCGCCTAGTGACGCCGAGGACGACACCGTGGCGTTGTGATGTCTCTCTATTTGGTGGTGTTTTCATATGTGATTTCCTTTGTAAATATGTTTCTTTTTCCCCTTTTCTTGTGCGTTTTGTTCCTTTTTAGCTTAGTTCCCGTATTTCTATGAGATTCGGAGACTACGCACCTTTTATGTGTTTTGTAGGTAATTTGGCATGAATCAAGGATGGATTTGAAGGAAGGTCGAGACATGGAGCAAAGGCCGAGCTAAAGCGGGAAAGAGAGAAGCAAGCCCTGAAGAAGAACAAGAGAAGCCAACTAAGAAGAAGGTGGAACGAGGTCAGGACCGAGGTGCAACAACGTCGGGCCCGACTTTGAAGTTTCCAACCTCGGACCGAGTTGCACAGTACCTCGGGCCCGAGGTTCCTCCGTGTCGGGCCGAGTCGGTCACCGGACTACTTGGGCTCCAAGGCACGAATTTGTGAACTTCCACTTTTGCCCCTCATTTAATCCATAAAAGGCCCTCTTGTCTTCTAAGAAGGAGTTCCCCCACACACAAAAGAAAGGGGGGTTCAAAGGGAGCCAAGAGGATACTTGGAGAGCAAGGAGGAAGGAGAAGAGGAGGAAGAGAGAGAGAATCGGCCAAGGAGGAGGAAGACTTGAGAGGTTTTGTTGATTGTTTAGCTTTGATTTGCTTTGATCTTGTGGATTTGAAAACCCTTGAATTGAATTTGTGGATTGCTTTGGATTTGAATGAACCCTTGCTTTGTTTTGAGATTGATTATGATGATTGCTTTCTCTTTTGATTTGATTGCTTTCTTTGCTTGTCACATGGAGTAGATCTCCTTGATCTTGGGTTATGGGGGAAAACCCTAGCTAGGTTTAGGCTAGAAACCCCAATTCCATAGCCTTGAGTGTTTGATCTAAGGAACCCACTCTACATCGAGCTACAATTCCTTGCGAAAGTCGGGAATCAAGGCTTGAGATTGGCAAAGTAGCGAAAGTGAACATGTGTCAATCTCAAGACCTTGCTTCGAAGGGGATTTCCCCATGGATCGAGGTGTAGATGTGGTTGGAACGAGGGCGAAAGCACTCGATCCTAGTCCGATCATCACTCATTGCCTGAATTGGGGTGGAAAAGCCTTAATCTACTAGGGAAGGAACCCAAAAGCCCAAGATCTACTTTTAAAATCTTTGAGTTCGACATCCCCAGCTACCTCGGGCCCGACTTACCCAGTGTCGGTCCCGACTTCCTCTTGTCGCCAACCTCGGGCCCGACGTGACCTCAGTGTCGGTCCCGACTGTTTTCTTTATTTTCCTTTGTTTTATGCTCTCCTTTCTAGCTTCCTAGTATCTAGGCACATCGATCGAGTAGACTTCCCGAGTGTTCGACACCCACCACGTACTACAACGGGGTCGGGTTATAATTTGTATCTCTTGACCCTCGCACACCGTGAGAGGCGATCAAAAGAATGGCACCGTTGTCGGGGAAGTCTAAGTGCATTGAGTGCCAATTTGGTTAGTTTTTTGTGTTTTGGTAGTTATTTGGGTGAGGGAATAGCCCAAACCCTTTGTTTGTTTTTGATTTGTTTTGGTTTGTGTTTTTGTTTCATAGGTGTATGCTAGCTCGTTCCTCCCGAGACACTTGAGCTTGAGTTTGTGAGTGATCCGGAAAGTATTCTCAAGGAAGCCCGAAGAAGGAAAAGGATGGAAAATCAAGCTCTCCATGTTAATGAGGAGTTGGCTCAACTTAGGGCCGAAATGGCTAGATTGCAACTTGAGAGGGACAATCAAGAGGAGGTGGCAAGAAGAGAACGGGAGCAACGGATGAGAGCCGAGGCTCAACTCAACGCTCTACCCCGGAATGCACGCCAATACATGCATCCGGAGTTGAGGGTCCCCGAGCCGGCTATTGTGCTTCCCGAGGTTGCCAAGAATTTTGAGATCAAGACGCAATTCATCTCCCTCATCAAGCGTGATCAATTCGAGGGCCGTCCACATGAGTGTCCCATAGAGCACGTCAAACGCTTTGTGGACATGTGTGAGACGATCTCTACCAACGAGGAGACATTGGAGTATGTGCTTCTAAAGGCGTTCAAATGGTCACTTGGGGGCAAGGCCACACATTGGCTCGAGAGCCAAGCTCCTAGGTCAATCACAACTTGGAAGACACTCTATGATGCTTTCTTGATGAAGTTCTTCCCTCCCTCAAAGACAACCGAGCTAAGATGAAAGATTGCAAGCTTTCAACAAGGTCCGAATGAGCCTCTCTTCGAAGCATGGGACCGTTTCAAGGAGATGTTGCGCCAATGTCCTACTCATGGCCAACAACCATATGTGCTTCAAGACATCTTATTCCAAGGCATCAATCCGGTAACGAAGGACAAGCTCAATCTCCACACCTATTGTGGGTTCATAGACTTGACACCGGATCAAGCTTGGGAGCTACTTGACAAGCTATCCGATTATGAGGCCATGTATGGGGTGAGTCAAGCTAGCAAGGAGGTGAAAGTTCAAGGTGAAGGTGCAAGGAAGTTATATGATCCAAAGGGAGAAGACATTGATAGAGATGTGAAGCTCCAATTCCTTGAAGGTGAAGTGAGCAAGCTCAAGAGGCAAGTCCACTACTACAAGCAAAATGCTAGAGCTTGTGAGGAGTGTGGATCCTTTGCACATGCTACACAAGTTTGTCCGAATGAGAGCCAAGTGCGCTTGGCCGAGCGAATTGAGGAGGCAAACTATGTTCGTGGAAATTTTGGTGGAAGAGGCAACTTCAACAATGGTGGCAATGGTCGGTGGAACAACGGTCAAGCTCAAGGCTACAACAACAATTTCAACCAAAACGAGCCAAGGGCACCACCACCACCATATAGACCACCGGGATTCAATGAGTTACAAACATTTGCTCAAGAGATGAGAGATGGGTTCAAGGAGATGAGGACCCAATTCAATGAGTTTGGTGCATGGAGGAGGCAAGTCGACAATCAATTTGCCCAAATTGCGACTCAAACCCCGAGAGAGAATGGGAGACTTCCGGGCCGACCCGAGGAGAATCCTCGAGCTCAAAACAATCAAAATGAAGTCCGGGCAATTGGATTGAGAAGTGGCTGAAACCTACCCGAGCCACACGTGCCTAAGAAGAATGAAGAGAGTCGGACCAACTTACCCAGCAAGTCGGGTCCGACGTTCCCCGAAGTCGACCCAGCAAGAAGATCGACTCCTTCACCCCGGACCAAGGTCGAGAGCAACTCGGGACCGACGTACACAGACCTCGATCCAACCCCTCAGTCCAGGACCGAGATTCACAACATCGGGCCCGACATGGTGCCCAAGTCGGTCCATTCAGAAAATGTTGAAATTGAAGTAGGGAAGTCCAAAGAGGTTGATCCGAGCAAGATTCAAGGTGCAACAATTCTCCCATATCCCTCGAAGAAGCCGAAAGATGTTGTTGAGAACAAGTTCAAGAGGTTTCTCAAACTCTTGCAAGGCTTGAACATCTCCATCCCGTTCACCGACGCATTGAGTGAGATGCCATCTTATGCCAAGTTTTTAAGGGAGATTTTGAGCAAGAAGAGGTCCATAGTGGAAATGCAAGATGAAGTCAAGACCTTGGAGTTACCACAAAAGCTAGGAGATCCCGGTCGTTTTGCTATAACCATTGGTGTGGGGTCTCAAAATTTCCAAGCCTTGTGTGATCTTGGAGCAAGCACGAGCATCATTCCTTACACCATATGGAAATCCACATCTATGGGTCTCATAGCTCCGGTCAACATGAGGTTAACAATAGCGGATGGGTCGTCCATCGAACCAATTGGTGTCGTCGAGGATTATCCCGTTTGCATTGAAGGTCACTATGTCCCAATCGACTTTGTTGTAGTAGACATGATAGAAGTGCCGGGTGAACCGATCATACTAGGGAGACCCTTCCTTGCTACGGTTGGGGCAATCATTGATGTAAAGAAGGGCCACTTGTCTCTTGACATTGGAGGAAGAGAAATTGAGTTTTTCTTTAGACCAACTTCAAAAGGGACCGTACATAAAGAAGCTAAGATGATCCAAGTTCCTCTTGGATTGCAATGGGAAGCCATTTCTAAAAAGTCAAGGCCAAGGGAGCTTAGGTTGAAAGCCACCACACCACCTAGAGAAATTGAGATAGAGCGCCAAGGTCTAGCCCTCAATATGATTGAGCATGAGCAATTGGAGGAAAGGATGTCTTACTTGGAGGTGTTCAAGGTCGAGAAAGAAGAAGTTCAAGCACCACCGGAACCATCTCAAGAACTCAAGGAGCTTCCAAAAGATTTGAGGTACGCATTTCTTGGTCCCAACTCTTCTTTACCCGTAATCATAAATGCCAACTTGAATGATGAGGAGGAGTCTAAGTTGTTGAAGGTTCTAAGAAAACATAGAGGAGCTTTAGGGTATTCACTAGAGGAACTAAAGGAAATCTCTCCCTCAATTTGCATGCATAGGATTTATATGGAGGATAACCATAAACCCACTATTGAACCCCAAAGAAGATTAAATCCTAACATGAAAGAAGTGGTAAAGAGTGAAATACTTAGGATGTTGGATGCGGGAATTATCTTCCCATTTCCGATAGCAAGTATGTGAGTCCCGTGCATGTAGTTCCTAAGAAAGGAGGTTTCACCGTTGTGCAAAATGAAAAGGGAGAAATGATACCTATGAGAACCACAACAAAATGGCGTATGTGTATTGATTACCGTAAGCTTAATACCGGCACTCGCAAAGACCATTTTCCTCTTCCTTTCATAGACCAAGTCCTAGAGAGATTAGCACAACATGAATATTTTTGCTACCTTGACGGGTATAGCGGGTTTTGGCAAATCCCTATTCATCCCGATGATCAAGAGAAGACGACATTCACATGTCCTTATAGGACTTTTGCCTATAGACGCATGCCTTTTGGTTTATGTAATGCGCCGACAACATTTCAAAGATGCATGATGTCCATCTTCTCCGATATGGTTAAGGATATAGTAGAAGTGGTTATGGATGATTTCTCCATCTACGGATCCTCATTTGATGTTTGCTTAGCTAACTTAGACAAGGTTTTGACTAGATGTGAGGAGACTAGCTTGGTGCTTAATTGGGAAAAATGCCACTTTATGGTGAAGGAGGGCATAGTACTAGGACACCTAGTTTCTAGTAGGGGGATAGAGGTAGATAGAGCTAAAGTTGAAATAATTGAAAAACTACCTCCGCCCTCTTGTGTTCGTGATGTTAGGAGTTTCTTAGGTCATGCAGGATTTTATAGACGGTTCATCAAGGATTTTTCTAAAATTGCAAAACCATTGTCTAACCTCTTGATGAAGGATGTGCCCTTTGTATTTTCCGAGGATTGCATGAGTTCTTTTTGTAGGTTGAGAGATGCCTTGATCTCGGCTCCAATAATGGCGGCACCCGATTGGAATCTTCCATTCGAGGTGATGTGTGATGCTAGTGATTTAGCCGTAGGGGCCGTCCTTGGGCAAAGGAAGGATGGAAAGTTGCATGCCATTTACTACGCAAGCAAAACTTTGGATGAAACTCAGTGCAATTACACAACAACGGAGAAAGAATTTCTTGCGATAGTGTTTGCATTTGAGAAATTCCGTTCATATCTTGTGGGATCAAAGGTGGTAGTCTTCACAGACCATGCGGCAATCAAATACCTCATGAAGAAGAAAGATGCAAAGCCGAGGCTTCTAAGGTGGATGCTCCTTCTCCAAGAGTTTGACCATGAGATCAAGGACAAAACCGGTGCGGAAAATGTGGTAGCGGATCATCTATCCCGTTTGCCCATCGAGTACATGTTGGAAATGGAGGATGGTATGACTATAGATGATTCAAGAGCGGATGAAGTTCTCATGAGCGGAAGGGAGGAAAGGAAGGGTGGATCGATGAACCAAGTACGTCGGGCCCGAGGTTCAGAACATTGGACCGAAGGCAAGGCAAGTGCGAGTGAGTCGGGACCGAGTACTTCAACATCGGGCCCGAGGCAGCTGCGTGTCTGCGAAGCTGGACCGGCGTCTAACCATGTCGGGCCCGGTATACTTCAATGTCGGTCCGTGGAAGAAAGTAAGTTTCCTAGCTCGATTTCCATTTCTTCTCGTTCTAAATTGATTGATTCTTTCTCTCCCACTGGCCTTCTTTCTATTAGTGCCGTAAGACGAGGGGTTTCCCCTTGGTTTGCGGATTTTGCTAACTTTGCCGTAGGGGGAGTGATCCCACCAAATTTGTCTTATCAAGCTAGGAAGAAATTCTTACATGATGCTAGACAATACTTTTGGGATGATCCATATCTCTACAAGGAAGGGCGTGATCAAATCTATAGACGGTGTGTGTCAAGTGAAGAGGTTGAGAGCATAATTCACCATTACCATTCCTTGCCTACGGGAGGTCACGCTAAGAGTTCCAAAACCACCTCAAAAATTCTTCAATGTGGTTATTATTGGCCAACCATGTTCAAGGATGTGCATGATTATGTGAGGAAGTGTGAGGAGTGCCAAAGAGAGGGGAACCTATCAAGGAGGAATGAGACTCCTCAAACTGGCATTCTAGAAGTTGAGTTATTTGATGTATGGGGTATTGACTTCATGGGACCATTTCCCACATCGGGGCCTTACAAGTACATCTTGGTAGCCATGGACTATGTTTCAAAATGGGTGGAGGCCATACCAACAAGAACCAATGATGCTAAGGTGGTGATGAAGTTTTTGAAAAGCAACATTTTTGCAAGGTTTGGTGTGCCTAGGGTTCTCATAAGTGATGGCGGACCTCATTTCATTGAGAGGTGCTTCGAAAATGTGTTGATTAAGTATGGGGTGTCTCATCGAGTTGCTACTCCTTATCATCCTCAAACAAGCGGGCAAGTCGAGGTGTCAAACCGTCAAATCAAGGCTATCTTGGAGAAGACCGTATCTCGATCAAGGAAAGATTGGGCCTCTAAGCTCGATGATGCACTTTGGGCTTATAGAACCGCCTTCAAGACACCTTTGGGAACTACACCCTTCAATCTAGTTTATGGCAAGGCATGTCATCTTCCGGTAGAGCTTGAGCACAAGGCGAAATGGGCACTCAAAGAGATGAATTGGGATATCAACTTGGCCGGTGAGAAAAGGTTTCTAGAACTTCATGAGTTGGGGGAATTGAGGTTGAAGGCCTATGAGAACTCCAAGCTATACAAAGAGAAGACCAAGAAGTGGCATGATAGGAAGTTAATTCCAAAGACCTATCAAACCGGTGACAAGGTTCTCCTTTTCAATTCAAGGCTTAAACTTTTCCCCGGGAAGTTAAGGACTAGGTGGAGCGGACCATTTGTGGTCCACCGTATCTATGCTCATGGTGCGGTGGACTTGGTTGATGAACAAGGACATATTTTCAAAGTGAATGGTCATCGAGTGAAGAAGTTCTATGACAGGGACGGTCCAAACGAAGAAGTTAGAGCCTCATGGGATCTAGTCCTCGCCGATTGATCCTATATATGCCATTGAAGAATAAGAAATTGTGAGCTTTTCATACTCTTCTCTCTTGCTTTTAAGTTTTGATTTCCTTGTTTGATGGGGACATCAAAAATTTTAAGTATGGGGTGGGGGTAAGTGTGTTCATGATTTCACTTGTTTATGTTTGTTTATTATTTTGAGGATATTTAGTTAGTGTTTCTAGTTTGTGTTTGGAATGTTTGAGTCTTTGGTTTTAGAGAAATTTTTTTTTGCAAAAAAAATCCATAAAAAATTGAAAAATTGTGTTAAAAACAACAAAAAGATTTTGTGTTTTGTAGGTTTTGGACTAGAAATTCCCATCTTAGATTGCCAAAATAAAAGCTAATGATGATGTGAGCATGTAAATTCCTTTGCATATTTTTGGATAGTTTAGCCTCTAAAATGATGTTGCTTTTGATGTGATCATGATATCTTGCTTGTTTTATTGAGCATGTGAGTTCTAGGATGAGTTCTTATGCAACTAAGTATGAGTGATCCTTGTGAGATTGATTTTTGGCCATTTTAGGGATGCTTGATCATATT